>JAJMKW010000023.1:0-68116 GCA_030569455.1 Australozyma saccharicola
CACTGAGTAATGCAGTGGGAGACCATGTGTGAAATTGTGGTGCTGCAATCTTTTTATTTTTTTATTCTAGAAGCTCAATTAGCGCGCTGGGTTCTGTATTCCCCTAGCTAGTCATGTCAGAAACTCATTGAGTTAGCCAAACATTTTTACTAAAAGTAACTTCTAAAGATATTCAAGTGTTTGACAAACCTATCTATAACATAACGAATGTGGTTTTAATTTACTCTATGAATGATTATGTAAAAGAAGCTAACCCAAGGCCACAACCTGTTGAGTCAATGTTACTTGGACTTGGAATCTTTTGTGTTCTTCATAATGCTTCTGGCACCGTCTTTAATAATGTTGCAGTAGTGTTTATCGAGCAATACATTCTCCCATAGAACAGCGGAGCCAATATTGTTTCTCTCCATATCCACCTCCAATCCCTCCTTTTCAATTCCCAAAATGTAACTTCCTTCAGAAGAAATTTGGTCTTCCGAACTCCACAAAGAAGCTAACCCATCGCCATACTTACCAACGAGTTTAGCTACAAACTTCAAGGATGCGATGGAAGTTTTCTCTGGCATCTGCAACAAGGAGATGTACAAGCGCTTGACAAAAGGCAAAGCGCGTGCCAAACTGCCGTTCCTCGAACGGAAGAATATGAGATCTAAGCACTTAATCAAGAGCTCTGCGTTGGTAGATACATTGACTGCCGGCTTGATAGGAACATCCAATCCCAGCAAAGGGTCCGCGAGACGTAATGTCTTATGAGAAAACTCGAGATCTGGACTGACAGAGACATCTACAAGTATGAGGTGCAATGTTCTGATGAATGTCGAGAGGTCAAAGGAAATTGGAAGGCGGCCAGCTTCACCATGATTAAGGACCAACAGGAAAGCGGCACTTATGCAAAGAAGGAGTTTACGAACCTCAGTAGTGGTATAGAGTCCACCCATACCTTCGTCGTCTTGTGGAATACCATACAATTCTCTTCGGAGAGAGTGTTCTTCGACTATAACAGTCATAGTCTCCTTCAAAACTTCAAGAAAGTCTCCAAGAAGATCAAAATTAGCCATTTGTCCGAATCTTGCAAGACCCTCCATGACTGCTGCAACGAGAGACTTTGTAGTCGAATCTTCTCCCATAGAGGCGGCCTTCATGATTTCCAAATACAAAGTGAGGACCTGTTTAAGGGTTTGGGATTGAAACTTCTCTCTTTCCTCCGCGGTAATGGCCTGTTCTGCCTTTCTCATTTCTTCTTCAATCTCTTTGAGTTCTTTTCTTTGTTTTCTTTGCTTCTTAGATAAATGCACTCTGTCCTTCTTCTTCATTTTTGGAGCGGCTTCTTGTTTGTTGTTATTAGGGTCATAATCGTTAAGAAGGGATAAACTCAAGAACACATTAATCACAGCTTCGTCCACCCGGAATTTCTTGTCTCGTATCACTTTACAAAGAATTCTCGTGATTGTGAACGTAAGGCTTCCATGTTCTTCGTCGTCCTTAAGAAGCGTCTCTAAAGTACGGAGACTCATAGTGAACACCTCAAGATCAGCGGGTTCAGTTGGTTTTCTATTGAGTCTTCTTATAGGTATAGTTAAGAGTTCCTCGTTGTAGTTGAAGTGACGTAAGGACGAATTACAGAGCTCACAAGCGGCTTTTGCGGCAATGTAACCCAGTTTAATTTGCTGCAGTGTGACGCTTTTTCTGTTTTGTGAGTTCAGTGCAGAGAACTTTGCTTGTGATGCTAAAAGTTCGACATAGTCTCTGTAATTGGTGACGAGGGTCTGTTCGAATCGTCTTTGTCTAGCGAGATCTTTACCGACTTTTTCACGCTGTTCTGTTTCCGATAAGGGTCTGATTCTGTATCCTGGAGCTAGAGACTTAAAGACGGGAATAAGTGCCAAAATAGCAAGTCTGCTGGCTGCGATGTCAGACGACTGCGTAAGTTTACGCAAGGTCACAAGGGAAGACACGTTTTCCTCTGGATCTTCCATAATGCTAGACGCTAGTCTTGCAATTTCTTCCTTTATTTTGAGCAATTTTTCTTTTGGAGTTAATTGAACGACTGGTTCTTTAGGTTCTTCTGGTTCGGGTGACTCTTCATGTTGGTCAAATGGCTCCTCATCTTCTTCAAGATCTTCTTCAGGTTCATCTTTTGGAACAACTTCGCGAGTGACTCTTTCAACTTTACCGGCTCTTTTAATTGGTAATGCATCTACTTGTTTCGCTCCTTGGGCACTTCGAGGTTGTAGCTCAAAGCTCTGCTCCTCATTTTCCCAGTCATCTTCGTTCTTTGAGACGAAAACACCAGAAGATAGACGATCGTTGTCTTCCTTAAACTTTTTGTTCTTCTTGTATTCGATATTGGATTTCCGTTTGGCCATTGTGGTGAGCTTATTAGATTATGGTAAGCAGTTGTATGGGGAAGACTGAAATTTAATTTCAGTGTGAGTATCACGTGATGCGATGATCATCGAGATGGACTAATGTTGTACAACAAAAAAGATTATAATAGGGCGACGATAAGGGTTTTATTTGGAATTTAATGAAGTAATTTGGCAGAATTCTTTCTTGTTATTTTTTTGTCGGATTAGTGTGTCTTCTAGTTGAGGATGTGCCTCAAAGGAAGAATGTATTGAAGTCTCATCTAGCATGAGCACGAAAAGGGGATGTAATATTCAAATTTAGAATATTTTACAATTTCTTGGATGCTTTCATTTAGGTTATGGAATGTGAAATTAACCGATATTCGCCTAGTTGAGCATAGATGTACAGGTGAACCTACACTGGCTTTGTGAAACACAAGATCCATAAGAAATCACCCATTTTTAAGCAAATCCTTATCAATCGCATAGCAAGAAATGAAGCGGATATTTGAAGGGGGACCGATAATTCCGAGCAGAGGTTATGCTTGAACGAAGCACGAGCTTTTCCCTGGAACTCCTATTCGTATATCTTGAACAAAAATGCAGAGAATCAGCTCATGGAAATATGTTAGATTTGATGTAGAAGTGGCACCATTAGGCTAGAAAGTTGCGTCAACGTAGCGATGATCAAGATTCGATCGATAAGAATGATGACTATTCATTGGGTCCATTCACATAGAAATTGATCTTTTATTCTAATTTTATTGATTTTGTTTATTATGATTTTGATTTGTATGGTTCTAAATTTTTGGTTCTATGTTTGTGAAATCAGTTGCAAATCTCTTTTTTGCAGCCAATCCGACGACTTGTGCGATGTTACATACCGACAGACACCAAAAAAAATGCCAGACATCACCGATACTCCATCAAATTTAATTAGTAATTTTACAAACGAATAATTTAAAACATGAAAACTATAAAATATTCAAAATGTCAAGATCTCAGAAAACGGACCCTGAAGACCCCGGCGCCTGCCTCCAGCCTCCAATTCTTCCGGTAACTCAATCCCCTTCCCTTTCCTCACCAAATCCCACCAAACTCAATCCAGTTTTTCTGCCCAAATTAAAAACTCTTTTTTCAATTCAAAATAATTTATCATCTTTTCTCTCTATCCATCCAATCAGCCCACACACAATCAGCTCATCAACATGTTTACATACCGGAAACGGAAGATGCTTATGTTGTGTAATTTTTTCCGGCCTGCATATAGTCTACGGAAACACCAAAATGTGGCTTATATACAAGAATTCCAATACAAAAAAATGGAATTGGATCCTGCATTTTAACGGATGATACGGTCGTCGTTCCTCGTTTAGCAAATACGAATAAATCCGTAGACTTCACTTTTATTCTTCATAAATAGTCTTGAAACGCAATTCACATCAGCTTTTTTCGTATTTAAGAAAAGTGGATTATTCGGGATTTTCCTTTAACAGACTCATTATCAACCACCATCAAAAGCGGTGATAATCAAGGAAAAACACCTTGTTGTTAGGAAGAAGAAAAACAAACAATACACACAAGAGAGATATCAAACTTGGAAACTTTCTGGATTTCTCGTGTTTTGTCATCCATTCTTTTCCAATGTCTCAAGCCAGCTTTGTAAGCTTCAATGCTACTCAGCATTCTTTCTCTACTGATGGTCTCATCTCATCGGCAGCTTCCATCTGGAACACACTCTCTTGGTGGCAAGTAGCTATCACTGCCATTTTGGGTGTATTGACTTACGACCAGGTTATGTACCAAATTAGAAAAGGTAATATTGCCGGTCCTAAGTTCAAGGTGTGGCCGATTATTGGACCCTTCTTGGAGAGCTTCGACCCTAAGTTTGAAGAGTACCTTAGCAAATGGAACTCTGGTCCATTGTCATGTGTTTCTATTTTCCACAAATTCGTTATTATCGCTTCTACTAGAGACCTTGCTAGAAAAATTTTGTCGTCTCCTAAATACGTCAAGCCTTGTGTTGTTGATGTTGCAGTCAAGATTCTTAGACCTACCAATTGGGTGTTTAAGGATGGTAAGGAGCATGTAGACTACCGTCGTTCTTTAAATGGTTTGTTTACTCCACAAGCTCTCCAAATTTATTTGCCTGTTTTGGAGAAGTACATGGATATCTATTTGGAGAAATTCTGCAACTATGATGGCCCAAGAGAGTTCTTCCCTGAATTCAGAGAGTTGTTGTGTGCATTATCTTTAAGAACCTTCTGTGGTGATTACATCAGTGATGAACAAATCAAGCTTATTGCTGATAACTACTTCAAAATCACTGCTGCTTTGGAGCTTGTTAACTTCCCAATCATCATCCCTTACACCAAGACCTGGTACGGTAAGCAAATTGCCGACCAAACCATGAACATTTTTGCTGACTGTTCCGCAGAGGCCAAGAAATACATCAACGAGAAGAACGGTGAGCCAACATGTGTTATGGATGAATGGATCTATTTAATGAAGCAAGCTAGAGAAAACCAAGCTGAGGACCCTAACGCCAAATTGTTGGTTAGAAACTTCACCGACAAGGAAATCTCTGAAACTATCTTTACATTTTTGTTTGCTTCTCAGGATGCTTCGTCTTCTTTGGCCTGTTGGTTGTTCCAAATTGTTGCTGACAGACCAGACGTTGTTGAGAAGATTAGAGCTGAACAACTGGAGGTCAGATCATCTCCAGATGAGCCATTGACTCTTGAATTGATCAACAAGATGAAGTACACAAACTCTGTTGTTCAGGAATCTTTGCGTTACAGACCTCCAGTCATCATGGTTCCATACATGGTTAAGCAGCCTTTCCCAGTTACTGAGGATTATACTGCACCAAAGGGTTCCATGATTATTCCAACCTTATACCCTGCATTGCACGACCCTGAGGTTTACCCAGACCCAGACAGCTTCATTCCAGAAAGATGGGAAAACCCAACTGGAGATATGAACAAGAGAAGTTGGTTAGTATTTGGAACTGGTCCTCACGTTTGTTTGGGTAAGGTTTATGTGATGATGTTGTTTACAGGAATGTTGGGTAAGTATGTGATGAATTCTAACATGAAACATCACAAGACTGCATTGTCTGAGGAAATCAAGGTTTTCGCCACAATTTTCCCTAAGGACGATTTGATTTTGGAGTTCGAGAAGAGAGATCCTTTGGCCGCTTCTGCATAATCTTTTAAGTGAGATTATGTTGATTAAATTATTAAAGAGGGTTCTGAAAATGACCCATTGACTTTTGTACCTTTTGCGCGAAACAAGCGCCGGTCTGTTTGGACAATGTTTATATTCCATGGTTAGGATAACTGACAATTAATACACCTTTATTGATACTTTGTTGGATAAATCGAGTTTCTTAGTACTTGTCGAGGCACAACAATGAATTATGTATTGAAATCACAATTCATAGTTAGTCAGTTAGATCAATTGACTCTAACTTGGCCATTTGACAAGAATGCCGCTTATTATATAAATCTACAATGATTTTGTTGAATAATGTAGCACAAAATTCAACGAACATTTTAAAAGACCGAGGAAAGGAAATCATCGAGCCTAAACTTACTTGGTATAATCGCTTCTTTCATTATAAGACCTCTATATTTAAGCATCGTAAGTGGAGGCAGAAATGTTACCACCTCTACCAGTCCAGTTAACGTGAACCCACTCACCCTTCTTCAAGAAGTCATTCTCTTGACCTGGCAAGACTTGGAAAGTGTGAGCACCGAAGTAGTCTCTTTGGGCTTGCAACAAGTTAGCAGGCAATTGAGCAGATCTGTAACCGTCGTAGAAGGACAAAGCAGTGCTGAAAGCAGGAACTGGAACACCGAACTCAACAGCCTTACCAATGGTAGCTCTCCAACCCTTTTGAGCCTTAACGACAGCATCCTGGAAGAATGGGTGGAACAACAAGTTCTCCAAGTCTGGGTTCTCTCTGTAAGCAGCAGTGATCTCACCCAAGAAAACAGATCTAATGATACAACCACCTCTCCACATCAAAGCAATGGCAGGGTTGTTCAACTTCCAGCCGTACTCCTTGGCGGCTTCTCTGATCAACATGAAACCTTGAGCGTAAGAGATAATCTTAGAAGCGTACAAAGCTTGTTCCAAGTCATCAACAAACTTTTGCTTGTCAGTGATTGGGGACTCATCCAAGGATGGGCCGGTCAAGACAGCAGAAGCTCTCTCTCTCTCGCTCTTCAAAGCAGACAAACATCTGGAGAAAACAGCCTCACCAATCAAAGTGACTGGCATACCCAAGTCCAAGGCATTGATGGCAGTCCATTTACCAGTACCCTTTTGACCAGCAGTGTCCAAGATCTTCTCAACCAAAGGCTTACCGTCAGTTGGGTCGTCGAAGTACATAATGTCTCTGGTGATTTCAATCAAGAAAGAGTCCAAAACACCCTTGTTCCACTTAGCGAACACGTCACCAATTTCCTTGGAAGTGAACTTTCCAACTCTCTTCATTAAGTCGTAAGCCTCACAAATCAATTGCATGTCTCCGTACTCAATACCATTGTGGACCATCTTAACGTAGTGGCCGGCACCAGCGTCACCGACCCAGTCACAACATGGCTCACCATCGGACTTGGCAGCAATGGCTTGGAAGATGTCCTTGATGTGTGGCCAAGCATCTGGGTGTCCACCAGGCATCAAAGATGGACCGTGACGAGCACCCTCCTCACCACCGGAGACACCGGAACCAACAAAGAGGATTCCCTTCTCCTTCAATTCCTCGTAACGACGGTTAGAGTCTGGGTAGTGAGAGTTACCACCATCAATGATGATGTCACCCTTCTCCAAATGAGGCAACAATTGTTCAATGAAGGCATCGACTGGCTTACCGGCCTTAACCAAGATAACAATTCTTCTTGGTCTCTTCAAGTTAGCAACAAGCTCCTCGATGGAGTGAGCACCAATGATGGACTTACCCTTAGCTTCGTTGTTAAGAAAGTCATCAACTTTAGAGACTGTTCTGTTGTAGGCCACGACGGTGAAACCCTTGTCAGCAGCGTTCAAGATCAAGTTTTGACCCATGACGGCCAAACCAATCAAACCAATATCACCACTGAAGTTAGTATTGCAAATAGGAGATTAGGGAGATTGAGGAGCAACTAGTTAAGAATGGAAACTGAAATTTACAATCTGAAGACACATCAAGTTGAATTTGGAATAGCTGGAAAACTGGAATATCCAAATGCTTCTCAATTGAGACTTCAAAACTTGAATTCTTTTCAACCCATCATCGTTTCAATGGTCAATAAGACAATTAAGAAAATCTTGTCTCGGTTCTTGACATAAATCCCATTTCGGACCTTCCGTTTCAGAATTCCCGATTCGGTACATTCTCGCCCAATTCTCAGCATGTTCACGTTTCAGAATTCATTCCTCCTTCCTCTTTCGGACAAATTGACACATCCAGAACTAAAAATCTTCTTTGCTACATACTTTGGAGCAGACATATTAAGTATACGAGTTTAGAAAAATTCGTTGGATTCCATACCGAAGTCGGGAAACGCGGCCCTTATATAACGTCAGCACCTGTTCTGGCACACAAAAGTCCGAACCAAACTCGTGCGAATTTTGGGTCTGACTAGTTGCGGTCTAGGCGAATTGACTGATTAATGGACATGCGAAGGGAAAATTAATAAATTTGAATTAATATGAATTGATTCTATGTAAAAGAATTTATGATTTGTTTTTTTGGTTGTGAATAGTTGTTTTGGGGTGTGGCTAATGCGTTTTATTAAAACACGTTCCAGCAAAATTACAGGGTATGTGTCAGCAAACAAAATGACTAAAAGCCTGAGCAAAAAAGATTTTTATTTGATTTTAGTATTCTCTATAGAATTCATGTCAAATTTATTTTATTTCTTCTTTTTTTTTGCTTTGGTTTCCTCAAATTCACCGTTTTAATTGACTCATACCGTTGGTGTTTCAGAATTCCTCCACGTAACGTGGGGTTTGGGGTAAATTCAAACGTGGAGGCACTTGATTTATAAGAATATCTTTATATCAAAGTGATAAGAATGTTTGTTTGGATTGTTTGTTTGAAAGGTTTGTTTAAATGCGGGGGTTCATGTCTTCCTCAGGCGCTACTTGGCACTTCTGAAACAGCCTCGGCAGATCGTCTTGATCTCTAAAGTCGTCAAAAATCTTTTTGTTAATGTTTTTTTTTTCCTTTTTCATGTTACAAACTATGAAGAAATTGGTTTTTATATTTCGCTGCTTACAACGACTTTCAATATTGTCTGAGAAACCTTGGAGATAACTACGCCGAAGAATAGAGACAAACAGAAAAAAGCACAGAGACACCCAGACATTTCGAGGAATTGATCAAATATGATACCCAAATATGTCGCAAGTTTTTCTTTTCATCAAATCGACTGAACTACCCATGATTATGCTGTAGAATGTATCAATCTGACCAGAAACCCTCTCACACAAAAAAATAACCACATTTTTTCTCTGGAATCAAAAATTATAATGGGAAATCGCTTTTTTTTATAATTCTTCTTCTTTTCATTTTTCGTTTAGCCTTTTTGCCGCTGTCTTTCTCATAAGTTTCGCAATTTGCAACCTCACGTGCTATTGTCTGATTGGGTTTGGGCTGCAAATAAATTAAGTCCTCGCCGCTAACTTGATAATAGTTTCTCCACGACGACAATCTTTGTTCAAAAAGAAGCTCTAATTTACATATTCAATTCGTCATGCCTATTCCTACTCCTCACGGTGAAGTTTTGCAGGATCTCGTCATTAGAGACGCTCCAATCAAGGCCCAATTGGAACAAGAAGCTCAAAGCTTGCCTGTTTTGTCTCTTACTGACAGACAACTTTGTGATTTGGAATTGATCTTGAATGGTGGTTTTTCTCCTTTGACCGGTTTCTTAAATGAGCAAGATTACAACTCTGTAGTCGAAGATATGCGTTTGTCGTCCGTCAAGGATGAAAAAACCGGCAAAGGTTTGTTGTGGCCAATTCCAATTACTTTTGATGTTGACTCAAACACTGCCCAAGCATTGTCTGTCGGTCAAAGAGTCGTTTTACAAGACCCAAGAGACGAGAAGAAGTTGGCAATTTTGTCGGTAGAGTCTGTTTTTAAGCCAAACAAACAAAACGAGGCACTTAAAGTTTTCCGTGGTGACCCAGAACATCCTGCTGTTAAATACCTTATTGAGACTGCTGGAGAGCATTACGTTGGTGGCTCCATTCAGGCTTTGGACTACCCAACCCACTACGACTACGTTGACCTCCGAAAGACTCCGAGTGAGTTGAGAAAGGAGTTTGGTAGATTGGGATGGGACTCTCAAAAGATTGTTGCTTTCCAGACCAGAAACCCAATGCACAGAGCTCACAGAGAGTTGACCGTCAGAGCCGCTGAGGACATTGGTGCTGATGGCCATATCTTGGTTCATCCTGTCGTTGGTTTGACTAAACCAGGTGACATTGATCATCACACTAGAGTTAAGGTTTACCAACAAATCTTGAAGAAGTACCCAGATGGTTTGGCTACCATTTCTTTGTTGCCATTGGCTATGAGAATGGGAGGTGACCGTGAAGCTTTGTGGCACGCTTTGATCCGTATGAACTATGGTGTTGACCACTTCATTGTGGGCAGAGATCACGCTGGTCCTGGTAAGAACTCCCAAGGTGTTGACTTCTACGGTCCATATGATGCACAAGAGTTGTTGGCTAAAGTTGAAGATGAACTTCACCCTAAGATCAAAATTGTTCCATTCAGAATGGTTACTTACTTGCCAGATGAGGACAGATACGCTCCTATTGACACTATTGACACTTCTAAGGTTAAGACCGCCAACATCTCCGGTACTGAATTGAGACAACGTTTGAGGGATGGTTCCGAGATCCCTGCTTGGTTCTCGTACCCAGAGGTTGTTCAAATTTTGAGAGAGAGCTACCCACCTCGTTACAGCCAAGGTTTCGCTGTTGTTATTAAGTCTAACGACAAGCTTGGTGAGTTTTTCAGCACTGCATTGCAATCTACCTTGAACTCTTTTGCAGGTGGACGTCGTATCACCAAATTGGATGAGTCCAATGGTGGTGCTTACTTGGTCAATGAGTTCGTTAAAGGTGGTAATGGTGTTATTGTTCTTCTGAATGCTGATGTTGCACCTATCGCTCAAGCTGTTGGAAAGGACAATTTGATTGTCGTTTCCGCCAACAGCGAGGATGCTAGCGGTGCTCAACACTTTACTTTGTCTGAAGACATTGTCAGTGTTTTGGGACAAATCGCCGCTTACCTCAAGGAGCAGGGCTTCTACGCATAGGATATTTATTATGTAGACATGAAATAATATTAGAGAATTTTAATGATTATTGTATTCGGTAAGTTCGACTTGGACTATTGGTGTCAAAGATTTGAGTAGAGCATATTTGTAACAGATTTGTCGTGGTATATTGCAAGAATTCACGAGCGAGAAATTCCAAAAACAACAGCAAAAACTCCAACGTTTTCTTTTACGAGCCTAATGTATAATTCAAGAAGTTTGCAAGCATGCAAACTTTTTGGCTGCATTGTGGCTAGTCAACATAAACCTTAGCTACACCCAAAACCAAGCCGTGCAAAAATTACGTTTTTCAAATCCTGATGTCCAGCCGAAACCAACAACTTTGCTGTAAGAATTGAGCCAAATTTGCTTCATATTTCTTATCAGTTTCTTGGCATATCCAATTCTGTCACTGCGGCGCATTCAATCCTAAGAATAAACCTTAAACCAGAACAAACTGAAACACAAACCTGAAACACAAACCTGAAACAAACCTGAAACAATCACAAACTCAGCCATAATATCTGACCTTCCAACATTTCACCATCAAAAAAACAAGATATTATAATTTTCTTATCTGTTGTATGGAACCACAACTTATTGTTCCTGTACTTTTTCACTCTTCTGTCTTCGTCCATTCTACTTGTGATTACAAATATTTTTACTCTGCTGCTCGATCATACTACTTGACTGGGTCATTAAGATCTTACACAGACCTTTGAGATGGAACTCGGGACGCTACTATTAATTGCGAGTGCAGTTGGTTTCGTTATCTTTGTTATCGTCACATACTTCCTTCTTCGATGCATCATACCCCGAAACGGCGATGAGTATCGACCACTTCTAAATAGTGCCTTCAACAACGGTGACGTCGATCGGAATTTTCTCAATGATGAGGAGTCGCTTGTTCATCTCGCTGAGGAATTCAACTATGGCACACTCTCTCCAGAGGAACAAAGGGCGTTCTTAGAAGGTGAGGAATTTCTGTCAAACAACCCTCCCGACCCTAAGCATACGCGGGGTCGTACTTTCACTACTGAGGATGACTTGCTAATCAAAGATTGTGGAATCAACGCCTTTGAGTTCGAACAGGAGAAGGAAATCCTCGCTGCTCGTTACATTGTGGAAGATCGAACAGAAGTTAATTTTCTTAATAATGAGACCTCTTATTCTACGGCCACTGCCGTGCTTAATTACCCGTTACCTTCAAAGGGCAGAGTCCCTGATACAATTTATTTCGAGATTAAAGTCTTTGAGTTTGTAAATGATAGCCCAAATGCCCACTTTGCGTTAGGGCTCGTGACCAAACCGTACCCGTCATCATTCCGCCTTCCCGGCTATAATAATTTTTCTTTAGCATACGAGTCGACGGGCAACTTGAAAATCAACAAGCCATTTCCAACTCCATTACAACAACATCGAGGCGAACAGAGCCTATACAATGCTCAAGTCCTCCCGCCACTAGCGCAGTCGGACATTGTGGGCTTTGGATATATGGTAAATACAGGCACAATCTTCATCACGAGGAATGGGAAGAAGATCATGGACGTAATGAAGGGCTGCTATTTGGACATGCATCCTGCCATTGGCTGCTTTTCGTGTAATGGAAAATTTCAGGCAAACTTCGGACAAATGGGATTTGTTTGGATCGAAGCAAATGTGCGAAAATATGGCTTTTTTTCTACAAGCGACCGCAGACTTGCTGGACAAAGAGGGTTAGCTTTTCTTCCCGAATATGGAAACACGACGCTACTAAAAGATAAGCTTTTAGGAAAGGGGGATGACCTCCCTCCTGAGTATCCTGAAAACGAGTTTGACTTCTTTGGGAGAAGAATCGACAACAATGTCGAAGAGGGAACTTCGGCACAGTTGCAAAATAAGAAAACCAATGAAGCCTCAGAGTTCGAGTTGAAGGCTTAAAGACGCTGTGAAGCTCTCATGTATAATGGTGCATTGCGGGTCAAGGCACGATGTAAGAACATGAACTACTTTTAATTCCTGGAGTTGGTTTTCTTTGTTGGGAAATGTTAATAAATGAGGATGCCCGAGAAATGGTGATGAAATAAGCACGAGAATAACGAGATGTGGGTTTCATATCTTTATGATCGAAATGGTATTTTTTTTCCCTTCTTCAATTTACATGTGGCGAGGTTTTTCATAAACGTTTAATGCGCCACAATTACCTACTTTACTTAGTCAAACACAAACATCCCGAAAAGATCTTCAAATACATTTATCAAAAATTTTCATTCAGTCATGAATCAATTTCTCTTCATGGAAACGTTCTATTTTTTATAAACTTCTAAATTTTGTAGGATACGAAATTCCCTTTCCTTAGCCAATCAATTATTGTAACTGGAATATTTACACCCAAGTAAACCCCACAAAACAAACCTCCACATTCACACAATTTCACTATGAAATGCTCAATTGGACGCGTCTCCAGCGTGGCTCGTCACTTTCATATAAATGCTAATCTGAGTGTTAGTGAGCCGGTTTCCTCGTCTAGAATCCCATCAGCCTCATCGAGCTTAATCAATGCTTATCAGCTTCCTAAATTGACCAGCGACAACCAGCTACAAGTGGAGCCAATTGGAAACTCAAACTCTCACGCGGCTTCTATCTCACTTCCTCCTTCTCTTCCAGTCTATATTCGTCGGGGCCTGCTTCTAGCTCTTCAAGGCGATCCAACACATGTAAGCATAAAACCCCATTATCTCAGCGCATTGAAGAGATTTTTCTATGGAAACCTCACTTCCAGATATACTCAGTTCATCAGCACAGAGACAACGCTGTTGTTGGTCTCGGCACGTGCTGATACACCCATTCCACGTCTTTTTAAGGTGTCGAGCCCCAAGGCGCTAGCAACCGTTGTTTTAGACGGAAAGTTCGACTGGGCTTTATTAAAACGCGACGCATTACATATTTATGGCGGTCCATCACTTAATGTTGAGTCCATAAGGATTCCGCTGCGCATTTCTCGTCAGTTAGCCAAATCATTGAAATCGAGAAGTAGATCCGAAACAGGCTTATCCTCTTGGCTCAGACTTGGATACACATTTGTAGGTGGACGTGGAGTGATTGGTGTCGTTGGAAATGGTCTGATTTATTCTGTCGACGTTGCCGAAGGAGATGAGGTTGCTGTTAGCAAAAGTTGTTTGGTAGGAGTTTCTGTAAATGGCCCAAAAGACTTACAAAACAGTGTAGTCAAGCTTGAGCAGAAGCCAGTACATGTACCAGCTGTGATTATGCCTCCGCCACGCGTAGCTCAAATTAAAACATGGAGAGATGCAATGATGAACATGAAACATTATACATGGATTACTGCAAAGGCGCTCAAGGATGCGTGGTACTTTGTTCGCCGTCATACCAGTGAGACACCTTCCTTTGTCAAAATCATTGGTCCACGCACAGTTTTGCTTCAATCTGGCGAAGCACTTGATACCTACGAGAAAGCATTTGAGGTACCATCTCTCGAGTCATACGGAACGTCTGTGCCTTACTCTGATGTCCCAATTCCTCGTGTTGCTGCCGATTATTTGAACACGGTAACGGTTGGTCCAAAGGGTGTAACTATAGATAGCACGGACAGTTTTGTGAATAAAAGCAAGTGAATGTTTTTATGAGGGTCAAGAAATGTAATATAATAATAGTCCTATTCTCTGTGTACGTGCCCTTGTAGGATACCCTGATAGAAAGCATTTCAAAATGTCAGTTTTCAAATTTACGATTTAAAGTAGCCCTCTGGACAATATGTTTTCTAAGCTTATAGAGTCATTTAAAAGAGAGCAAGATCACACTTCTTTGAATTGAGGCCTTTGCCCGATCCTATGGAGCTTCACAGAATGCAGAAGCCCTTCATTATTAGCGATATCGACATGATATAATCATCGTGAATTAACCGATTTCTTAACAGTGCCGAAATTTGTAAATATCCTAAGTGGCTTTAAATGTTGACGAAGGTCTCATTCCTGGATGGCACATGGCCATCATTTCTAACTGAACTGTAATGCCATTTGATTATGCATGTTAAAAACGACCAAGCTATCAAAGAAAATAAAATATAATCAACGCCGATGCTCTAAGTAGCTTCCACTAGGTCAATGTCTTTAAAATCATCTAAGCGTGAAACTCCGCTTTCTTTCACACATGTCCTTAAATGAAGTTCCATTTACAGAAAACACTATGGTTAGAAATTAAAAATGTGTTAAACTCTAAAAAATGCTATTTCACTCTTGTTTGGGAGCGGAAGTGGCACGTATTCCCAATTCGTCTCAAAAACAAAATTGGTAAAAATGCGCCACCACAGGATTAAAAATGCAAAAAAAACATTATGATTCGAGGGACATATTGTCCGCACTGGATGAATTCTGCGGACTGTTAGACCTTGTGTTCAAATCCACACTGTCATAAGCCTTCAGATAGCTTTCAATTTGGGCAGGGCCCGGAAGTGGGAACGAGCGACACAACGACGAGGAAACACCAGGTAACGACACTCTTCTCTTCTTCTTTTTCTTCCGTCTGCTCTTGGCTGCAGATGATTTCGACTGGTTATCTAGCGAGTCAGAAGTTTCCTCGGAAGAGTTGGTGCGTTCTTTGCGACCTTCTCGTTGTTCAATTTGCTTATCAGCATCAGCTTCACGGCCGTTGTGGGAAATTAACAGCGCCCATTGTCGATCGTGCTTCTTCATGTTTGCACGCGACAACTTTTGGCCTTTGCCATTTGCCACAGCTTGAGGTCTAGCATTTGCCTCAGAAACAAGTTTGCCGTTTTTTTTGCTCTTGCCTTTTCGCAGTTGCAGCAGCAGTGACAGCAGCAGATTTTTTTGACGACCGTCTCCACTAGAGTTGTCGGAGACTGATCCTTCCATGTCACCGTCGTCGATGTTTTTACCACTGTCGGTGCCACTCGTAGTTGCCTCTGCAGAATTGCGCCCGTCAGTGGTATAATCTCTAATAGAAGTTGATGCCGTAACGGGGCGTGATCTTAGCGAAAGATCTGTGAGAGAGCCGGAGCCTTCTGATGCAGTTAAGGAGTTTAACTCATAGTCGGGTTTAAAATACCGCGACGATGGGGTCTCTAGGGATCCCCTGCTCCATGATGATTCTAGCCCGGCTAGAACTCGCCCCAATTTTGTGGGCTGGGTTATAATCTGTGGCGTTTCGAGGCCTCGGTCGATTCTCTTTTGCACCAGCCTTGACAGCGATAGAACGTGGCAAAGCAGTGAGGGAGTTCACCGGAAGTGGCGCAGTAGTCAATGTACGCACATCTGCGCGCAGGTTGAGATTGTTTTCAACCAAGCCGTAATTAACGTTGTCGTTTCCATTTACGCTCACACCTCCGTCCTGACATGGCGAAAGTTTGCTGGCGCCACTAGCTGGATTAACAGAATACTTAGAAAGAACTTTTGTAAGGGCAACGTACAAAGACAGCCATCTAAAAACCTTCAAATCCTTCTCGATGTTACGTGGTCTGGGGTTTTCCATGGCCATTACGGAATTGAAAAGACGAGCGCTCGAGGTTCTGTTAACCGTAACTGGTCGAAGAAATTGCAAATTTCTTCTTATCCTACTTTTTTCTTGAGTACTGAAAGTTTCACCCACTAAGTTCTCCAAAACATGAAGGAGGTCAACAGATGTTAAAACATAAGCGTTTTTTTCGTCCCAACGAATGCAAGAAATAACTAAAACGTTTTTTTCAAGGACACCATAGTCGGGAGGAATGGCCTCGCTCTTGATGCGAAAAAGGTTGCGGCCTTCTCTGTGTATTGTCAACTGCACCAAACGACGTTCATGACGTATTTCTTTCTCAGACCAATCCTTCGGCATATCTTCGAAGCTCGGATCGAGTTCCACTTTGACTGGCATATTGATTGCATCTAAATTATCCTTGATGTACTCGGACGATAGCCTGCTATTTCTCACAAGAATGCCAGGGAGAGGAGGCGCAGCAACTGAGGCGAATGGCCCTGTAGAATTGTTCTTCATCTTCAATGGATTTTCTTCAAGTTTTGAAGCTTTTATTGATTTAATCTCTCCTTAAAAGGATTTTCTTTGGGTGGGTCTTGTGCCTCTTTTTCTAATAGCAACGGGAAAATTAAACGGTTGCTGTTATTCTCTGGTGATTCTTTTCTTTTCCTAATGTTGCGCTGAAAAACTACACAATGAGTAAACTTTAGTGAAATCAAGGAGGAAAGCGAAGCGAAGTGCCTTTTTTTCTTTTCTTTTTTTTCTTCTCCTTGTTAAATCTGCTGGAGTTAATAAATCACTTCTCTTGCTTCTGGTTCAATGACGAGCTCAAATCTATCTAACTCTTTATCCTTGAGGCGAATTAAATGAGATTTCAAGAAAAGAGCAAACAGGTAGTATCGACGAGATTTGAGGGGGCTGGGGCTTGGGGTGGCACGGCCGTGGTTAAAAGGTGATTGTGGCTTATGGAGGTAAAAATTCGCTCCTGCAAAAGAGAAAAATCTATCTGCATATAGATACCACGTCACTAACGAGACATACTGTTGAGCGATGCTGTTCCTGTATATTGTTTGCAGGATCGGTATACAATGACATAAAGAGTGTATCTAGTTGAGAGCAATGACCTGCAGATACGAGGTTTGGTCAAAGTCATAATCTATATACACTCCACTTCTCGTCATCAAACCTAAATCCAGCTTCTGCATTGAGCCGTTTCCGTTCTTATATGCACACCTAAGCAAGTCACTGAATATTCTTGCGCCTCATGTCTTAAATACCAATCAACTTCAAATGAGGCGCAAGAATATTTGTATCCCCACTTGCGGTATTGGCTACAATCTGAAAATCTTGTCGCCATCTTTTTAATTTTAAAAGTAAGGAGAATATATTTGATTGCCCTTCTGAACGCGTGATGACACAAGTATTATCCATAAACAATCAAGTGTGTTATTACAGTTATTTTGTTTAAGACACTGAAATCAGAGATGGCCAATATTGACTGAATTTGTAGCTTCGCTTTACCCGTTCGGAATTCCTGAGCGCATGAAGAAATCAAACTACGAGCCGCAATTACGTTGCCAAGAGGTGATAAACCCGAGATCCTCGAACCTAGAACCCTTAAACTCCATGAATATGATGATATTTGATATTTGACTATTTCAAAGGGGCAGCGGTCGGCTATAGTTGTCGATCGGGTGTCTCAATCTTGACTCAATCCTTAATTGCACCCGTCTACTGCCTTACTTTCAGTTGACGTGCAAGTACACAGTGTTAGTAGCCCCAAATCAGGTAGCTTGCCTTGACGCATCGGTTAGCAAAATCGTAAAAAGTAGCTCATTCCAGAAAACTCTTATTGATATTCTTGTTTGCCGTTTTGAAGGTGTCTCAGACATAAGGAAGACAAATTCACAGCGTGATGTCACGATGCGTACAATCTCTTATTTAGAGTCTAGAGGGTTTATCGCGGAGTTATGGAAACCTTACGAGCAACGGAAAATCATCATTTTGTTTTTTAAAAACGAGAATTTTTGCATCCTCAACTTGGCCACAAGACCGCCGATGAATATGGGAGAAAGCTTGGAATAGATGCCCAATGCTAGAAAAGCGGAATTGCCCACGAACAACCTCCAATGGCTCGTAATTGATTACCCTTCGTTGGCCGCCTCCACCGAATAAAAGTTCATGCTTCTTCCCATCGACTCTTCTGCAGGTAGGGTCATTGTCTTAAAAGCTCATTGGCCACATCGCCACGTAAAACAAATATCATCTTGTTGAAAATAAATCTCACCTCGATTCGAAGAAAATGCTTTGATTCAATGAATATAGGGCTTTAGATCACTAAAAAGCCTTGCCCATTCTTCATGCCGTCCGCTTAAACATGAATCTGCATCACTCATCTCAAGCCTGTACATTCAAATTCGCCTTAGTCATTTGCCTAATTATTTGCCCGAAACTCAAACTGGCGAATGGCCCTTGCCTTTATTGACATTTACACAAAGTGGCATTTTACCTGTGTGTGTCCACTGAAATTTATTTTGCCGTATTCCTTTGCATCTGAGTAGAATTCTTAAGCTATAGTTTAGGGTTAGAACGAATGTGGCCAATTCTGAATACCCTCATAAGTGGCGCAGTAGAAGTTTAGAATTTTTTTTCTTATTTTTTCTTTTTTTTTGGAGTTTCATGGTAAATCGAATATTCGCTTATTCTTGTCATTGTGGTTTCTTAAAACCTTCTCTTGTATTGTTGGTTAAGAGCTCTGTAGACAAGTAACGGTGTTGAAGCCTATATAACATGTGGCATCGAAGTTGCACAGGCTCTAAACCCAAATAGGAAATTACTAGCTCGTATGCAAAGGAGTTCCGTAAAATTAAATCAGATCCCCACTCTTAGTATTAAGGTTTAAAATGAAATCACTGAAGTGAATTTATTCAAAAACGAACAATGTCAATAACAATGTTCACTACGCTGACAACTACTTCTAAACAAACTAAGACAACTACGATGAACTCCAAATTTTCTTCTTGTGAATGGCCCAATTGCTCTTTCAACATTTGTAAAAGATCAGAAATCACCTCAAGCCGCTGGTTGAGAAGCTCAACACGTTGATTAATATCCAAGTACCCACGGGTGGCTTGATAGATTGGTTCCAAATGAGGCTCTGCCCACATGAGTTCTGGCAGATCTAGAACAGATCCATGCAAATTGATATTTATGCGGAGAATGAAAAGCTCGCCGATTGATTTCATCGTCTCATCACGTGTCATCTCAACCTTACCCGTATGTGCCACTTGTTGTGGGATATCCTGAGTATCTTCGATTGTGTTATCGACTAACTCTTCGAAAAGGGAGATTTTGACCGATTGTGCTAGCGCGTGAGAGATTGAAAGTTTGAGCATGTAGTTGGAATCATCTCTAAGTGTGATAAAATCATTATAGATTCGTGGCTGGTAAGATGTAGTAATATAATAGTTGAATTCCTCAACTTGGATATCTTCCATAGAAAGCTTTTCGCTCTCAAACCGGGCCAAATCTTCGAGAAACGCCCGCTCTTCTTTAACGGTGTATCCCCACATGATTACGACACCGTACTCAAAGATAAATACGTCGTTTTTCTTACCGAATTCAATTTCTCCACCATCATCAGCCAATCTTATTAATTTTTTCCCATCATCTTCGGTAGTATCTCCTCTCCAATCCTTGTATGTGAAGGGAGTATAAAGACATTCGTCAAAGAGTTTTGGCAGCGTATTATGGATCCGTTTCCGGTCCTTTAACCATCGTAGTAATTCCTTCATTTTATAAGAGCCACATGTACAATACGCCGTCACACGCGGGAGTAAGTCTCGATGGACTTTCCCAAGAATCTCAGCATCTTTCCGGGCAGGGCGATCTTTAATTTTAGTAACTTGTGAATACACTCCTGCAGTTGATCTTGAGGAGCTTTCACGTTCGTCATCGGCAGCTCCATCATCCTCAATGGCTAGTTGTGGGTCTTCTGGAAGAAGTCGAAGCTTTTGAGTAGTACGACTTATTCTTTGAAGGCCGATTTTCGGCAGCTGGGAGATCCGGGATCCCACCCGATTGGCTTGGTGTGAGGCCCCACTTGCCAGCAATAGAGGCGTCTGTTCTGAATGCTGCAGCATTGATGATTCGATGGATCTATGAAAGTAAAGCTTAGAATTGATAAGTATTTAGAATCCTATGTTGTCACGTGATTTGTATCATGGGTAAATGTATATAATTGCTGCAACACGTTGAATTTATATCGTTTCTGCATTCAATAATAATTTAACAAAAAAATATTCCAACAATCGTAAAGCATTTCATTTTTTTAGTTTCTTCTCACCTTTTCTTTACAATTCACGTCATTCATTTTATATAATTTATAAAATAGAAATGAGAAACACCCGTACACCAAAAATTTCATGGAGACATACTGATGAGATGAGATGCCAAATATCTATATCAGAATCCAAATCCTCTGGCCAAATGAGCACAAAAAAGAAAACAAGCACAGGCCTCGAAAGGCAGCATGCGTATAGATCATTCAAAGAGCGTGTTGATCTGCTTAAAATCGAGCCAGCTCGTAAGCTTGCCACCCGGGCCTCCGATTTTGTCGAGTCCTCCCATTTCCTAGTAACCTTAGAACATTGGAAAGAGGTCAATGTCAGCGGAAACTTCACGGACTTTTTATATGATGTAGAGCCATTGTGCCAGACCTTGCCCCAAATCTTGCATCATCAAAGAAAAATCTATTCCGCATTGGAAAAGCATATCAGAGTGCTTGACATCAACTCTTTGCAACCACTCTTGGAGCTTGTGGCTCAGTTTATACACGACTTGGGTTCAGATTTCATGGAATTTTATGACCAATTCTTGGTTATGATTATAGACATTTCCCAAAAAAGCAACCCGAATGACTCTCAAAACATAAAAAACACTTCCAATGTTTTGGAGTGGACCTTCAATACCCTAGCACATGCATTCAAGTACTTGGCACGCACTCTTGTACTAGACTTAGAACCTACGTTTACAAGGCTTCTTCCTGTTTTTGAAATGACTAAAAAAACCTATGTGGCTCGTTTTTGCGCTGAGGCGTTATCGTTTCTTGTCAAGAAGCTGAAGCCTGAGACTTTGGAATCACTCGTCAACTTAACCTTCAACGGCAATCAGAAACTATTAGAAGAAAACACGTCTTATAGAGATGTAATGGTTATTTTATTTAGTGAGTCAATGAAAAATACTCAAAACACTTTCCATTCCAAATCAGCCAACGCTTTCGCCATTCTTCTCCAGAACGCCTTAGCTGAAGACCGTGAGAACGATTCATGCATCGATGCCTTATGTGACATCCTTCTAAGAATCATGGATCACGGCTCTATCGATGCATGTGCTAAGTTTTACGCAAGTGCGCTGGCTCATTTGGCTTCTGTTGCAAAAAGCAATACTTCCATGAAACGTTTGGGATATGTTTGTCAAGTGCTCACAGCGCTTTGTTTCGCTGAATCGGGAACGAAAATTCAGGACTGGGGCATTATTTTTACCGTGGTTCAGGCAATCACAACTAATTTTGACGCTCTTGAGGAGCGGGAAAGCAAGGCCTCTGGCCCTGCCATCACCACAGCCTCTAGCGCTGTGCTCGCATCTATAACATGTTTATACGCTACAATTGTAAGGAACTGTGATGTTTCGTTTCTCACAAAGGAGTTTTCACCTATGGCCGAATACTTGAGTACAAAGAAGAATGGAGAGTTCTTTATCAGTTTCTATGAAATGCTTATTGTGAATGCTAAAGATAAAATCTTAGGTTTTGGCGGTACACAAGTGCTCCAGACTGTTTTGAATAACTCCACTTCAGAAAAAATACTTTCCAGAATGGCCCTTTCATTGACGAAAATCGAGTCTCTGTATGCCCAAATTAAAGACGAGATCTCACTACCGCATTATCTCTCTACAGAAATTCTCAAAAGTATAGAGAGCGAAACCGAATTCATGAAAGACACGGCACTTTTGTCAATTCACTGGAAAGTCAAATTACTCATGTATACTACTGATTTACAAGACTCCGGAGACGTTTTGATCTCTCTTTTGGCGAAATTGTCCCAACAAATAGAACCGCAGCCCTGTTTCTTACACGACGTGATCGGCATCACGTTGATCGCAGCTGTGCGTGGACTGACTGAAAACAGCAAGAGACTTGGCCAGGTGTTTAATGTATTTATTAATTCTTTGGCCACTTGCAAGCAATCGCTTTATTTTTTAAATGGAAGCAACGCACTTTTAGAGCAATTTCCTGAAAATATGAAAGTCTCATTGTTTAATGAAAAAGACATCATCGTATCTTCTCTTGGGCAAAATTTGGGTCTGCCTGACGTTAGAGTCAGACAGGCCACTGCCGAGCTTTTAAGCAAATTTTACAGAGCTATCGGTGAGCCTGTGTCGTATATTGTCTCACAGGCAGGAATTATTGATAATGTTCCCCTTTCTGTCGAAAATGTAAATGATATCAAAATGAGAATACGCGTCATGTTTAACGATTATACCAAACAACAAAAACTCACCCCTACAGACCATCTGCAATTGGCTCAGTACGTCGTTGGGCTCCTTAGCAACAGTTTTCAGCCTTGTTGGCAAGCTGTCAATGACAATATTTCCAAAATATCCGGACTTAATTGTCTGGCCCAGGTGTGGGAAGCTTTTTTTTCTGTCTTTAGTCGAGACTTCACCGCCGAGACTGAGCCATATTGGCGTGGCGACGCGCTCTTTGCAAGCAGCGAGAATCCATTTGTTGGCGATTTTCGGTCGTCTAACGAGCGGTTTGCAAAGTATTTTGATATTATCTCTACCACAATTGTGACTTCTCAAACAGATATCGACTACGACTTATACGAACATGTAGTCAATACGCGCCCAAATGTTTCGTACAACCCAATGATGCGCGGAAGAGTTTTACTGGCTTTGGGAAGTATTCCGTCTGTGGCGGAGCGTCATGGGGTTGAGCTAATTGAATTTTTCTTGGAGCTTCAAGAGGATGATAAGCATTCATGGAACACTAAAGATCGTCTCTCGTTGATTGCAATATTTCCTAAATTCAAGAAATTGGCTAAAATCTCCAATAACGGGCTTCTTTATGATGCCATGATGAGGCAGCTCCTGTCGAAAGATGTGGCCACACAGAAAGCTGCTCTCGCCGTCCTTTTTGCTTGGAATAAACTGGAAATCAACAAATATAAGGATAACTTGACAAACTTGCTCGAGGATAAATTATTCCGTGACGAGTTGCAGTCATTAGTGAGCAAAACTTCTGAGTCCAAAATCGAAGATAGTGATAGAGACGTGGTTGTGCCCATTGTCTTGAGACTTCTTTATGGAAGAGCCAAGGGTGTTACTAACAACAACAGCAAGAACGGTCGTAAGTTTGCAATTGCTTCAGTATTACCTAACCTCCCTGATGCAGACATTTCGCTATTTTTGGAAATCACCGCCGAAAACTTCCCAGTGAAAGAATATTTCGACACAGAAATGGTTCAAGTGCCAACTCAAAAAGATTTGCGGGCCATGGTTGGTTATCTCAACATGCTTTACGAAGTATATGTCGGTTTGGGTTACAAATTTGCACATGTTCTCTCGCAAACCATCCAGCCGCTACTTTTTACCTTGATTAATGCACAACGCTCGCTTGACGAGCCATTGGACGACGATATTGCGACAAAAGCAGCTAAGTCTGTTCGTCAACTCGGATTTAAGTGCCTCAACCATTTATTTAAAGTTACTTCTAAAACTTATGATTGGAAAGAAGAAGCACCCATGATCTACGAAAGAGTTATTAAGCCTAGACTTGCCCTTTTTGGTAGTGAAAACGCTCAGCTGCCTTCGTCCATGATGCAGATGATGCTTTCATGGATTAGCTCGCCCGAACTCGTGTCTCTCTACTACTTTGACGACTTTGCGCCCGTACATGCGCTTGTGGCGCTCCTTTCGAACACTTTTGCAAAAGATTCAGTTATATCAGCCCTTTTGGACTTTTGTATTGCTTGTTTCACGCAAAAAGACGTCCATGACGACCAATTTTACTCGGTTTTGGCACTTTTAGTTGACGGGCTTCTTGGAGTTCTTCCAACGATCGTCCAATCTTCTGAAGATAAGGATATAAACTCCCGAGCTTCGACTCTTCTTTTGCTCATCATTGAAGGCAAATACGTCGAGACACATGCCACTAAGACTGAATTGATCGAGTCCTGTTCGCATGCTTTGGATAAGCCCGCCATCCAAATTGGTATCAGCGACAAAGTAAGCATTTTGTTATCTTTGGCATCTGTTGTTGAGGAATACGATTGTTCATTTGACGAACTTTCGGGTCTTTACGAGACTTGTTCTCGTTCGCTTCGAATTTATAAAGACCGGAATATGCGTTCTGCGCTCATAAAGGTATTTAATGTATTTGGCTCAAAATTCGAAAACCTCACTGTCGTTGCTGAACTTTTGGCTTCTCTCAACTCATACTCAGAGCGCCGTATCATGGAACCAGATTATGAGAGAAGAATGGCTGCCTACAGAAAGTTGAACGAAGAGATGTACTCTTCGTTGTCGGTAATTCAATGGACACCAATAATTTACTCAAACTTGTTCTTTATCAACGATCCTGAAGAGATTTCGATCAGATCCAATGCAGCACACTCTCTTACACGCTTCATTGATTGTCTTAATGGCCAAATGGAGCCTGAAGATTATGTGTCTTTTTGGCGCTCGGTTGTTGTTTCGTATTTGAGAGCCGGTCTCAAAAAAGACGCTGAGGAAGTTCGTGATGGTTACATAAATGTCCTTGCACACATAGTACGTCACAGCGAAAACATTCCAGAAATGCTGTCAATGAAAGTATTGCTCTCTGAAGATCCCGATCTCGACTTCTTCGCCAACTTCAACCATGTCCAACTCAGCCACAGACAAAAGGCTATCAAGATGCTTAACGAGTACAGAAATGATGTCAGTGCCGATTGTCTCTACCACTATTTACTCCCCATGACTGAGGTTTACGCCGTTTGTCAAGGTGAGCGCTTTCTTCCTTTATGGAATGATGTGAACGATAGTTGGCAAACACTCACGTCTTGTCTTAATTGGAGAGATTTCAGGCAATTATTCCGGAAGCATATTTCCGCTTCATCTCGTGCTACCGAGACTGAGTTGAGAGATCGGTGTAGATTAGTTGTGAGCCTCTCTCGTGGTCTCAAAACGTCATTTGACCATATCAGAGACGGCCTACAAATTAATTCTTTCAAGAACATGCCGGAGAATTTGGAATCTGTTCACTCCCAAATCATGGACGAGTTTTTGGCTCCAATTATGAAAATTGTAAAAATTCGTGACGACGAGACCATTGTGCAGAGAGCGCCGCTTGTTGAAGCAGCTGTCAATTGTTTGTTGTGCGTTTCCGACAGCATTGCAGAAGCTTCTATTGCAGGAGTTTTGACAAGCACATGTCAAGCTTTGCGTTCAAGGACGCAACATATTCGTGACGCGATCCGTAAATCGTTGTGTCGAGTTGCTCGTGTGTTAGGAGCCAAGTACTTCCAATACATTGTGAAAGAGCTAAAAACTGCACTTAGTCGCGGTGCACAAATTCACACTTTGAGTTACACTTTATATGCCATTCTCAATTCCGTCAGGGATATTTTCGTTACTGGGGATTTAGATGAGTCTGCTGTTCTTGTCGTGAATATCATAATGGAGGACATTTTCGGTGCTGCGGGCCAAGAAAAGGATGCTGAGGGTTATGTCAGTAAAATGATTGAAGTGAAGTCAAAAATGAGTTATGAGTCGGCTCAACTTTTGACCTCTAACATCAACTTCAATCGGTTCAGAGCCATTGTGGATCCTTTAAAGTTACTTATGAGGGAAAATCTTCCAATGAAGACCAAAAAGAATCTCGATGAGTTGATTCGAAGATATGCAGTTGGTTTAAATTACAACATCAACTCTTCAAAGATGGAAGTTTTGATCCTCTGTTTTGAGTTGCTCAAGCAATCCACCTCAACTGACGATATACCCAAACCACGAGCTAAAAAGACTGTTGCAGAAGACCATTTCTTGGTCGATTTGGATGCCAAGCCCGTTAGAATGGCGAAGGACAATACCCAAATCATGTATACGCTCCAAACCCTTAGTTATGAACTCATGCGGACGGCGCTAGGTAAGCATAAGAGCCTTATGACAGTTGGAAATCTTGACGGATTCTTCCCACATATGGAAGCTTCAATCGAACTTGAAAACGAGTCAATGTTATGTGCTTTGTACCGTGTTCTTAACTTAATCATAACATTACCATTCTCTGAAGAAAAAGATGCATTTTTCGAAAAAGCTGCATTGAAAGCCTTTAAGGTCATCCAAGATTTGCCTACAACGGCATCTCACATTTCCCAGATCATGTTGAAGTTTTTGGCAGCCATAATTCGCCACAAACCTTCCATTCAACTCAATAATAGTAGTATTACGTACATTTTGGTGCGGATTATGCCCGACTTAGAAGAGCCACATCGCCAGAGCCTTGCTTTCAATTTCATGAAAGCAGTCCTTCTGCAACATATCATGCTTCCAGAAATATATGATGTTTTGGAAAAGGTTTCCAATATAATGGTCCTGAACCATACTCTGGAGATTCGAGCCATGTCACGTGGGTTATACTACCAATTTCTAATGGAATACGAGCATGGTGCGAAAAAATTAGAGAGGGCTTTCAAATTTTTGGTTAACAACCTTGCTTACCCGACAGAAGATGGTAGACTCTCTGTTATGGAGTTCATGCACACAATTGTTCTTAAAGCTTCAATGTCTTTATTAGATCAATTGAGTGTAAGCTTTTTCGTCGGTTTGGCTAACGTATTGGTCACGGACGACTCTAGTAGATGCAGAGAGATGGCATCTGAGCTTTTGGGCCACATTTTTCGTAAATCTAAGGAAAGTAAGATGCTTCTGTCTATGGAGGATCTCACTTTATCTTGGCTAAGCAACTCGGCTAATCACTTACTCCAGCGGTGTGGTCTTATGGTCTATAAAGTGTATGTTTCTGAATTGAATTACGGTAATTGCCTTAAATTGGACAAGACAGCATACTCGGTAGTCTCTGATTGCATTAAGCGTGCTAAAAACGATTCCAGTGATGTCTCTGCATCCTGGGAAGAAGTTTACATGGCAATGAATGTGTGGGCAGTCTTGTGTAAAGAGCAACAAGACGAGATTCTAGGCGCAAAGCATGAGGAGGTATGGAAGGACCTTTTTGAGACGCTTCTTTATCCACATACCTGGGTTCGTCTTCTCAGCTCGCGTTTGGTGGGCACTCTATTAAACAATATGGATTCAGTGGGTTTTGAAGTTTCGGCACACAGAATCCAAACCATTGCATACAGATTGCTTCGACAACTTGCTGCACCAACTGTTTCTTCAGATTTGGGGACTCAAGTTGTGAAAAACATGATACAGATTATTACCAAGTGGGAACAAACGAATGCTTCATACATTTCAAGTAAGAATCCTGAAAAAGACGGAGATGAAGAAGGTCCACGTTATGAAAAGGCTACGGATTTTGCCATAGAAAGAATTAGTAAAATCATGAGACAAGAGCGAAAGCCAAATTCTTCCACCAGTGCTTCTTCGGCTGTTACCGCCTCTATTCAATTGGCTGCAATGGTTTCCCAAATTCTTCCACCTGAACGTTTAAGCGAGGTGGCCGCCAAGATTATAATGGGTCTCTACATGATTGTTGAAAATAAGGCTTACACTCCGGAAGAGACGGAAATTTTGAATCTCGGAAACGAATGTCTCAAAATCTTAGAAACCAAGTTGGGTACTACTCAGTACATGGAGGTTTACATGGATGTCAAAATGCAAGTCGATAGGAGAAGGGAACAAAGAAGGGCTGATAAGGCAACATTGGCGCTTAATGAACCCGAGGTTGCCGCAATGAGAAAACTCAAAAAGCATGAAAGATTTAGAGAGAAGAGGAGACATCCGAGAGATGATTCTGGATTCTATAAGGCGAAGAAGAGACAACCGCCTCGCTAGAGTACACTTACAGACTAATAAGAAAATAACTCAAAAAGAAATACTTTTGTAGAAGCTCTTTTGTAATGTTGAATTAGTTTTAAGAAGACATTTCATCATGTTTGCCGAAACAAAACTTTTCTAGATACAGACTACAAGATTTTTGATACAGACAATAAACTGATTTGAAACTCTTTTTCCTTCATTAATCATTACCACCGAATAATTTCACGGAGCTTATGTTTGAATTCTGAGCATTTTCTTTCATTTATTCATTACATATAAATCATGGTTGAGGAGCCGTTGGAGAACGGAATTTAATTGTAATTCTAGGGTGACCATTGGAACCAGCGGGAACAGTCCTTGTAGCTTCGTATTTTGGTTTCTTTGCTGGCGGTTGCTCTGCTTCTACGGGACTGGAAGGAGCCACGGGAGATGACGCTTCTTCTTTAATTGGAGCTAGCGCAGTGGTTTCTTCTCCTTCAGTCTCTTTTTTAGCATGAACTTCAGCATCTTTAGTTCTTGCCACTTCGACGGCTTCATTTTTCTCGTCTACAGATGGCATAGACTCTCCTTCTTTATCTACATGATCATTTGATCCTTCGTTTACCCCTTCAGTATCAGCATCTGGATTCTCCGCAGGCTCAGGATTTTGTAAAGCATCGCTTTTAGTTGTTTCATTAGCTTCACTAACTTTCCGCCGGTTGTATGCCTGCATCTCCCTGGTATATCTCTCCTTTTCGTCTTCATGGGCTTTGTTGAACGGAGCCTTTTGTTCTGGGTCCAAATTCTTCCATAACTCGATTAAATGCTTAGTAAATTCCGTCGCAGGTTTTCCTGGGTTCAAGGCTTCAAACTCCACGCGAAGCTTATCCCTTTCCAGTTCACAAAATAGGACATATGCGCTAGCCGGCCTTTTAGGCAAATTGGGGTCCTTTACAGCTTTCCTAGTAGCTGCTCTTGAAGATTTTTCGGGTTTTTCACCTTTTTCGCTGCCTTGCTTGTCGGATTTCAAATTGCCCAACTTGGCCAGTCTTAGATTTAGCGTTTCGTCCAACAACACAGGTGAACTAGGGCCAACAATAAAATCCTTTTCATCAGATCCCTGGTAATTGTAAACACGACCTTCTAGTCTCTCAAGAAGAATGGCATACTCAAGTCTTAGACGTCGTATGGACGTTCTCGTTCTGGACAATGCAAGGGCGGCTATTTCATTCGATTCTTCGATTTCGGCTATCCTTTTTTTCAATTCGCCACATTTTTGTTTATACTTTTGTTCTGTTATTAGTAAATTTCCATTGTTTATTCATTTTAAAGCCCACATACCTTCACTTTCTGGAGCAGCTTCTTTCACATTAGCCATTTTGGGAAGCACAGAAGAAACGGAAATGTAATTGCAGAAAATGATTTAGTCAGACTGTACGAATGGTATGACTCTTTAAATATAGTCTCGCTGTATGTATCTATTTCTTCAATTAAGGTAAATCAAGTTCTTACTTGGAATCTGATTGTGAAATTCCAGAGATGAAATAGTAGGTCTATGTGCACACCAATAAGATAACGTAGAATTAAACTAAAACTATGAAAACAACGAAGAGACCATCAATCATTTTTTCAATCTTTTCAAATTTTTCCAGTTTTTATTTCACTTCATGAGAAAAAAAGGAGGTAAAATGAAAACGAAAAAGGCTGTGGTATTGACAGAACGGCCTAGCCCTCTTGAGAGACTACTGGCGACAAAACCTCATAATCGGATCCAATATCGCTTTGTGAGCCAAAGTCGGCATCTTCAGAGTCATCAGCATCACTGGCACTCACCATGTCATATTCCTCTGTATCGGCTTCATCGTCGACAAGGGCCAAGTCTTGTAATTGAGCCTCAATTTCAGCGTCAACCAAAAATGGATTCTTAGCTGGAAGACTAGAGAGACTAGAGCGGGATTCAAAGTAGAGTGAGTCATCAGGGCATTTGTCAAGTCTTTGAACAGAAGCGCTGAGCTTGGGGAACACCAAGGAACGACGGCGGAGGTCTGATCTTGATATTGAAGAGGCGGAACTCGAAATCAAAGGAGATTTTGCCTCTTCCTTGGAGTCTTCTTTAGTTTCGTCCTTTTTCTCTGACTCCTCATTCTTCTCCAGTCTCGTATCGTACTCCAACTCGTCCTCCTGCTTCGACTCCTCCTTTGACTTTTCTTCCTTTTCTGACGCAGTACCAACACACAACATAATCTCTCCAAGAAAATTTCCCGTCTTTAATGTTGTAGTCCCAACACCATTGCCCGTGCTCAACATGACTCGGAATGGATGCTTGAAATGAGCATTACACATGGTAATGTTGAATGTGGCTGTTCTGAATGGTTTGATACCATGCTTCCATGTCATATTCACTTTTGCCAAGCTCTTACCGAGGAAGTTGGTAATTTCGATGGTAAGTGGTTCACAACGTATAGTGTGAGAGCTCTTATTAGTGATGCGCATGATAGCCAACATTGGGCCAGTTGGATAAAGGAAGAATTGGATTGGAGTATTTGAAAAGTCATCAGTACAAGAGGACGTTTTTAAAATTTCCGAAATGGAAACTTCGGAAGACTCAGTGTTGGCAATTTCGTTTTCAACCTTCACAGACTCATGCACTTCTTTAATTTCTGTCTCGACGACCTCGACTGCCTCTTTATCAGCCACCTTGACCTCAATAGGCTCACCTTCTAATTCCGTTTCTTTCTTTGACTCTGTCACTGCTTCTGTGTCAACGACCTCTGACTCTGTCATTGCGTCTTTTTTGAGTCCATAGCTCTCATCAATCAAATTACTACACAACTCAAAAAAATCACATGGTCCGCGTAATTGAACCTCCTTAATTAACTTCTCCGCTGCCGCAGAGGATCCGTGCCTCCGAATCAACTGCTGGAGTTCTTCTTCTCCGCCATAAGGGAATCTCAAACGGTAAGATGCGCCCATATGTGAGTAAGATGTGCGCATTGCCACCATAGCGTGGTCTCTCGGATGTCCTTTGAGGTTCGAATTGAAGCAATTTGAGCACATGTCGAAGTTTTCACAAGTGAGACACTTGTATCTGGTTCCAATAATGAATGGGCCTTCAGTATCGGGGTAGCAGGTGTCACAGGTGACATTGAAGTGTACTACCGCAGTTTGATTCCATTCTTGTCTCTCTGTATAATTTGGAGCATTGGTAGCGGCGCGGGCAGCTGAGGCAGCAGAGGCAGCAGCGGAGGGATGAGGAGGGCACGGTTGTGAACAAGGTGGTACTGATGCAGCCTGAGGTACTGGAGGCACTGGGACTGATGCAGGTGTCGAGGCCTCTGCTGCCTTATTAAGAGCCTCTGTGAACTGTGTAGCGTCAAGGTTGATGGCACTTGCCAAAGTAGACGCGGTTCCATTCAAAATCTGAGAAATGGCAGCGGCGTTATCGTTAAGTACCTCTGCCAAGTTCTGCACACGCAAGTTATTCTTCTCCAAATGATTGGCAGCAGCAGTAGCAGCAAAATTACGAAGTCCAAACCATAGTCCGGAGTTTTGGAATTCATGAATTGTATCTCTCCATGGGTCGAGTGGGTCAGGAAATGGTAATTCGCCTGGTGAGGCCAGGAAGGGACACGAGCCTTCAAAGGCATGGAAGGCGCCGGTAGGAGTAGGATCTTCAATTGGAGGATCATCAAATTCGGTATCCCCTCTTTCGAAATTCTCCGACTTTGCATTCATTCCATCATTCTTTTCTGTATGCTTCGTCTCCGTGTTCTCCGTCTTCTCTGTCTTCTCTGTCTTCTCTGTCTTGTCTGTCTTATCCTCTGCTTTCTCCGTCTCCATTGACTCCTTCACCTTTTCTGGAGACTCATATGCCCGGACAATTAAAGATATATGATTTTTAACTCTCAAGCTTCTTCTCAACTCCAGGAAATCAGCAGGAGACTCTAATTGTACGTATTTGCGATGTCTTTTGGATTTGCGATGTGCCGCACACTGCGCCACAAAGTCATCATCAATAACCACATTTCTCTCGAAAACAGTATTAAAAATGAAATCTACGAGTTGAAATTTTGACATAAGCAGTGGCATTTCCAGTGCTACCAAAACATGCTCTCCGTCAATGGATTCATCCAACTCCTTGAGTGTGACTCGAATCAAGACTTCTTTCTCCATGATAGATGAGGCGGATGAAATTCGTGAGTTCAGTGGGCGTTTATTTATCAGATTTTCGGTGGTTACAACGTTGTTCTTATATCGTTTCAATTGTATGCTAGCTGAACTTTCTGGAACTTTTTTATGATGGGTGGCGGGAAACTTGTGCTAGTTACTAGGTATCTTTTTAGTGGCACCTGATAAGAGTTGCCTTCGCACAGGCAAGTGTGGGGTGGCTGCTTATCAGGTGACCTATCAAGTCATCAGCGAAAATAATATTTTTTATTTCATATTTTAATGTTTTTTTTTATATTAAATGCTCAACTTGATTTTCGATCCTTGAATATTTTTTTTCAATTTTTTTTTGATTGGTTTGAGTCAACCATTGGCAACACACTCAATTGGATTATATACTTTCTGGTTTTTCGTTTTTTTCGTTATTGATTTTGCATGAATTAATTTCTTCTGCTTTTTTCATTGGATTCGCCTTTTTTTTATTTTTGTTCGGATCGATGGCTATTTAGACGTGAATCGGCGCTACTTATGTGTGACTTCGTAAAAGATTGATTTCAATTATAGTAACTCGAGTATTTTTAAATTAAGAATGTGTTTCATTTTCTTTTCAATTCGTATGGAACTGTCTTTTGTCGTCGAGTGGGTCTTTTATTCTTTTCCCAATCAATCAAAGGAGGCCCTCAAAATCGATACTTTTAAAGTTTGCAAATGATAATCCGCTTTTTTTCGACGCTTTATTCTTTTACCGCTACGTACGGATAAATTGTATTACATCAATCCCATAGCTTTCCAACGGTTACTTCAAGTTTGCAGCTATTAGTAGTCCTTTAGGTCTATTTAGATTAAACTTGTAGTTAATTCTAAACGTCCAATTCAACAATTTTCCTTTCTTCAATTTTTCTCGGGAATCCTTAGTTTATAAATCTATTTTATCCGCCCTAATTTCAACATTGACCATGTGGCAAGTCTTTAAAGTCTAAGAAGAACAAAAGTAGCAAAATTATAAGTAAATCTTGTGAATAAAAGACTGAAAAGATTCGGAATTGCTGAAGATAGCCTCAGCGCAACTAATACTACGAAACTTAACTAATATTACGTAACTTTACTAATAGTACGTAATTTTACTAGTACTACGTAACTTAACTAATACTACTCATCCACTCATACACATCACTCCAACCCTCGAAACTTTCTTTCAAAACCGAATTCCTGCTTTTCATTGATGATTCACTCCAAATTTATAGGAAATCAAATCAGTCCGTTTCAAGAACAAGCAACGTGTATCCACGCAAGCCCCACTCATAAACAAAGCGCTCTACATTAACGAATTAAAACCAGCCATCACGACGCGTCAATTTAATTCATTCAGGGTCTTAATTTGATGAAAAATCCCGCGAAGAAAAAGCATTGCAGTCAATCGGTCCAACGGGCCACCACAACTTCCTCAACTACAACCACAACCACAAATACACCATCACCAGGAGAGACAATTGACGCTTATACGAAAAATTTTGAATTTATTATGAAATTGAACAATTCCTTTGAATCAATATCTTAAAGAAATTCAGGGTCCCAATGTGGAAGTGAATTCCTTGAATCTGGTGATCCCTCCCGTGTTTGCCTGCAGGGCGCGCTTCTACTTATCTGAGTCTAACTCCCCCGTAAATACCTGCCCCATTGGGACACTGAGTATAAATACCAGGTACTTTCACAACCCACACTTTAATAATTAAATTTCAAGTCAATTCAATGTCTTTACAGCTCAAGAAGAAAAACATAAAGTTGTCTACAGTGGCAATTACCGGTGCTGCCGTTGTGGCTGCTGGTGTTATTCTCGTCAAGACCTTCCCTCACATCAAAGCCTCGGTTCTATGTGCTTTTGGTTGTGGAAAACTGAGGAAAGAAGATGAAGATTCTGCTGATGCCGGTGAAGAGTCGCTCGTCGATGTTTCTGAATGGTCTGATGAAAATCTCAAATCTTTCTTGCAAGAGGTACGTACATCTACTAAGCCTTAGTTGATACCATATACTAATATAACAGAAGGACGTGACAGCTCCAGTTGATGTTACCCGCGATGGTTTGGTTTCGCTTGTAAAGTCAATTCAAGGCTCCAACTAATTAGTTGTAAGGACTTTGATTTGATACGTTGAAGGTGTTGCTTTGAAAGCGTTGAGATACATGTTTTTCTTTGTGATTTCTGCTAATCAATGTTGAAATCTTTCCAAGAGAGATACTTTGTCGCTGTATCATATGTATTATATGGTTTTAAACTATCAAACGCTCAATGCCTTGAAATTTTTTTGAAGTGGGAAAATCCTTATAGGTATCTCCAGGACTTCTCTTTCAAGGATCTGCATTTGTAGTAAGTATTTAATAATATCCTCATATTCACGTTCCAGGTTTCGAGGATTGTAAAAATTGTTACATATATTCCAATTTAAATTGTAGTGGCGCTTGTGACGCCTATCTACGGCACAGTGACTTCGAAGTTACGTAAATCTACTTGATTAGCATTTATAATAGTTGATGGGTTAACAAGATGTGTAATTTTCTTTATTTGATCACAAAGTCGATTCTTTTGAGTCAGAGTCCACATTTTTGAAGGCACAAATCAAGATTTACGCCCCTTACATCAAAAGAATAAGATTTTCCACATTGCCCTCAATGTCCGTTTTTTGCTTAAAGTGAGTTTCGGCTCACCCCTTCATCCAAATCTAATATTAGGCATGATGATTCTTTTGGGGAATTAACTATTAAAATTCATATACCTCACTGCAACTTTAGGTTGGATCACATCTTGCATAAACATTATGTTGCCCAATTAAGCATCACAAAAATTCACAAAAAGGAATTCTATTTATTATAGGGGTTATAAGCTACTATATTGAGGTAAATATTCCTGTTAGTTTCAAATCAGAGTGAGAATTCAAGATGGGACTTCTAAAAAAAAATATTGATGCACACACTGCAATGATATTGTACCTCCGCGGGAGCAAAACATGCTTTTCTAATTTATAAAAGCAGCAATCTTTTTCAAAATCCAAAGCCTCTCTTACGCAAGTGTATAGACTGTTTGAGCTGAGAATCATTATAATATCCCAGCACATAATGCCCATTATTTCAAGAATCTGCCTTGACTTATGAGTCATGCAATCAAAAATTGATCAAACAGGAATGTATTTTCTTGAATTCAGTGCTCTTGGACCCATTTATGTCTTGTTGATATCGTGAATAGTGTGTGAAAGTCTGAAACTCAAGAAGATATAGCTACTAATCTTTAGAACTTGCAAATTACACCAGCTATTGCAAAGTAGTTGCAATGCTTAAGAACTCGTTCAAATCTTCTCTTTTTTTTTAACTCTTTTTTCGTAATTGGCTTCGTGGCAAGCTTTGGCGCTCACGTAGTTTATGCAGACAATGCAAGCCCATTGATGTAATTACTTAAAAAGTTCATACAATATAATTGCTACCTTATTCAACTGTTTCAAGTCGAGTAAGTATATTAGCACATTTAGAGTACGCCTGAACAAGTTGGCCTTTGTTAACGCTCGTAATGGTAGACAGCCCAAAAGCCCTTCGTTTCACAAAAGAGAATCATTGGCGGTAAAACAGTAACCTCGTTCAGTTGAAAGAAACAAGCTTGCTATATTGTTGCTTTCTGAGAAGTATTGAACCATACGACTATGATCCCTCTCTTTACTGCCCTTTATTTGTTTGAGCACCTTGCCATTTCAAGAAGACCGAAGCCCATTTTCAATCTTTTCTAGTAACTTCAATTTGGTACACATTCCATAAAGTTCCCGAAGGTTGTGTGTAACTCTCATGCCTCCATTGATCTACTCTTTTTTTAAAGGGATCTTCTCTTCCGAACTTCTGATTTTGGTGACTTTACCTTTGTGCTCGCCGCAAGTGCAAGTGCAATTGCCATTCCTCTGACAGAAATTTGGTGAACTTTCCATTTCATCGTCATTGATTGCCCTACAGAGGCTTTCGTAAGCTCCAGTCACTATAGAAAATAGGACATGGACCGCATCTGCAAGAGGGTCCGCCATAATTGAAAGTATAAACGAACTTCTCTCAAATTTAATGTATGACAACTCTTGAGAATTCTCGATCTGATGATGCTTATATTGATGCTTAATGTTGTTTGTCGCTACATAAGGTACAGGATAACCTCATTGAATCGAGTTTCGCAGAATCCAACTTATGGGATATTTTCTAATAATGACTTTTATTTGGTGTCAATAAGCTTCCAATGAGTTATTAAAATGTCTGGTTATTTTGTATAAACAAGACCGACCTTTAGTTTTCTCAGTTAATGTGTTCGGGAACGGATCTAGATCAGAACTCATTAGACCCCAAGGGGATATTCAAGAAATTTAACGGTGACAGGCTAAAATTCGATTTCAAACTCATTGGTTTTATTCTATCAAAACGATTCGAGGAGGTAATCAAAATAGCAAAAAAAACGCTCTAAAATAAGAAGAACAGGTTTCGCAAGATCTTTTGGTATCTAATGATTCAGATGGATGTCACAATGATTCAGATGCAAAATCATAAGTTTGTATAAGTTTACGTGAACATATTAAAGCAGCCATGTAATTGGCTAAGAACGGTTTCGTGGTCTAGTTGGTTATGGCATCTGCTTAACACGCAGAACGTCCCCAGTTCGATCCTGGGCGAAATCATTCTTTTTTTTCTGAGATTGTCTTTTTTTCGGTTTTGATAAGAAGCTTCAGTTCTGATTTTTTGGTTATACTTAGCTGAACAAGAACAAAGTCTTTAAATGGGGTGCTGTACCCTTAAAGAAATACCTGCAATAGAACAAGACATAAATAAAATTTATTTAGATTTTACGCATAAACAATTCAGTGTTCGATTAGAAGTTCACCCATTCTTTTTTTTTTTTGAATCGAATGTCTTGCTCCTCACTTTTCATCATTTATACATTACCCCAGATTCAGACTCATCGCCGAATTGATGCACGAGGCACTCACATTTTCGAACTCTCAATCGGCCGGGCATCTTCTCACTCATCTTTATAATGTCCAGGAGTCTCATCTAGCCTATTCTAGAGAAAAGAAACTTACCCATTCAAACGATGTGTTTCTTGCGCCTACAAAAGTTAATGGCCGTACCAATTACTATCCAAGGGCCATAAATGTGGAATACTCGGGCGGTTACGGCTTCATGTCAAAATACGAGTTCAAAGAAAAGACTACGGATGTAAATATACTAGCAGAACAATATGGCAGTGTGGTGATTGAGCAACTGCCCAAAACGAAAAAGAATGAGTACCAGAAGTGTCTAGATTCTGGACTTAAACCAGATCGAGGTATGCTAGACGTAGATAATACCCAATTTTGGACGTCTTATAACAAACTTTTTTATAGACCATCGTCTCTTTTAGAATTGCCAAATTTCCAACACCCGGATGGAAGAAACAAGAACTTCTCTCGCCTATATTTTGACGAGTACCCTGTCGGAGAGCAGGAATACCAAGTAATTCAAGAAAGTTTGGATAATGCTTTTAGATTAAACTTGGAAGCTCTGGATTGTATTCAAGGTATAAATTTTGTTACAGAGTTGGACAATGCATGGGCTGGTTTTACGAATGAACAAATAATCAATATTAAAGATGAGTACTTCAACAATGGAGCCAACAGTAAGCATAATCTATGGACTTATGGCATTTATAGGCTGGGCGCTGCGAATAAGAATATTTTGTCTCAAATAAGGGCATTTGTCGGCTTCGCGCAGTCATCATCCTTGTTCATACCTTTGAAGGTTCCTACGCTGGCCCCTGGCATACTAAATAGTAACTATGATAGCAGCTCCTATTGGCATAAGGCAGCTATTCAGTCTTTACTCGTTAATTCTATCTGGGGACTTAATTGCCAATTGACACGCCCTGTTAGAATGGCGACCATCGAAGCGGAGCTACAGAGGGGCTATGGGAAGCGAACAATCGTAAATGATATTCGATTGAAGAGTAAACAAAAAGAAGAGGCTCATTTTGGAATAATGCAAGATGTAAATTTAATGGAGTTTTACCACAATCCTGCTCCCGTAAAGCCCGTTTCTCCTGCTTCTTCCAAGGCTATATCTATGGGCATTAACCTGAACGAATCCTCAAAGCAACTTTCGAAAATAGAAATTGGTACCGCTGGAAAGGAGTCTTTTAGTTTCTGCAACGATTACATGCAAGAGCCATTAGAGCAAGATTCGTACCCACAAATCTTTGAACCCAACTTTCAATTTGCAGCCTCTTTGAGTCAAACAACCTCCATTAAACAAACATTGAAAGACTACAAAAAGATAATCAGCAGAGTGAAACTTCCTCTGCATTTGGAGATCATCGGTGAGAAAGGTGAATTGATTGAGGACCTATCACTGCTCATAGAAGAGTACACGATAGGATATTCCGATGAGTCTGATTTAGACGACTGATTAAATGGCGTTTAATATAAAATATTCTGCAACATTCGTATTTAAGGATTATCTTACAAATACAATTAGACTCATTGCATCCAGTTTAACATACAATACATTCTATGAAACGAATAAAATAGCTAGATGGTCTTTTCAACCAAGTAGATACCATACTTATCCTTTAGGGTCTTCATGATTGGGTCGTTGAGCTCAGAAGACATTGGGGCCAACAAGCCTCTCTTAGACAAGGTACCATCCAAGATTTGTTGAGTGGCAACGGCACATGGAACACCAACCAACTTGGCCATCGAAGAGTAACCCTCAGGGTTACCGTAGTCAACCAATGTTGAGGTTCTGGTCTCCTTGGAACCGTCGGCCCACTCAATTCCGAACTTGTGTTGCAAGCAGACCAAGTCTCTCTCACCGTCCTCGTATTGCATCAAGTCTTCCAAAGTGGCACACAAAGTGTCCAATGGGTTACCTCTTGGAGTAGTATTATTGTCAGAGAACAAGCCCAACCACTTGAAACCAGAAAGAATTCTCTCTCTGTCGGCGGCATCCTTGAAGGAGGCCAATTGGTCGATCTTGGCAACGAGGTCGTCCTCAGAGCTAGAAGCAGCACCAATCAAAGCGGCGAAAGCGTCCTTCCAAGAAGAAGCAGTTTTGAATGCTGGGTGCTCGGTTTCTTTCAAAAAGCCCAAGTCAACCAAGACCTTAATAAATTCGGGAAAGCCTTGGAATCTCAATGTACCTCTGACGACAGTCTCAGCCTCCGGGATGTTGTACAACTTCTTGTAAGTAGTAGAATCTCTGTTAGGGTAAGCAACAAAGGCGAAACCTGGGTAGATGAAGTATGGCTTGGCAGTGGCCATCAAATCCTCAGACTTGACGTTCTCAACCTCACCGTTCTTCCAGTAAGAAGCCGAATTGGTCAAGGCCAACAAAACACCTCTGGAAGACCAAGAGAACTTGTAACCCAAGGGGTTGTCAGAGTTCTCTGGAGCAGGTAAACCTCCACAGTAAGACAAGAAGGACTTGATCTTACCACCAGCTTGGTGAACCTCCTCAATGGTCTTGACAGCATACAAGTGGTCAATACCTGGGTCCAAACCAATCTCGTTCATAACAGTGATACCGGCATCCAAGATTTCTTGTTCTAATTCTTGCAACTTAGGGTTAATGTAAGAAGTGGTAACAACGTGCTTCTTATTCTTAATTGCAGCCTTGACAACCAAAACATGGTAGGTATAAGGGATCAAAGAAATGACCAAATCGACCTTGGAAACGGCCTCATTCAATGCATTCTCATCGGTGACATCAAGAGAGATGGCTCCAGCAGTTAGACCAGCCAATTCCTGGGCCTTGGATAAGGTTCTACAAGCAACGGTGACGGAGACACCGGGCGTTTGCGAAAGAATGTCGACAGTTGGCTTAGCAACGAAACCAGAACCGAGAAGAAGAACTTGCTTAGACATTGTGGAAGAAATTGTGGTATTAAAAAGTTTGGATTCCAGGTAGTGAAATTTGCGAATCTATTATGAGTCCAGTCGGTACTGCATGATAGATGATAATGGAGATGCTATGTGCAGGCTGGTGCCGCATTGATTATATGGGTGGTAGAAGATGACTCACGATAAGGTGTCAAAAGAAGGTGCATATTTCACTGAATTAGTTATGCAAGTGTAATTAAAAAAGTGTAAAATGAAATAGGCCATAGATATACGTGATGAGATAGTGGAAATTAGTCAACAGCATTTTTTTGGATTCTTTTGGTTTTTATTTTATTTTCATTTTTTTCAATTTGCAAGAAAGAGTGGAACTCCGTGCGAAAGTTTAAATACCTTAACAAGACTTCTGAAAAACAAGTAATATCGAGATTCACTAAGAATGAAAAAATTGATGTAATGCGTCAGTTGAATTTTTTTGGACTAATACACTTATAATTGACGATTTGCACCACCATTTGGCAAGAGTGCTACAAACATAAAAAGTAGAACTATTGATTATGCTTTTTGAGGAGAAAAAGTGACCAACTGTTTGTGACATTCGTTCAGAAGACGATTCAAGGAACCGCTGAGAAATTAATTGAATTTCGGATCAGAAACTCATTGAGTTCATGTAACTTTGACACCAACTAGAATTAAACTTTCATAAAAATGAACTTCAGAAAGTTTGATCTAAAGGAAATTTACAATAATTGGTATAAATATTAGTATATGCATTTCAATTTAGAGTAGAATCATGTTCAAAGCTCTGTGACTTGATTTGTTCGGACTTGATTTAAGATACACATTTGCTTTCAAAACACTATATTAAACTAAGTACTCTTCCAGATTTTGTCGTTGTAATGTTTTACAAATGCAATAGCATCGGAAATTTTTCCGTCCTTTGGAACTTCAAGATCTGAGGCGAATGACTTGATGGGCAATACCAAAACGTCCGAAATCAACTTGGGTTGAGTCAAGCCGTGAAACTCTTTCCACGTGACAGACTTATAGATAGAAGACTTGACGTAATCGTTTAAAATTTCAAACACAACATCGGTCCATGCTCCACTTCCAGTCCATCTTGACAACTCCAACTGCATCTCATTTGAATTACCTTGCAAGCCCATGAACTCTCCCTCCTTCAATTGCCTCTTTTTACGCAAAGTTTTAATCGTGATTTGAGCAATGATTTCACGTAAAATTGGATGACCTGGCTTGGCTTGAATCACAAATTGGCCGAATTCCAATCTACGATGACTTTCCATTCTCCATTGTGGAGAAGAAGATTCACTGCCCACACTGATGATCAAACCAATTTCTGTTGGAGATACATTATCAGGAATCCAGTTAGGAATAGGTTGCAAGGGCATAGTGTCCACATCAGCGTAAACACCACCTCTGGCAAAAAGTACCAAATATTTGAAGAAATCAATTTTAAGAATGACTTCAGGTAATGCGTCAAACGCTTCAATGACCTCGGGTACATGCCCATACAAATGTTTGATGAATGCATAACTAGTGTCGTCGTTGAAGATTTCATGGACAAAACCTGGGTTTTTACCTGCCCATTGGGACTGACCATCTCTGTACAAAGCGTTGAACTTCTCATCATTTAATCCATGTTTCCAAGTTTGCCAAATGTAACCCGGGAACTTTGAGGATGGATCATAAGGCAGCAAAAAGATAAGTTTATCACGGATGGTCAGATCGGCAGGAGGAATACGCATGCTGTTGATGTATTCAAGTAATTGCTCATTCTGTTTTTCCAAAACTGCCAATCTTTCGTCTTGATTTAACATGAACTGATTTTGCAACTTTTCCATTCGTTTGTAGAACTCGTCTTGTTTCTTGTCGTTCTCCGTAAACACCAGCAGGAAAATTCCATTAAAGTTGTCCAACATCAACGCATCTTTACTACGCCACGTGGAATACCTGATGATGGCGAAGACGACGCACAAGAGCGTCACAGTAATTATGAGTGGTTTTCGACGTGACAACAACAGAGACTGCTTCATCTCGAGAATGTATACTTAGAGAATCTTGGAACACTGCCGAATTTGAAAACAAAGTGAGAAAGTAAGATTGGAATGAAGATTCGTTGAAGTGACCCGAGTAAGTGAGATGTTCAGGTACGAGAACAATTTCCACACCCAGCCAGTACTTTGTCGTTTGATCTATTGACAGGAGTGACGACTATACCGAGATGGGTCAGAAGCCAAAACAACGGGTGAACTCAGTGACTGTGCAAATGTATCGCAGAGGAAGTCAAAGGCGGTTTGTTGCAAAATTCAATTTCACAGACGTGTTTTTGAAGAGTTTTGGTTTAGCACCTGGTGATAAAATTTAGACCGGACACGAGTAGAGATCGCGCCTCATTACCGACCCTAAGAATAGGGTAGCTGCAAATAAATGAGACATAAAAGGTAAATTATCAGTTGCTACCAATCTATGTAAAAAAGAAAGAAAAATGTTATTTATCTAACACAGCAAAAAAATTGATACTGATTTTTTTGGCTTTCCTCAGCACCTTGTTGAGTCTGTGACGACTTGAAACAGCCCCAAGATCTGTTGGAAGTCAAATCATATTAAAATTAGAATAAATAAAAAATAAAAAAATAAATTTTTCTAACTAGAAAAAAAATCTAATAGTAAGAGTAATTCATTGAAAGTGATTCTTATACCGCTTTTTTGCTTTGATGCAACTTCGTTTTATCCTTACGTACCACTTTTAAATTAACGAATTTAAAACAACATAGACTTTAAATTGATCTATTTATCTCAAGACCATAAAAAATAATCAACCAAATCAATGAGCCTTGCTCCGCTTTTAATGTTTTTATAGCGAGTAATTGCTCTACATGGCTCTCCGCTCCACAAATAGATAAGAGTACAGGTTTCACTTAAAACGAATATCGCAAGGATCAACAGCCTTCAAACTCATCTTCTGCTTGAGTTGAATCATATCAGGCTTTAGTTGTCGCCTATTTTATACCTTGAAGCGTATATTATTATGGTGGAATTGTATGGAGGTGCCATTACTGTTGAATTACCTTCAGATGCCATAGATGTCTCAACTTTTCGCCAGATCCCAGACACTCAGGAGGTGTTTCTTATTGAAAAACCGACGAGATTGGACCAATCTCTTATTTTTGATTTGCTAGAACGCGTCGATTCACTGTCACTTCCCGAGGTTGTGGCAGTACACTTAGATGACATACTAGATGAGCCAGCATCGCAGGTTGCGCCTCTAGAGTCATTCCAAAACGATAATTTAGAATGCGAGAGTCACGCATTTCTTGTAAAGCCCAGTCCATCGAAGCTAGAAACAGAAACGGCCAAGGTATTCATGCTTTTGGTGATCCATCGCGTGGAGAAAGTTCAATCTGACATCATTATCACAATGAACGTTCCTATCGAGTCAGGCGAGGTAACTCCAGAAGTATTTCTGCAGAAGGTTGAAGAGGCCCTCTCGTTCTCTAGTGATTCTATCATAGGTGAAGCGTACGGCGTGATCAAAAAGGCTTCCACTTCCTATAAGGTTTTAGACTGGGCCCTTTTCACCTAATTTGAGTTATTATTTGTTAATAGTTAGCAAATTAAATACTGTGATGAATTGCTCTACAATAACTTAATTTAGGTTGTATTTTTTAGTATGATCATCAGCCATTGACATCGATGGGTCGCGTAAGGATTTGGGCCAATTATCACTTCTTGCTTGTTATTGGAAATCTATAGTTTCTTGCTCTCTTTGTCCTATCATAATCCCTACCAAATATTTGCATTGCTATCTAAATTGCAACTCAATTAATTTTATCTCCGTTTATACAGAGGTGTAAAGTCCCACTTTGTGTCACACCATCATAGATTATGAAAGAGGAAATTCCAGAAGATGAACTACTTCCGAATGATCGTTCATGTAATGAATCGGAACAAACTGTCTCTGAATTCCCCGAGCCTCCATCTTACTCTGGCTTAGCATTTCGAGAGCTCATTTTGTGTAATGGTATATTCAATGGTGATCTCAAGATCTTTTCGTCATATGATAACTATCGGCTCTATAAAGATTTTTCTAAACAATGGATATCTGCTGAGCTATTTGAGCGTGCCAAATACAATCAAAATTTGACTAAGGGTCTTCCCTTGATGGTCGCTAAAAGGGCATGGCATCCTAGCTTTGGGGAGACCAAGTACCTAAAGCTATATGTATGTCCCTCTACTCCTGATATAAAGGATCGCCTCTACAAAAGCAATGATGATAAATTAATTGCTACCGTCTTCAAAAGAAGCTTTTTTCGATATACTCGGTTTCGTCTCAAATACTCTAACAATACCATTGTGATATTCTATCACCATCTCTTAGAAATTATGGACTTTGAATACAACGGGAAGCGCTACAGATTTTATAAGACAGATCTGAGCAGGTATAATCCGAATCATTTTGCATATGATCTTTTCATGCTCACTGATGAACAGCCGAGTCTTCTTGACCAGATGACTGCAAAATTCACAATTGCAAAAGAAAATAAGCTTCTAGGTGATTACCTCGATCACATACTCAAACTTCGAATGGACTCGATTCAAGACGGCGAATTAATATCACCACATTTGTGGGGAAAATTTCAATCTTGTAAGAGAGATGCTTTATTCAGCAGGACTATCAAGACATGCATTTTCTCTCTATATACGCCAGTCCCACCCGATCTAAATTTAAACAGCTCGGTTGATCAGACAACCATGATGTTTACAGCAATTTGTTCAATATTAAAAAATCTCGAGATTGATCTAGGCGCTCAAGGCACCCCAATAATTTCACCATTCAGAGCCGGTCCAGCACCAATTGGATTTCCTCAGTTTCAATCCTAAAGCAAATATTCAATATATAGAGACCAAATATCATTAGCGGTTCCAACTATCCGGCTTATTTAATACCACAGACAATGTTCGAGCCCAAGTCTAAGCTGTACAACATTTCTTTTTTTTTATGAATATTCCCAAGAAAGAGCGAAAGAAGAATAAAAAATGGGGATACAACAGTTTAAGACCTCAAACTTAAAGCAATTTTGGAATGTTATCATCTTAAAGCTTTCAGCATACCAAAGAACAGTGTGGCCAACCCCCAAGTATATTTTTTTTCGAAAACATTTTTTCTTTAAGAATAATTTTTACAAGAGATTCTTTTTTCGAATAATAACTAAATTTTCGATTTGTTTTCTACATTAAAATTTCTCATGAAGACTCTCCACTATACTAATCTCCACGTTAGCCGCACCAATACTCCAAATCAATACTTCATGTCTTTAGAAAAGAAGATCATTTCGTTCCTCAAGGGACCCAAAAAGGGTGAAGCCTACGAACTCAAGAGTGGGCTCGTATCACAATATAAGCATGAGCGAAAAGACGCGATCCAGAGAGTAATTCAGGCGATGACAATTGGTAAAGACGTTTCAGCATTATTTCCAGATGTGTTGAAGAATATAGCCACATACGACTTAGAACAAAAGAAGTTAGTGTATTTGTATTTGATGAACTATGCAAAGCTGAACCCAGAATTGTGTATCCTCGCCGTAAACACCTTCGTTCAAGACACTGAGGATCCAAACCCCTTAGTAAGAGCCTTAGCAATTAGAACCATGGGTTGTATCCGTGTGGCAAGAATGGTGGACTATATGGAAATTCCATTGCGTCGAACCCTAGAGGACGACAATCCGTACGTTCGGAAAACTGCCGCTATTTGTGTGGCCAAATTGTTCGACTTGAATCCAGAAATGTGTATAGAGCTTGGGTTTTTTGAGAACTTAAAGAAGCTTTTGCAGGACACAAATCCAATGGTGGTAGCCAACGTTCTCAATGCTTTGCATGAGATCAAGGACATGAACCAGGATCATAATTTACAGGTTTTAGTTGTCGACGCGGAGTTAGTCAAGTTACTTCTTGCATGTTTGAACGAATGTTCCGAATGGGGAAGAATCACAATTTTATCTTATTTGGCTGAGTATACTTCTACAAATACCGAAGAAACGTTGCATCTCATCGAGCGTGTCATTCCTCAATTGCAACACGTGAACCCTTCGGTTGTGTTGTCCTCTATAAAAGTAGTCATTCATCATATTGAGGGCTTGCAAAACCAAGCTCAAAAAACCTCGTTCTTGCGAAAACTTTCTGCACCTATGGTATCTCTTGTTTCGCTGCCAATCCCTGAGGCTCAGTATGTGGGACTAAAAAATATTAGAATTATATTGGAGAAGTACCCCTCATGTCTTTCGAAAGAGCTCCGTGTGTTTTTCGTCAAATATTCGGATCCATTGTACCTTAAACTTGAGAAGTTGGAGATTCTTGTGCGCTTGGCATCTGTAAATAACAGTGCATTGCTCCTAGAGGAGTTGAAGGAATACGCAATGGAGTTCGAGCCTACTCTCATTACCAAAGCAGTTAATGCTATTGGTGCTGTTGCAATTAAGCTCGAGGAGCTGGTTTTTACCGCAGTGAACATGCTCGTGACATTAATGGACCAACGAGGGGGCGAGTTTATTATAAACGAAGCTCTGGTCATTTTAACCCAGATCTTAAGAAGGTACCCAGGTAAAAATGACCTCATCACTCTTATTGTCCCAGTGATCAGTCATCATTCTGAGGAGCTTACGGTCAATGCGGCTCTTTCTGGTTATGTTTTCTTACTTGGGGAATATCCAAAATACTTCACAGGCTTGAAAGAAAAAATGCAGCTCCTAACCAAAGAATTTCTTGATTATGATGCATCTCTACAACTAAGCATTTTAACTGCGATCGTCAAAGTCTGTGTCAAATTGAACAAGGGAGCATACTCGCTGTTGTTGCAGACAGTATTGGACAAGGCTACCAAGGAATGCGATAACGCAGACGTGAGAGATCAAGCTTTCATTTACTGGAGGTTTCTCTCCTCTTCATCACGGGAAGAACAGGAGAAACTTCTTAATACTCAGCTTCCGCCAATTCAAACAATCATCCCATCATTTAATTCAGCGGTGTTGGAAGATTTGATAAACGAGTTGTCCACATTATCATCGGTATACCACAAACCCTCTACAACGTTTATCGTCTCTGAAGCGAAGCTGAAGGAGAAGAGAACACGTAGACTCTCCAACAAGTCGGATATCAGCGATTTAGCCAATATCGCCAAACAAGAAATCATAAACAATGCAAAAAATGAGAATTTACTTGACTTTGATGACGAAGAACCAGTTCAACTTACAAAAGGTGGCCTGTCCTCTGCTCTAGATGATCTTGACGACCTTTTTTCCATTCCTAATTCCACGAAAGGTAGTATCGGTGCTTCTTCCAATCAGGATATCATGGGCCTTTTTGGTAGTACTTCTAAAGCAACTTCAGTGCCTGCTTCTCAAAAGAAAAGCTCTACGACGAGCCTTAACAATGATCTCTTAGACTTAATCTAGTCAAAATGAGAAATTATTCTATTAGAAGTAAAAGCGAGACTAAATCACCATTTAAAGTAGTATAATATACGGTTTGGAAGAACTGGATTTACCAATTTCTTTATTTGACTCATTACATTTGTTTGAGAAGAACTCTTATTGCTTCAAGCTGTGCTTTCAATCCAATTGGAGTGTCCTGGTCAAATGATTCATCATTGAAAGGCTTCATCTTCAGAACTTCGTCATTTTGAACAAGATCTAGTATATCTCTCTTTGCCTGCAGCGTAGTCTTCTCTATTTGAGCTGTTTCTGCCCTTTTGTCTTCTATTAGTTTTTGTAACAACATAATTAGACTCTCTCGCGTTTGGTGAGGGCGGTAAGTATTAAGAAGATGGTTCATGTTAATTATGAGCTGCTTTAGATGTTCGATCTTAATGTAATACTTTGCCGGCTCCACGGAAACAGAGCCCACGAGCTCTAAGAAATTGAGTAGTAACGAATCGAGAAGTTTATGCAACTCTACAATTTTTGTGTTAGAAGTGATAGTTTCATCTTCGTCTTGATATAGTTGCGTAAAGCCTAGGCTCTTTAGAGAGGGAATCTTATCCTCCAATGACCAAACACTTCCATATCCTCTATACTGGTCCGTTTGTGGTATTTCTGGCGGATTCTGGAGATGCAATGCGCCCTGTTTCAAGTCGGCTTTTTGGGAGTTACTCAACTCGGCAAATTTGTCGAGATTGGCCTTAGTGAAGTATTTATAGTATGGAGGGGGCGGAGGATAAAGCGAGGCTATTAGTTCTTCTAACATTCTATAAAGCAAGTGATTCAATAATTATAACTACTATGATCAAGCGGTTGTGTAAGATATTTAGCGAAGGTTGGTGGGTAAACCTTTTCAAGGATCGCGATAGTTCGTGACAGCCGGATACAATATGCGGGGTTATTCCATAATGGAGGAAATAATTATCTTTAATCAAAAATCAACATTGTTGTTAATTGGTAGAAAAAAAGAATTCTTGTTTCGTTTAATGACTACGTGCTTGTTGTGTTTTTTAATTACACTAAGCAGGACCGATTAAATTTAAGGAGCGAACCAAAGGCAAAAAAAAAAAGAAATACAAACCATCAATATAACAATAAAAACTCAAATTTGAATTTTAAAATTTGGTACGGACTTCCATTTGGGTTACTTGTGAATAGATCTAATCTAAGATACGAAAAAGCTTCAATTCACGCAAAAAAGTTTCCAATTTTATTTTTATTAAAATCTTCAATCACAAATCATAAAGAAATTTCGTAATTGTATTCCGTTTTATTAAAAACCACCATGGTCACTTTTATATCACTCCCACTCACATTAAGCTCTGTATTCCCCATAGTACTTTAGTAAATCATTCTGAGCCTATAATTCACCATGAGTATCGAGGACGCGATGATCACAGATGAGCCAGCTGATCAAATTGAAGAAGTTATAGAGCCAAGGAAAAAAGAGCGCTTTGAGGTCAAAAAATGGACTGCCATTGCTTTCTGGTCCTGGGACATAGTTGTGGATACATGTGCGATCTGTCGTAACCATTTAATGGAGCCATGTATCGAGTGTCAGCCCAACAGTCTAAAAGAAACAACTGACTGTGTTGCTGCTTGGGGAGTCTGTAATCATGCATTTCATCTGCATTGCATCCAACGTTGGTTGAAGTCACGGCCCGTTTGTCCTTTGGATAACATAGCTTGGACTTATCAGAAGTTTGGAAAGTAGGTGTTCTTTTGTGAACAGCATTCGTGTGAAGACATTTAAAAATCACGGAAGTTCAAGTGATGTGATACTGAGCACTGGCTCTTTTTCTTGGGTACGTAATTGCAGGCAATGGATCGGTCAGAATATGTTTTATATCTAGAAAATGAGGTCATCAGAAGTGTGGGTATGGAGTAATTAATAAATGAATTTTGAATTGTATCGATTCCCACCGAGAATTAAACGTGTATTCTTATTAATGCTTTGTGCTATCATGTCTACAATGAGTTTCCTCGATACAGCCTTTGGTGAAACGACAATAATATGTAGAAGTTATACCTGTTACTAAGAGGCAATTTGAATGCTTCGTGTGTACAGACCTAGGATAGCAGATTGGGAACAACTTGTCTGTAAGTCAAGTAAACTTTGCTTTACATTGTTATCTGTAACATGACCTTCCAAATCTACAAAAAACACATACTCCCATTGATTTCTGCCAGAGGGACGAGATGCAATAGATGTTAAATTAACATTGTTTACCCTGAATGAATTTAAAGCTTCACACAAGGCACCTGGATCATTCCGGTTCAAAATAAACATAATGGAAGATATATATTTATCCCCTTTAGCCCGCAGATCTGCAAGCAACCCAGGTTTTCCAAGAACTAAGAATCTTGTGGTGTTCTCTTTCTTATCTTCGACATTAGGGATAAGGATAGGAAGCCCATAAAGCTCCGCGCTCAGAGAAGAACTTATACACGCAGTCGTCTTTGTCTTATCATTTGATACCATCTCAGCCGCAGCAGCAGTCGAAGGGGTATCCACGCGTGATAGGCTCTTGACAGCTTCACTACATTTTAAAAACGCGGACACTTGTCCCCACACCTGGGGATGTGAATATATCTTGGAAACCTTTGATAGATCCAGTGCATGTGTGAGAACGTTGTGATGAATTGGAACGAACTGTTCACCGAGCACAAGAAAATTTGGTGCTTCTTTCCTTGGGGATGGCATGAACCAGTCACGAAGTAGATCGTAAGTGAATACAACTTGTCCATTTGTCGAGTTTTCGAATGGAACAACAGCATAGTCGGCTTCTTCGGTATCTAATTTTTCAAAACATGCCGCGATGGAAGGCTGAGGTAGGAGCTTATAACTCGTTGTGTCCTTGCCAAACTGTTGAATAACAGCCTTCTTGTTAGTATGATTTTACAAAACTTAATTAAGATCTAACTTACTTGATACGTGTAAGTTCCAACAGGACCTAAAAACGCAATAACAAAAGCCATAGCCAACTTTCTTCGTTTGTAGTGGGGTAGTCCTCAACAATTAAGCCTTCAAAAGTAAGACTTTTTGACGCACGTGATATCAGGGGAACAACAAGGATCAACGCTTATTAAAAAAAAAAAAAACATTTTCGAAAGATATTCCTTTCATTTCAGAGTTTGATTAAAGACCATGTGCCGAGCAAGTCGATGCTAAAGAATTCTGACTCCATTTAATTGTATACCGCTCCAACGCTAGACAATTGATATAGTCAGAAATCTTCGACAAACACTTTAAACAAACAGAAAATAAAACAACTAAAAAAGGACTTCAAACTAATAATAAGGTAAATCGATAAAAAGATGCGAACTTGACACAAACATCATTCTCATGCTATGACCAAGCCAGCAGCCTTTTTTTTTCTACGACAGATCGTTGGTGGCTCTATATTGTGGAAGCACTGTAACAAACCTGTATGGTGAAGGTAACCCGATAAAAGCCGTATTTGAACTATAAAACAGAAAATGTATATATGAATTAAAGCTATGACAGAGATCAAACGCTTAGTCAGTCTCAATCAAACCACGCTCAGAGACATAGATACCGTCCAAGAACTTACGAATATCCTTGTTTCTGACTCTACAAATCTGTTGAATATCAGCAGCATTTTGAGAAACAGCCTCAACAGAGTTACCAGACAAAATCAACTCATCCTTTTGAGTGGCAGATTGCTCAACGGTAACACCGTCAGTGATCTTGATTTGTCTCACTCTCTTCTCACCCAAGAAGTTTCTGATCTCAACGTAATCTTGACCATCAACAGTGACAACGTTAACGTTGATTGGGAAATGCGCATAAACGTATCTCATCTTGTACTTGTAACCCTTAGTGACACCAGTGATCAAGTTAGCAATCAAAGACTTGACAGTTCTCAAAGCAGCAACATGCTTTCTGTCACCGTTGTGAACAGTGATTTTGATGGCCTTGTCACTGACCTTGGTGAAAGCGACGTTGATGTGCTTCAAATCCTTAGTGAGCTCACCTCTTGGTCCAGTGACCTTAATAGATCTGGCCTTGATGGTGACGGAAACGCCCTCTGGGACTTCCAAGATTTGATCGGTTTGGATGTACTTCATTTTTGGTGTAGCTAAGAAGTTTTTCAGCGACGGAACTGACCCGGTACTTATACAAAGTAAAATCTTTTCAATGCAGTCACGTGAACTGAATATGTGCAGCCAAACCGCTGTGACTGTCAAATTAGGGCACCAGCCGCAAAATATACTCTTCACAACCTAATGGTTTTTTACTATACAAGATCTCTCTAATTTTATTTTCCTTTACTGAGAAATAATATTGTCACTCGCAAAATTCTTTTGCCCTTCGTAATAATCTTTTTGTAGCGCGTTCGGATTGTTCAGAACTCTTTTTGAGCTTAAGTAAGACTGTCATCATAATACCATCTTGGGGCTTGATTTGTGGCAGAAGCCTTGGTAATTATTTAATTAGTATTTAAAAAATTAAGCAACATGAATATTTGAACAGAGGCATTAAATAATGTTTCATTAAACCCTGGAGTGCATCGCACATACTTATGATATTTCTTCCTATAGAAATAATAAGTAGGGGGCCTACATGCAAAAAGATTCTTTGAATGAGATGCAACTTTAGCAACAATTTTGTCTCTTAGGATTGTGAATTAATACTTGTGAGATTTTATTGAGCTTTAATACTCAATGGGCCGATGCTTGAGGAGGTATCGTAAATCTCCATCAATTGTTTATATTAATAGATTTAGAGAAGAAAAATGCCTCAAATTTATTTGTCACCTACTGAGCCGCGTACATTGTAAGGATCTCTAAACTCTATTTTATGCCTTCCTTATAACTATCTAAACCTGAAAAAATAATAAGTTCGGGCCGAAAGGACTACGAAATGCATTGTGACTAAGTACATTAAATGTATCAAAACTACTCCTCTTGTTCGTCTAAGGTTTTAAACTCGAAGTATTTGGTACCTTTTGGATAAGAAGTACCATTTTCAAGCAACTTCACGAATGCCTTAGAGAAATCGGCAAAGAAAGCATCTTGGTCTTCAGCATACTTTTTGACCGTCTTATAAAATTTAGAGTCTTCTTTCAAGGCAATATCTGTTGGCAACATCATGAACGATTTTGTCTCAACGTCCTCGTATTGTTTGGGTCCGTCCCACTTTCTAACTCTCCATTCCTGCAACAATCTGACGAAGAAGTCATTGGTAAACATATTTGGAGAAGGACCCCAGGGACCATCGAAGCCTGATCTCCATGTGTGACAGCGGCCTAAACAATGAGCACCAATCAATGCTACGGTTTCTTGGTCGTCGAATCCGTATCTATGAAAAACATCTCTAATATGAGAAGCGCCTTGAGAAGCGTCAGGCAACAAACCATTTTGTGGAACTTTAGAACGGTCTGAACAGTTGACACGGCCTGGTCTCCATGGGATTTTAGGCCCGCCTGCCTCTTGAACAGCAACCACACCACCTAAGGTCCACAAATCGCCCCTACTGATCCAGGGATATTTTTCCTGAAACTCAGCCAAAAAGTCTCTACCGACCTCCAACCCGGCATTGGCTCCATCAGTAGATTCAGGCGCATAAAGCATGGTTCCGCCGTAGGATCCACCGGTGTTCTTCTTCTTGTCAAAGGTTCCTGACGCATGCCAAGAGAGACGCACCAATAAGCCGTAACGACCCGCGCCCTGATCTGCGTCATCTTCCTCGCGAACTTTCTCTGCGATATCATTGTAAATCTTTTGAAAGTCCTCGAAGGTCTTGCCCTCTGGAGCAGAAGCAGAATTAACGGCAGCTGCAGTGGCACCAAAACCAAACGCCTTCAATAACGCTCTCTTGTCGTTGTCATTGTTGTCATTGTTGCCATTGTTGCTTCTACTACTGTAACCATTATTGTAGCTAGACTTCGATTTGTTGTCCGCATAAAGCGCTAAGCCTGCAGCACCGGCCGCTCCAATAAGAAGAGATGTCATACGCGAGGCATTGACATACGAGTGCCTAATTGCAATTGCAGACATGACGATTTTGTGGAAAAGATAGTTAAACAAAATAGAAGGGGAAGCCAGAGGGGGGGGGGGGGTTTCAACCGATATTTATACCTGTTTTGTAACGTGTGGGCATTAAGCCATGCAGGAGGCGGCGAGAGCCCTCTTGTGAAATGTGGGGCCAGCCTTTAGGGAATTACTAAGACTCAAAAAGGAAATGTGTGGCTCACTGAACTAAATGCCGATACCAAAGAGTTAGAAAATGAAAATAATACATGCTTGAACTAGAATAAAAACAATCTAAACATTCTCTTACCATAATATCTCCAAAATTTGAACCTGAATGAAGACCCCTGATTGTTGACTTAGCTTTTCATGATTTCAAAGAGATATAGTAGAATACGGCGATAAAATACATGACTGTTAAGAGGTAAGAAAAGGACAGAGAACCTAATCAACTCAGAAGAAAGTATCGAACGGAACATAAACCTTTTTTTGATTAAATCATCCCTGGATTGCAAGCTTTTTCGATCAACTATTTCAATATAAATCTCCATCCTGCAGATATGTATGTAATGATTTTTCAAGCCGTGGTTATTGGCTGCGTGCCACGGATTTATCGGTTATGATGTGGAGAACTAACACATGCTAATAAAAAGTAGTACCTCAGATATACATAGTGGTATAACAAAAACGTAATAATAAAGGGTTGAACATGTTTAAGAACTGATAACAATAGCTCCACAATTTGTTCTGACAACTGGCCCATATCGAAAGTGCTATGCGGTCCCTAATAATGAATTGTCCTAATGAATGCGTTGATACGCAACATTATTTTTACCTGCTCTATTTAGATACTCAATACATCAATATACCAAATTCCGGCCAATGGTAACACACTTACCAATTATCAAACCAATAGGTACACCGTAATATCCGTCTATGTTGACAGACAACAACGCAGTCAACATTGTGGCTGATAAATTTTACCTACGCCATCAATACCACCAATGGCTATACTAACGAAGTAACACTGTACCAAAGTATCTAAATCTTAAACAAAAATAAGTCTTTTGCAAAATTAAGCAGTTGTATGAGATTTTGAAAGGAAGTTCAACTAAAGCTAGGCCTTCAAATGTATTTCAATATTTAATTCTCTGGCATACAAAAACTCGTTAATATAAAGAAACACATTGCTACCAAAAGTGATCAACGTCCGCTATGGAACTAGAAACCCCAAGGATAACAACACTAGCAGTCCATGCCCAACCATGTTTTAAGAATACTTCACACCGTTTCGAGAACAAGAGCAAAGCAAGTTACCACCATACTTGCAATGTAATTAGACAGTAAAAAGTATCAAAACTTAAAACAACGATATGTATGAGAACAAGCCCACAACCAAAATATTTCGTTGATCGAACATCGAATTTATTTCTTTAAAAGGAAAGAAACTATCGAATCCACATTCTAAAAAATTGTACAAACAACGCTTTCAGAATCCTCATTATACTCAGACAGTAAAAAATCTATATATTAAGATAATATTTTCATATTTAATATACCATACGTTACCTAACCCTTTTGACATCTTACCGTAAAATATTGAAATAATTAACATCCATCTAACATGTGTCATCAATCAAACAACCAAAGAATCATACGAAACCACCTCCTTCGTTAACAATTAACCAAACTTAAAATTAATAATCCTCAACAGTGCGAAACTGTAACTTAAGGTCAATTAGGAAGAAAATTGACAAACACTGAATTGAAGAAAACGTTTCTTTTATTCAGTACTAAATAATTTTAAGCGATACAATGTGAGAAAATAACACTGAAGAAAGAGGAAAAATTAGATTAACAGAACTTTTGCAGGTATGTTTGCCGTTTAACAGCAATGTATTCATATTTTTCACACATCTCAAAATTAATACGTCTGATTTCAGAGTATGTCAGATCTTATTTTGAAATTAAATATTACAATCGAAATGTTCAGATGATCGGAATAATTGGGTTAAGTATAAAAGTATTATTCGGGTAGTATAACAATTCTTAGCTGCCCAATTTTTTTTCTACAAATTGAAAGTAAAACTATATAATACACCTGAAAACATCTGTGTTCTTGACATAATACCCAAAATCTTCGTACCCAATACATTCAAAATCAAGCGACAAAAACAAAATAACATTGAATATTAGAAGCAGAAAGACACAAAAAATTTAAAACTCAACTTCAAGTATTAACACATCCTAATGCTATAAACGATTAACTTTCGAATGCTAATCCTCTATAAAGAATCATGGTACCGAAGACAAATCAAACTGCCTCGCCGATAGCAAGAATAATTGTTAGGAGGGAAATTCAAAATATCTTGAGTTCATAAAGGCAAAATGAATATATACCAAACAAAGCAAAGAAAATGCTAGTGTTATAAAAAATGGAACCTCCTGTTCTGAGACGAAGGGCTCGATACATATGAATAATTGAATGGAATAGTGCAGTATAGGAATTATAGGCTACAAAACAAAAAAATAGATCCTATTTGGAAGATTCGTGAAAACTTGGGTAATATAAGCTGTAATTAAATGATTCAAGAAATTAATGTTACTACTGTGCATATCGACAGACAAATTCCTTTCTCCTCAATGTTGAATCAACATGAAATTGTATACAGAGAAGGGAAATAAACTTAAAATAAGTATTACTTTCAATAATCGCGTACATTTCTAAGATTCCAAATTCTGCAACAGAGGAAACGCTACCAATGAAAACATCTATTTTCTCGTCTTCCATTAGTAGCGTATCAAATCACATATATCTTGAGGCACCAATCCCTGTAGAAATTTCTATTATAACGGCGTCCTCCTAATTGTACAAACAAAGTTTAAATTTGGATCGGTTTCAATGCTTATAGTGTCCAGTTACTCCTTATCTTATGTTGCGAAAGGGTGAAATATCAGTTTTCATCCATATTATTTCCTATTAAACAATACCTACTTACGTAAATGTGTTCCATTTCTCCCGTTTTTTGAAATTACGGTGCTCAATAACCAAGAGCAACACAATCGGCTATATTAAACAAACAAACAATGACGGAACCGTGCTAGTGGTCACATACGTTAATCAAACCGTATGATATGCAAAAATTTGTTCTACTTATTCGATGCTGTGGGTTTCAATGAATACAATTTATTCGAAATGAGTACAGTATTAACAACTGACTATACTTCTCAGTTAATCTAAACTCTCGAAGTAGATAAAAGGCGATCGTTACTTACTAAAGATTTATTAATCAAGTAATGTGTACTGTGGCCAATACCTAGAAAATCTGACAAAGCGTTCGCTCACACCCTTTTATTTCTTAGCTCTTCTTTGTAGTTACGAATTCAGAAATTATCAATTGACTTACAAACATACCTGAAATACACATTATCTCCATAAAAGAGAATGATGAGTATAAGATATTTGACTTTATCTTGGTCAACTTTTTGAATCTTAACTTAATATTGTTTTGATCGAAAGTATAGTCCTTCATCAAAGTTCGATCTATTCAATTCCATGCAACTAATCAAAGCAATTTGTATTTGAAGTATGGGAACTCTTACATTGGAATCAAAACCCGATTATTCAACATATGGATAACGAATCAATTGACCAGGAGTTTTTATACATACATGTAACATCACTTATTGTTTCTAGGTTATGTACAATAATTCTTTAACAACGAAGAACTATATAATGGCTGCATATCTATTAAGATTTCAACTTCAATGTTTCTCACACATCTTTGGAACCTTACAGACATTTGCATGATATTATTTTTTAGTTACCTACCCTAGATGTCAAATATATGATCAAATACGTTTCAAAACAATTTCACAGCGAAGTTTGTATCTCAACGTATGACGACAGTAAAAAAATAGAGTTGGGTATGTTTATTTAACATATCATAGATGGATATATACATAAGGAAGACTTCAGTCTTGGATTGAACCTTCAGTTCGAACGTGACATTTTGTGAATGTATGAGGTGTTCACAATTTGCCATTATGCTAATGACAGGAGAATTTGTTTCATGATTTTCACCTCAATACCTAATGAGTGGGAATTATTGAAGATGATATTGATACTAAACAATTATATAAATAAAACCTTGGTATCACAGTTCAGTGACCGTTGAAGAGATTCATCGTATGTAGACTTTTAAAAAAAGATGTCCATTCATTATTGAGCATAATGACCTTGAGCTATAAAGCTCTTGTTTCGCTTGCTATTAGAAACCTGACGGCGGGTACTGGTTTATCATTTTTAGTGTATTAATTTGTACTCGTAATATAATTCTTTCTATTTCATTATCGTGCTCATTTATATCTTAATCGTTTTGATTTTTTTTTTTTAAGAGTAAACTTCATGTTCACCTTTATCACAATGAAGATACATAATTATTCAAAGATTTTCATCCATCTGTTTATATCTATCTTATATAGATTGTTTTGTATACTCAACTTTTAACGTTATTAATCCCATCTAATTATATTCAAGTAAAATTACAATCCGTATTTATATATTTAAATATTCATGAGCGCACAATTGCTTGAAGACCTTAAATTTAGGGAGAATTTATATGAAGTATATGAGTGTGAGCATATATATTCACAAAATTGTTGTATTGCAGATGGACTAACGCGTCGAGCAGTCTCGCTTTTATCTTTGCAAGGTTTCTATTTGTTATTTTCCGTATTCGAAGTTCTAAAGAAAGGTGTCTTGATTTGAAATGTAAACCTTATATGTGACCCAAATAACCTATTTTTATTGTCGTTAGAAATATAATCGTTTTCAATCGTGTGTTAAACTTAGACCATTCCAAAGATTCGATCATTTAGCAGTGGCTACGATCTTTTCAGGTATTAGTTTGAAGAAGGTAGGTTACACTTAAATAAATTGACTATTCAATTGCCGAAATATATTAAAGAATAATTCTTTTACTTTTTGACTTATGCCCTTATAGATGTTAAATAGTTTTCTATAATGCGTTAAATTATGCTGGCTCAAAGAAGTGACTTCCCCAAATTTTTTTCTCAGGTTCAGAAACTGAACCTGATTAAGTGTAAGTTTAAAGATGAGAGTCAGGAGCACTTTCGATATAGTTGGAAATTTAGAAAAATTCTACTCTCTGCAGATCTCAGAGGTAGATTTGGCCAAGTATGACTTTTGAATACATTGGCGTGAGACATCCTTAGCTATAAACAAATTTTGTAATTTAGGCACAAGATTTCCTCGTGTATCGGATTGACATCAATATTAGCAATGCTGAATATCTCTGTTTTAATTATTCAAACTTTAATCTATTTCTAGAAATTTGGGGTGACCTGTTTCTATTGCTTTTTTAATTAGTAAATTCGTGCGATGAAGATTAAGGTGGGCCCAATATTACATTACCCTAAGATATCACATTGTGCTTGTTGGTTGAATACTCATACAACTTACTAGCAATTTATATTTTGTATTAAATAATAGACCCTTCAATCGAAACTTGCCCTCGTGAGGCTAAGAAAATTTTCCAAGGTAACTGCATCAATGTAAACAAAGGATTCTTCTTGATTGTATGACTTCGCGTTAGAGCACATTAAGTGGAGGTCAGCCATAAACTGCTCAAAGGATTTGTATTTGTTGTTCGCTAACTTTTTTCGTATCTGGAACAAGGCGATTGGCTTTTTAATGAACATAAAATAATCTGGATACTCTTTCTTTGATGGGAGCTTTCGGAAAATGTCGGAAACAAAATGACCATCTTCGGCCACCAACTCATCTATACCCGCCAAAATCTCCATTCCACGGTCACGGAGGTTGGATTCTGATGCCAGGCTTATCTTGCCATCACTAAAATTGCCGTCATCGTCGAGGTCTGAGACAGGAGGGTCAACTTCATGCTCATCTCCATTGTCAGCTAAACTTCTGCACTTGCGAGAACCATCAAATGGCTCTTCGCTTTCACTCTCCGCTTTTCTCTTGCGGCGAGCCATCTTCTCTTCCTTTCTTTTTACTGCATCCTCAACGCTATCGTCATCGTCATCCATAGCCATCAACCATTGTTCCTCAGTTAAACCGTCGTCATATTTAACACGCTTTTTGTCACGCATACGACCGAGTTCCGTGGTGTCCTTTTCAAAGTGATGAGAAATATTTTCCGTAAGTTCCTCGGGTAATTCTTCCCGCAGAATCAACCGGGTAGAGTAACCACCCTCACGAGCAATCTGTTTCTCTTCTAACACACGTTCCATATCAATTTTGCTAAATAATTCCTTTTCCCATTCAGACCGTGCTAATATGTCGTTGAGTTCGTCATCATCTAACAGATTGCTCTCCTCGTTCTCACGGTCACCTTGCTCAGCGTCTAATAACCGCTTCAAAAACTCTTCTTGTTCTTCGGCAGTACTCTTGTTATCGAACTTTCCAGCCTGGATGACCTTTCCATCAATTTCCAATTTTTGATGTGCTCTTTCCAAAATCAACTCTTCAACCGAGTCATTTGTGATTAATCGCAAAATTCGGACTTCATTTTTCTGGCCAATTCTATGTGCACGGTCCTGTGCCTGTAAATCCTGATGTGGGTTCCAGTCCGTGTCAAATATAATAACAGTATCAGCACTTTGTAAGTTTAACCCCAAACCTCCAGCTCTTGTAGATAACAAGAAACAGAAATATTCAGAATCCGGTTTGTTAAAATCCTTCAACATCATTTGTCTATCGTCAGCTTTGGTGTTACCGTCGAGACGCATATATTTTAGTCCCCGTAAATTTAAAAAATCCTCGAACACCGTCATAACTGTAGTCATTTGAAAGAATATCAAAACACGATGGCCACTGGCTTTCAATTTGGGCAAAATACGATCCAAGAGTTCAAATTTTCCCGATGCTCTCCACACAAGCTCATTGTTAACCCCACTTGGATTTATAACAGGCTCGATATCGTCAAAAATGAACGGGTGATTGCAAATTTTTTTGAGTTGCATCATTTTGTTGTTCAAACCCTTGATGCCGGTTTTTCCGGATTGCTCTGTGGTCTTTGATCCTATAAATAGGGCATTGTGTTTCATCATTTGCTGGTATAAGACGTTTTGTAAACTAGACAAGTTACACTTCAAGACTTTTTCAATTTTATCTGGTAAGTCCTTTTCGACGTCCTTTTTCAATCTTCTCAACAAGAATGGTCGCAACACCTTGTGCAATCTACGAATCACTAATAAACTTTCTTCCTCGGAAAGTTCTATTTTTTCCTGTGTGCCTGTATTTGCGAAAGGAGTATTAAACCATTCATCAAATGACTTCACGGAATTAAAAATTTTGGGAAGCACAAAATTCAAAAGCGCCCATAATTCAGGTAAATTATTTTGCAAAGGCGTACCCGTCAAAATCAATCTATTTTTCGTCCGGTAGTACTGCTTCAATGTTATGGACAATTTAGATTGAGCGTTTTTCATACGATGACCTTCATCGATGATCATATGAGAATACTGGAATTTGCTCAATAAAGGTCTTTCCTTAATGATGTACTCATAGGTTGTCAAAACGACTTGAAAATTCCCAATTCGGATTTCGTGCGCCAAATCTTTACGTTGAGCAGGAGACCCTTTGAAAACAACGACATTTATAGAAGGTGCCCATTTTTCAAATTCAAGGGTCCAGTTCGTAATGGTTGAAAGTGGAACTATGACCAAAAACTTATCTTCACCTTTTTTTTCAATCAAATACGAAACCAACGAAATAGATTGAATTGTCTTGCCCAACCCCATCTCGTCTGCCAAAATACCATTCAATTTGTTGTTATACAAAGACACCATCCATTGCAAACCTTTCAACTGATATTCCTTCAATTGACCACCGATTAAAATTTTCGGCTGCTCCTTGATCTCCTCTTTTATCCTGTGCGCTACTTGGTAGTAGTCAATTTTTTCTCTGAGCTCGTCATTCGTATGTTGCTCGTCATCGTCAACTATGTCTTCATTTTCGGCCTGCTGAACTCTAACAGCTTTTGTCAAAGAATCCAAAAACGTATTTGTTTGTTTTAACAAATGTGTGATTCTATGATCTTTAGTTTGGTCCAACAACTTGATGTATGCTTCCTCGTCGTTTGCCTTTAAAGCTTGCAAACGTTGTTTCGCCGTTTTCTCTAACTTTTTTGACTCCTCTCTCTCGGTAACCAAATGGAAGTTATTTACAAATCGACCAAGTGTGAATCGTTTTTGGAAGCGGTTGGCACGAGAGTGCGAATTATCCTTGGAAGATGCTACTATCGACTCAATCTTTCGGATATGGAGTCTATGTTTCTCAGCAGCAGCTTCCAATTTGAACTTATCTTGTAGTTGCAAAGACAACAAATTTGGTTGAGGTTGCTCAACTTTTTGACGAATATAGTTGCCGCGTCTGCCTTGTAAAGAAATGGTATTTGTACATAACTCAGGCAGGTCATATTGAGCAGTTAAAGCAATTTTTCTAATGAAATTATTTTTGATTTTCTTTTGGAGCGCAAGAGCTTGAAGGGCCTTCAATTCGACAAGAGCATTGATTTTTAAGTCGTTTTCATCGCCTCCTATCGCACTTTCAAAATTGAATGTGCCCAAATTGGCAGGAACATTTTCCAATTCATGAATTCTACTAGAAATTTTTCCCAATATTATCCGTTCGGTGTAATAATTACCCAAAGGAGCCTCCAAAGGGTTGTTTTTAGGAGCAGCTCTAGGTGTGTCAATGCCTGCGGCTTCAGCACGAGACAAAAAACTACCAGTGCTTGTAGCCGTGAAATATGTTTCTAAAATGTGATTTGCACTCTGGGTAATTGATTTAGGTGCTTTCCGATGATCGTCCGCGTTATCTTGCGGTTCCAAAAAACTCTTCTGTAACGAATCCGGCAAGTCCATGTCTCTAACTAAATACTGTAAGCCTACAAGTTGTTGCTGAAGTAAATTAATATCAAAGTCTTCATTGGTTTCCCTTTTCAAAGACTTCAAGATATCCGAATAAACAGTTTGTTCTTGAAAGTCAATCTCATCGCATTTATCGCTTACAAGCGCAAGAATTGCTTCCAAAGATTCACGCTCTCCGATATACATGTCACTGTTTTCTTCAGGCACTTCAGCGTCATGGAATCGCGGATAAGAATTTTCCACTTCATTCTTCCCACGTGCTTCTTGCCAAAGACGGAGAAGCAGTTGATACCGTGAAATGCTTTCTTCAAGCTGTTTTCGTGTCATCGGGAAAGTGATTGGTACAAGCTCAGAGCCTCCATTAGATCCAGAGCCACTTGAATGGTCTATGTGTTCAAGTGAGGAGGCTCCATTGGTCAGATAGCTTGTCCCATTCATTTGGAATACAGCCTTCGCTTACAACTGATTGCCTTTACTTTTGAGTTCAACGATGAGTATGTTAATAAGTCGACGTTCCACAAACTAAGTCTATGAGGTCGTTTAAGTGATTCCAATAGGTGAAAACGCGTAAAGGCAAATACGGAGCTAAGTTTCAAAAAAAAGTAAGAATCCTCAATATTCTTTTTGAACAATGAGCACGTTGGAAGTAACTTCGAGACGATGAACGTTGTTGTTTTAGGAGTGGTCAAAATTCGCGATGTTCTGTAACAGGTAAAGTGCCGCGACATTTTCATGCATTTCAGCGCGACATTTATTTATAATCTATATTTTGAAACTACATAAGAATTGGTCTGTTTGATGATTAATTTCACTTTTTTAATTATTCTCGCCAAAAAATTTGGCCAAAAGATCTATGCGCCGGGTGTAAACTTTAAGCTACCGAGCAAAAGTTGAAGAACTTATATATGGCTGATAATCAACAGTTTTTATATTTTAAACAAGGCAAATATAGACAATTGTTTCGTATAATTTATCTTTTCCTAAAGATGAGTATTGGTAGGCTGCTCTTTACCATGAGAAAAAGATTGGGCAATTATTTGACAACTCCAGAAAAGAACCCCAAAAGAACTTGTTCTTCTCCTAGAAGAAATCCACGATAGTATTCGACATAAAATTAATCTTGTCAGTCTTTTATAATACTTACTTTTAAAGAGAGGAACCTCTAATTCCGTCAGTTTAAGTAAATCTTGCAGACATCCATGAAATTCATGGTCCACTTGCCCAATAATTTTTAGAGTCGATTCACTACTTTATCGAATTTAAAGAGTTTGATCGTCATGCACAATTTTTATCTGAAGCATTTTGTTCTTTATTGGTAGAACAATTATCACTTATAACTTTCGTGGAGGTACTGGTCCTTCTTAAGCATGTTTATTGCTGTTCAAATAGATGATGGTCACAGGTAAAATAATGTTAGGAAAGCATTTGCACTCTCGTGATCCTCCGCTAAATTCCTATAGGTAGCCCAAAATAGCTGTCGGTCAAGACAATGAGATGCAGTGTCGTTTCCCCGATGTCCATTGGCAATCAAGGGTGTCTTGAAGTAATTTTCGTCTTAATGAGTTCGTATGTATTTAGCTTGACAGGCGTTTTGACGATCGGGCGTTTTGTCTCAGGAATTTGAAATTTTTCAAAAATTTTAGTCTCATCAAGTTGATTTGAAGATATGGGGTAATCTTTAAAAACCTGGGCAAAACTAAAAAAAAAAGGAATTCTTACCAATAAAAAAAGAAACTGAAAAATATTATTCATTCATTTCAAGAACGTCAAAGTGTCTTTACATTAGCTCAACATTTGAAAAAATCAAATTATATTTGGTTCTGTGTTTGAACTGATTATTGATTAATTATAAGTAACACTTCACAAGAAAATTCTTTACAAATTGATATATGCATACGTATCTTTTTATCTATAGTATAACATCAAATAATAAAAATTTTTGTGACAGACTCAAAAAAAAAACTCGTGAATGATACGCTCGAGATGCAAAACATCTAAGCTAACTGACAGCTCATTAATTCAATCCTGATGTTAGAACAGCAAGCATATTTAAAAACAGTAGTAAAGCTTCCAGAATTCTAATACACTTGCTTATAAAGGTCCTTGGCCTGGTGTTGCTATCAACAGAAATACTGCTTAGGAGAATTAGCAGGAAAGGCAGCAAGGTAAATCGAAGCAGCCCTTAACTTGTTCGAGGTGCTCCTCTGTTGATTTTTCCGGATTTTGTTATTGAGGAATTGCTTCTTCTATTTGTCACACAAAGAATGAACTGATCAATAAGGACAAACTCTCTTTTCACCAGGAATCACTATTACGGTCTGTCATTTGAATACCTGAATTAATTATGTTGGACCGATAGGCAGTGACTTATTTAGTTACAAATTACTACCACAAGTGTAAATCGATCTATTGATTTTCAAAGTCAATCGCATAGTTCATAAGAGAGAGTATAGAGCTTAATACAATACTCTGTGGTTACATTTTTCGTAGGACATATGATAGTAAAATCAACATCAGGGCATACTTTATTCAAAATAAAAGTACTTTTGAATTATACAAGGTCCTTTGAAGGCGGTTTTATTAGGCAGATATCATGTGGCCAAATAACGCAAACTTGTCATCTTGACTAATAAATAAAAAATACATCAAGAAGAATTACAAGCATCATCAAGCTCAATCACCACATTTAGTGAAGCCTCACGTTATTGAAATGAGTTTCATCCTTAACTTTTCAGCTCTCACGTGACTGTCTTTTACTGATATGAACTGATTTCCAGAGTTCATTCACTGAGTTTGTTCTATATAGAATAAGGTAACCACCAAGATGATTCCAATGATCGGTTTTTCGACAAGATTTTCCACACGCATGGTATTTAAAGGATCCAAGCGTCTTAATTCTACCGCCCCTCAAATGAATTGGGTAGACTTTTTTAAGTTAAGAACAGAGAGCAAGAGAATCAATGTGGCATCTTCTTCTCTCACAAGCTTGCTAGGAGCATTTGCTACTCTTACTTATTTAGGAAATGTTGAGATTGATGTTGAGAAGCCAATTTTTGGCATTGATCCGTTCATGGTTTTGGGAGGTGTCGTAATAATTGGTGGTGTGGCTGGATACTTAGTCGGACCATCCATCGGAGTGAGAATATTCAACTTGAAAAATGCCAAAGTTTTATCTGAATTCAGAGCGAAAGACCAAATTTTCTTGCAAAGAATTAAGAGGAACCGTGTTGATCCCTCTTCCCAATCATTCTCAAACCCTGTTCCAGATTACTATGGGGAAAGAATTAACTCCTTGAACAAATACAAGCAGTGGTTAAGAGATTGCAACGCGTTCAGAAGAAAAACTGAGGAGTTTCTTTAATCACGTACATAGCTACAGTTGTGACTGCTACTCAATAAAGGATCATTAAAATTGTTTTGTAAATATTACAGAGTTCAATTTCTTAGCAATAATCTCAAAATAAAGCGAATGCGATTTTGCGTTAAAGCTTCATACCCAGTGTTTGATTGGGTAATTGATTTCCTGCGACCGTTTAACTTCATACGAATATTTGCTATTAGGAGCCCGGTAATGACACCTACTTAATCTTATCTCCTTGTTTATTCTCTGGTCGGTGTTTTTGTGATCTATGTATTCTTTTAATCTTTTTCCTGTCCCATTTATTTTTATTCTTCTTTTTTTAATAAATTTTATTATTGTTTATGTATATATATATATTTCTATATAATCCTATATACTTTTTTTTTTATATAATTTTATATACTTTTTTTATGTTTTTATGTCTCCTATCTTCTCCTCCCCCAGTAATGATATTTTTGCTTTTTTCCTTTTTCCCTTCTATTTATTTTTCCCTTCTGTTTTATTTTTTATTTTTTTTTTTATTTTTTTTTTTATTTTTTTTTGTTAATTTTTTTTTTTGATTTTTTTTTGATTTTTTTTTGTTAATTTTTTTTTTTAATTTTTTTAATTTTTTTTTTTAATCTGCACCTTTAGTGCAAATTTTTTTTTTTTTATTTTTGCCCATTCTTTTGTTTTGTTTTAGTAAGCATTAAGCAAATCTAAAACCAGCCTCCTGAATTCGGGTGGGAGGAGATGCTTGTCTCCGTGTGTCGACACATACGGGCGCAGAACCACGTAAAATTCATTGGCTTCCATTTTATTTGTATTCAAATGGGCCTCGATGCGGCTCACCAGGGCTAGTATCTCGTCGACCTTGGTGGCACGTACGGCGCTATCTTCGGCGATGTGACAACGAAGCTGCTCTTCTCGATGCCAAAGACCGTAGTTTTCTTGCTTGAGATTTAAGACTTGCGTTTGTAATCCTTGAATAGCCTGTTCAGATTGCCACTTCAAGTCCTCGTTGTCGAGCTCGAGTTTCTGGATCTTCATTGTCAAATCTAATTCTCGGGTTCTTGCAGCAAGAAAATCTTTTTGCAGTTTCTGCGCGGCATTATTGCATTGATCAAGAAGAATTGACATGTCGCTGTTCAATCCATCGATTTTTTTGGAGTTTAATTCATCTTTCTCCTTCCAATGGCTGAGTTCATCATTGGCATTTTTGAGTTGGCCAACCTGTGTAGCGGAAGTGTTTTTGAGGTAACATATTTCCGCGATATCTTCCTTTTGCTGTTTTAAAATCTTGTTAAATGATTCGTCAGTAATTTTAAGTCTCGCTTGAGCAATATTGAGCTCCTTTTCACTGGCTTTGAAGGCTTCAACAACCCGGGCAGCATTCAATTCGGCAGTAGTTTGGGCCTCCACAGCTTGGTCTGCTCTCCTTTCGGCAGTAGTTCGAGCCTCTACGGCTTGGTAGGCCCTTTTTCTCGCAAGCTTTTGGGCCTCTACAGCTTTGGCAGCTCTCCTTTCGGCAACGTTTTGAGCCTCTACAGCTTTGGCAGCTTCTCTTTCGGCAACGTTTTGAGCCTCTACGGCTTGGTCTGCTCTCTCTTCGGCAGTGGTTTGAGCCTCCACGGCTTGGCTAACTCTCTTTTCTGCAACCTTTTGAGCCTCCACGGCCTGGCTAACTCTCTTTTCTGCAACCTTTTGAGCCTCCATGGCTTGGTTTGCTCTCTTTTCTGCGACCTTTTGAGCCTCCACAGCTTGGTCTGCTCTCTTTTCCGCAGCTGTTTGAACCATCACAGCTTGGTCTGCTCTCTTTTCAGCAAACTTTCGAGCCTCCACAGCTTGGTCTGCTCTCTCTTCGGCAGCGTTTTGAGCCTCCACGGCTTGGTCTGCTCTCTTTTCGGCGGTGGTTTGAGCCCCCACGGCTTGGCTAACTCTCTTTTCTGCAACCTTTTGAGCCTCCACAGCTTGGTTTGCTCTCTTTTCTGCGACCTTTTGAGCCTCCACAGCTTGGTCTGCTCTCTTTTCCGCAGCTGTTTGAACCATCACAGCTTGGTCTGCTCTCTTTTCAGCAAACTTTCGAGCCTCCACAGCTTGGTCTGCTCTCTCTTCGGCAGCGTTTTGAGCCTCCACGGCTTGGTCTGCTCTCTTTTC
>JAJMKW010000023.1:68151-192882 GCA_030569455.1 Australozyma saccharicola
GCTTGGTCTGCTCTCTTTTCAGCAAACTTTCGAGCCTCCACAGCTTGGTCTGCTCTCTCTTCGGCAGCGTTTTGAGCCTCCACGGCTTGGCTAACTCTCTTTTCTGCAACCTTTTGAGCCTCCACGGCTTGGTCTGCTCTCTTTTCCGCAACCTTTTGAGCTTCCACAGCTTCGTTAGCTCTCTCTTCGGCAGTATTGTGAGCCTCCACGGCTTGACTAACTCTCTTTTCTGCAACCTTTTGAGCCTCCACGGCTTGGTCTGCTCTCTTTTCCGCGGCTGTTTGAACCATCACAGCTTGGTAGGCTCTCTTTTCAGCAAACTTTCGAGCCTCCACAGCTTCGTTAGCCTTGTTTTCGAAAGCGTTTTGAGCACCAGAGGCCCGGGCAGCTTTCATTTCCGAAAGCTTTTGAGCCTTAACGGCCTGGGTAGCTTTCATTTCGGCAGTAGCTTGAGCCTCCAAAGCTTGGTTTGCTCTCTTTTCCGCAACCTTTTGAGCTTCCACAGCTTTGTTAGCTCTCTCTTCGGCAGCGTTTTGGGCTACCTCATTCTTTGACACCATCTGTTTATATTGGCACTCGAGGTTCTGTTTAGCGGTTTGAAGCAGTAAGAAATTATATTCCAAGGTAGTGTATCTCTTGGATAAAAGTCTCCAGGCTGCTGCTTCTTGGTAAAAGGGACTTTCGGCACTCGTCCTGGCAGATCTCTCTTGCGCGTGAGCTTCTTGGGATCCTTGGACCTCATCCAATAACTCTGAAATCTCAACCGCAGTAGCATTCGATTGATCTGAAGCTGTCTGGAATGTCTCAGAATTCTCAACGATCACTCCTTCGCCGACGAGTGGCCCCTCGATCTTCATCGAGGTATTCATTTCCAACTGGGCAATACTAGCCTTCAATTGAACATTCATAACCTTTAACGAGGTATTTTCAGCCATTAATGAGTAGTTTTGGTGTAATACTTCCTCGTAAACACTCATACGTTCAGGTGACACACAGAAGGAATTTTCGGCAATAATAGGCTCGGATTGTGAGCTTGTTGTCTCAAGCGTAGGGAGTGAGCCAGCGAAACTTTCTTTTGAAACTCCAAAAAGAAAATCTAAAGCAGGAGACTCGACACTAGAGGCAGTAAAATCATTGTCAGAAGATGTTTTGGGTAGTAAGAAATTACAATCGATTTTAGAGTCACTATCTAATCTGAAACAGCTTCCTTGGTTTTCAATATCACTGCTCTCACCTCCAAATGACGCGAAATCCTGGGAGGTTCCCGCGAGGGTCTCACAATCAACAGGTGCACTCTTCACTTGGCGACGATTTTGAGACCGGGGTGCGAGAGAAGTGGATAAATCATTTGGGACTTCGTCGCTGCTTTCATCAGAGCTTGTAGAAGCGTAAAAATTCCCCCGGCTACTGTTTGAATTGCAAGCTTCGATGGTTACAGGCATGGGTCTAACTGCGGAGTCAGAAACAGCGCAAATATCATCAGACACACAATTTTCAGAGCCGATTTGTCTTCTGGAGGGTGATTCTTCAACTTCACCATCACTGCTCTTGTATCCAAATGCTGTGAAGTCCTGGGACGTGTCCACAAGGGTCTCACAATCCGCTGGTGCATTCTTGCTTTTGAAGTACCGAGTATGAGACCGGTTTGCGAAGGAAACAGATAAATCATTTGGGACTTCGTCGCTGCTTTCATCAGAGCTTGAAGAAATGGAAGAGCTCTCCAGGCTGCTGCTTAAATCGGAAGCTTCGATCGTCACAGGCTTGGGTCTAACTGCGGAGTCAGAAACAGCACAAATATCATCGGACACACGATTTCTAGAGCCAATTCTACTTTTGGAGAGAGACACTTTAATTTCATTCTCACTGCTCTTACCTCCAAATGACGCGAAATCCTGGGAGGTTCTTGCGAGGGTCTCACAATCAACTGGGGCACACTTCTCTTGACGATACCGAGTTTGAGGCCGGGGTGCGAGGGAAGTGGATAATACATTTGGGACTTCGTCGCTGCTTTCATCAGAGCTTGAAGAAATGGAAGAGCTCTCCAGGCTGCTGCTTAAATCGGAAGCTTCGATCGTCACAGGCTTGGGTCTAACTGCGGAGTCAGAAACAGCACAAATATCATCGGACACACGATTTCTAGAGCCAATTCTACTTTTGGAGAGAGACACTTTAATTTCATTCTCACTGCTCTTACCTCCAAATGACGCGAAATCCTGGGAGGTTCTTGCGAGGGTCTCACAATCAACTGGGGCACACTTCTCTTGACGATACCGAGTTTGAGGCCGGGGTGCGAGGGAAGTGGATAATACATTTGGGACTTCGTCGCTGCTTTCATCAGAGCTTGTAGAAGCGGAAAAAGTCTCCCAGATTTTGCTTAAATGGCAAGCTTCGATGGTTACAGGCTTGGGTGTAACTGCGGAGTCAGAAACAGTCACTGCACTCTCATCAGCGGGCACAAATTGGAAAATTTCGTCGGAAGGAATTTCTTGAAGGGTAGCGCCATGAGCGGGTTTGGGCTGGGTTGCTTCAAAACTGATGTTTGGCATGATGCTTGATAAGGGTAGTGGGTGATTATTAGATGGCTGCAAATTGATCTATGAATGATTCCATAGATAGGATCAAAAAAAATGAGAAAATAATATTAGATTTTTTCGAGTAATTTTCGTAACAAATTATAAGAACTTAGCATCTAATGTAGTTAGGAAAAAAAATATTTTCTTCTTTTACAGACTACCACCACTTCTTCAAATAAGGCAGTATATCGGGGAGACGATCCATTTGAGAACCAAGAATGAATATAATCTGAGATTTGTGATATCACTAAACGAGAATATATACCTTAAGCAATATTTGGCATCATCGTGAGGTAGTCGTTTAGTAGTTCTTTGATCTTGATACCCTAAATATAAACAGCTTTTTCACGGGGTCCTCCTTGATAATATTGAATTGGAACTAGGAAAGATCTGATCGTGATTTTTTTAAGTAAATGATCTCATTTTGTGACTGCAGTCTGGAATTGGTTAAGGATGCTTATAGGTTTAGTGTTTTCACGCAGATGACCATCAGCAAAAAGAATGGAACAATTCCTAGGAATTCTCGGTATGCAACAACACATCGTTTTTCTCAAGGATTTGGGTAGCTGTCAGTAATAAACATGCTTTAAACATGTATTCGGGCTTTTAAGCCAGGAACAAATTTTATGAGATTGACTTTGAATTTCAAAACTGAGCCATCTCTAGCTCAAGGCAGCTCCTTGTGCGTGCATTGCCAAATTATCAAATAGCTATACAGATAGTCACTTTGAGAACAAGGCTAAAATAATCGGGTTACGGGGAAATAATAAGAAGCGAAGTCGTTATTATTCAAGTGACCAGGATCGGTAAACAAGCCTATTTGACTTTCATGGTATACTTGCCTCTTGTTTGCATGAAGCTTTGTTTGTTATTTCCAGTTTTTGTTAATGTCTCTGTAATATTGCGATTTATTTTCTCAAGCTCAATAGTGAGCATAAAACAACAAATACTCAAACAGCAGGCCTTCGTATCCTTATCAATGGATGGAAGGAGAGTCCAACGGCTATCACTTAATTTCCATGTAAACGAGTTCTAGCCTTTGAGAATCGAATCTCAAATTCGCAATTATTCCGGTACTGAAAAGTCAGAATGAAAAAAGAACTGAACTTATGAATCAATATTTAGCAGATTAATTTTGAATTTTGTCTGCCTCCACACAAGCGCAGTTCCAACATTTGCAGCCAACTCCGAAAAGGCCGGGATAAATGACTCAAGAGTCATTCCCACCGAATCGCAAGATGTTGTTTCTTTAACAAGACCAATATATATTCTAAAGCAGAATCTAGCTTATATTTCTACATTCTATTTTTCATTTTTCCGTGCTTTGCTGTGGTAAGCCGTATTGCCAGGCAAGTTTATTTCCCGGAGAAGGGGCAATATGGGTTCCGAGAGCAAAATGAATTATCAGATTCAATAATTTTACTATTACTTACAGTCAAATACAACTATTCGAAAACGTTAGATATTTAGTAAGATTTATAATGCTCAATCTTGAAAAGCGGTCCTATAACTTTCGGACTTGCTGAAAGCCATCACCGAATATACCCCCGGTTTGATTTAGGCCCGTGCACTGCAAAAACGCCAAGTCAATCTGCAGTCAATATTCAAGGAGGTTAGTCTGGGACACGTCAATAAAAGTGGGAAAACACAGTGAAATATATGGGAAAGATGGATATGTATTTGAAAAGCCATTTTACAATTACTTCTTTAAAACAAACCAAAATCTTGAGCCTGTTAAAGACAGATATCGCACTTTGGGGGTAATCGGCAATTTCCAAAGGACCTGCATATAGTTTAACTTTGAATCGTAGACTACACCCCCGGAGCTACCGGGAAACCAACGGACAAATAGAATCCCTGCAGAGGAAATTCTCGCACACCGGACAGGCGTCGATGCTCTCTCCCTCATTTATAAAGAACAGCTTCTCCACTTACACACCCAATTACAGAGGTCCACACTGAGTAATTCTGTAAACACCTTCGCCATCCAAACCATAACTTCGATTTATCGAATAAATTAAAATGCTTGGTGCGTTTAGAGCTGCTGCTCCCCGCATTCGCGCCCACAGAGCTTTGGCCCTTAATAAGTTCTCCAGAAGTGCTGCTGCCATCAATGTTTCTGGCAAGGCTCAATTCTCTAAGTTCACCCGTTCTTACGCTACAGACTCCTTTTTGCAGCTGAACAACAGCAATTATGTTGAGGAGATGTACGAGGCCTGGCGTCAGGACCCAAGTAGTGTTCACGTTTCTTGGAATGCTTATTTTAAAAACTTGGATGCTGGTCAGGCACCTGCCTCTGCATTCACTGCTCCACCTACATTAGTTCCAACTCCTGCCGGAGGTGCTGGTGTTGGTTTCATTCCAGGTGGTTCTCCACACTCCGAGGATGTTGTTACCCACTTGAAGGTTCAACTCTTGGTACGTGCCTACCAGGTCAGAGGTCACCAAAAGGCTCAAATTGACCCATTGGGAATCTCTTTTGGTGCTTCAAACTCTGCCATTCCGGCAGAATTGACTTTGGACCATTATGGTTTCACTGATACTGACATGAACAAGCCAATCACTCTTGGTCCAGGTATCTTGCCCCGCTTCGCAGATGGTAAGAAGACAATGACCCTTAAAGAGATCGTGGATACTTGTGAGAGATTATACTGTTCCTCTTACGGTGTTGAATATATTCATATTCCTTCTAAGGAACAATGCGACTGGTTGCGTGAGAGAATTGAGATTCCTCAACCATTTAAATATTCTGTTGACGAAAAGAGACAAATCTTGGATAGATTGATTTGGGCCTGTTCATTCGAAAGTTTTTTGGCTACTAAGTTTCCTAATGACAAGAGATTCGGTCTTGAAGGTGCTGAAGCCATCATCCCAGGTATGAAGTCTATGATCGACACCTCGGTCGAGTATGGTGTTGAGGATGTTGTTATTGGTATGCCTCACAGAGGTAGATTGAACATGTTGTCTAATGTTGTTCGTAAGCCAAACGAGTCTATCTTCTCTGAGTTCAATGGTTCTAAAGAGTTTGACGAAGGCTCTGGTGACGTCAAGTACCATTTGGGTATGAACTACAAGAGACCCACTACTTCTGGTAAACACGTCAACTTGTCTCTTGTTGCCAACCCATCGCATTTGGAAGCCGAGGACGGTGTTGTTTTGGGTAAGACCCGTGCCATCCAACAATACAAGCACGATATTGGTGAATTCTCTAAGGCAATGTCCGTTTTGTTGCACGGTGATGCGGCATTCTCCGCTCAAGGTGTCGTTTACGAGACCATGGGTTTTGCCAATTTGCCTGCATACTCTACTGGAGGTACTGTTCATATTATCATTAACAACCAGATTGGTTTCACTACTGACCCACGTTTTGCCAGATCTACTTTGTATCCATCTGACATTGCCAAGTCCATCAACGCTCCTATTTTCCACGTCAATGCTGACGACATCGAGGCTGTCACCTTCATTTTCAACTTGGCTGCTGAGTGGAGAGCCACTTTCCACTCTGATGTCATCATCGATGTTGTCGGATACCGAAAGCACGGTCACAACGAAACCGATCAACCTGCATTCACCCAACCTCTCATGTACGAGAAAATTCTGGACAAGAAGTCTGTCTTGGAGTACTACACCAAGCAATTGATGGACGAAAAAACCTTCACTGCTGAAGATATTACTGAGCACAAGAAGTGGGTCTGGAACATCTTGGAGGAATCATTCGGTAAGTCCAAGGAATACCAGCCAACCTCTAGAGAATGGTTGACTACCCCATGGGAGGACTTCAAGTCTCCTAAGGAGTTGGCTACTGAAGTTTTGCCACACCTTCCAACCGCCGTCGAGGAGGAAACTCTCAAAAAGATTGGTGACGAGATCTCTCAAGCACCAAAGGGTTTCGAGGTCCACAGAAACTTGAAGCGTATTTTGAACACTAGAAAGAAGACCGTTGAGTCCGGCGAGGGCATTGACTGGGCCACTGGTGAGGCCTTGGCTTTTGGTTCTCTTTTGTTGGAGGGATATCATGTAAGAGTCTCCGGTCAAGATGTTGAAAGAGGTACCTTCTCTCAACGTCACGCTGTTTTGCACGATCAACTGCTGGAAAAGATTCACACTCCATTGAAGCATTTGTCTGAGGACCAAGGTGCTTTTGATATCTCTAACTCTTCTCTTTCTGAATACGGTGTCATGGGTTTCGAATACGGTTACTCTTTATTCTCCCCTGATGCTTTGGTCCAATGGGAGGCTCAGTTCGGAGACTTCGCCAACACTGCTCAAGTTGTTGTTGACCAGTTTATTGCCGCCGCTGAGTCTAAATGGAAGCAAAGATCCGGCATTGTTTTGTCCTTGCCGCACGGATACGATGGTCAAGGTCCAGAGCACTCTTCTGGAAGAATTGAAAGATACTTGCAAATGTGTAATGAAGACCCTCGTTACTTCCCATCTCCAGAGAAGCTTGAGAGACAACATCAAGACTGTAACATGCAAATCGCATACCCAACAACACCAGCCAACTTGTTCCACTTGTTGAGACGTCAAATGCACAGACAATTTAGAAAGCCTTTGGTTCTTTTCTTCTCCAAGCAATTATTGAGACACCCATTAGCCAGATCTGAGTTGTCCGAGTTCACAGGTGACTCACACTTCGGCTGGATCATTGAGGACCGTGAATTGGGTAAGTCTATTCACAACAAAGAAGACATCAAGCGTATTGTTCTCTGCACAGGTCAAGTTTACACTGCCTTGCACAAGAAGCGCGCTGCTATTGAAGACAAGTCTACAGCTTTCATCAAGATCGAGCAATTGAATCCATTCCCATTCGCTCAACTCCGTGATGCCTTGGACTCTTACCCTGCTGTAGAGGACCTTGTTTGGTGTCAAGAAGAGCCATTGAACATGGGTGCATACAGCTTCGTTGCCCCACGTCTCGCAACTACCATTGCCGAGACACAAAACTTAAAGGACTTCACTGTCCGTTATGCCGGAAGAGATCCATCTGCTTCTGTTGCTGCTGGCTCTAAGTCCATGCACAACATTGAGGAGGAGGCTTTCTTGAAGGATGTGTTCCAGGAGAACTGAGCACACTATCATAAATATATATACCATAAATAAAGTAAAGTTTCAGTTATTCGAAGGTCTCAATAGGGTTTTATTTTAAATCATTTTGTTTTCACTATCTCTTCTTCTTGACTGTGCTATATACTTTTAACAAATTCACTACAAGTATGCTCTTACACTGTCGTAATTTTGATTCTAAGTACAGGTGCATTCTATACTCAATATTTTGAAGAACTATTTATGTGCGTGAATGCGATTAGGCTAGGAATATCCTGATATCAATTCTTAAAATAATAAAAGCGTCATGTTTAAATCACAAGATCTTCTTTCAAAAGAATTTCTTGACTAGAGATCGCTCAGTCACTTTTCTGTAGGCTTTTTCTTATAATTGCAATTAAAAGGAATTGGTCAATTCAAGATGAAAAAAAAAAAATAACCATACGATCTTTTTCTTAGATTGAAATCTTTGTTTTTTCTTACTCCCTCTTCATTCAACCTATTATATCATTTCCCATCTCTCGTTATCATTCCTAAATATTTCAAGATTGACTGTCACATGATAGCTGGTTGACAAAAGCACCCACACTATGTCTGAAATATCGTGGTATAAACAAAAGCATACCTTGAAAATTGGTGATGTGACCCGTTACACAATACGATATACAAAAACAGATCCAAGTCTAACGGAAATCTATCTCCGTGTGAAGAATATGGAGAAAACGGGCCTAAGGGCAATCCACTTTCTAAATGGCCCTTTTATGCTATATTGTCATGTCACGCCCCATAATTATGATCAAAAGAAACCATTTTCGCCGGAAAACTCTGAGGGTGACGATGGTGATAGCGAAGTTACTTTTAAGAATCAAATTAAGCCCGGCCAGACGTTCAATGTGAGATTATACTTAAACAATAACAGTTTAGTCACAAGAAATGAAGACGGCTCATCTGTCCACCAATGGCAATGCGACATTATTTCTCAAATTGTTCTTAACCGCAAAGCTTCAATTATGTTTGTCATCATGATAGGAAACGATCTCGAAGAGATGCGTCGTGTTAACAGGTCAACTTTGACATCACTATCTAAGGGTGACTTCAAGCTCACGCATGATGATCTGTGGCACGATAATTGGGGTGAAGTTTTACGCTCAGGTTTAGAAGTAAAGTGTCAATTCACAGAAGATCTATGGCCTGCTGTGCCTCCAACCCCAAAAGAGACACCAATACATCTAGTGATTTTGACTCATGGACTCTTTTCCAATTTAACTGCTGATATGTTGTATTTGCGAGATAAGCTATATAATTTGAAATCAGACAATATTTTAGTAGCAGGATGCCGAGGAAATGCGGGCAGAACCGAAAAAGGTGTTCATCGGCTCGGTGTAAATGTATCTGTCTATGTGACAGAACTTATCGAAGAACTTATGGATAAGGGCTATACGATCAGCTCAATTTCCTTCGTCGCACATTCCTTAGGTGGTCCAATTCAACTCTATGCTCTAAAGCATATTCTCTCAACCAAAGGCAATGATTATTTTAAAGCTCGCCAAATAGCACTTAAACACTTGGTTTGTTTAGCAAGTCCCATGCTCGGGATTTTGAGCGAAATGAGTCTTTTGATCCTGTGGTTTCTTGATTTGGGAACTTTAGGAAAGACGGGTAGAGATTTGACGCTTCTGAAAAAACTTCCAAACTTGAGACATGGCCTTTCTCATCTCCATGCGATTCGTCCTATTTTAGAAGTGCTTCCCGATGAGCCCATTCAACAGGCTCTTAAAGACTTCGAGCTGCTTACCATATACGCCAATGCCGTCAATGATGGTATAGTTCCGCTTCGGACGAGTGCTCTTTTGTACCTTGATTGGGAAGGCTTGGGCGACGTTCGGCTTGTCAAGAAAGAAAATAATCTAAAGGAGACTGAAGATGAGAATGAAAGAAATGGCGACCTTGATCCTCTGATCCTAACCAATCATGCAGGGCCAGAAGTATCTGAAATTTCTGATGAAATTAATTCCAATTTCGCCGACAAATATGCAAGTTTTCTTGCTCGTATATTTGGTTTAGACACCGACACCACTGAGGCCAGTAAGAAGAAGAAAATGACCTCCAAATTGAAAAAATACTCAAAAATATCTGCGAAGAGTAGCGACGCGAACATTAAAGATCAATTCAATGAAGATGAACTGTCAGGTACCGAGGATGAGTTTGATACACTTTATATCCCACCAAAAGCTTCAGCAGTAGAATCAGCTATAAACTCACTTATCTGTCCAATTCCTTCAAGGAGATACGTTCTAGAACCTAAATCACGATCACACGTGATCTTCCATGATAAATTTTATCATCACGATAGTATTCCACCAGAAGAACCCAAGCATACTGGTGGCATCACCAAATTCTTCAGATACCGGGATTGGAGAGTAGACAAACAAGTTCGTATAGCACGGAAATATCACGCAGAAGGTGTGACATGGCGTAAAGTATTGGTTTGTTTACCTCCAGATGCCCATAATAATATAGTAGTAAGGCGTCGGTTTGCCAATGGTTATGGGTGGGGTGTCATTGATCATTTGACCGAAAGTATTTTTGAAAAGAAGGCAACGCCCAAATTGTAAAATTTTAAAATAATGACGTTCTATGACATTTTCTTATGGCTATAAATTTCCCAAGTTTTTTAGATATATAGACCACGGTCACACCACACAAATCTTAAAAACCACAAAATTCAATTCGGTCAGAGAAAACCGTCTAATCAAAAATGTATTTCTTCAAGGAAAAAATGAAGCAAATAGATTTTGGTGTAAACATTATAGAGGGTTGTTGGAAGCCAATTTCTTGATGCATCGTCTTATCTGCAGAATAGATATCGGAGTTCAAAGTCCGAAACAAAATGCAATATGATCCTTACGTGAAACAACAATTAAGAGCTTTTTACTGTATTTTTTTACCCCAATACTTTTACCACAACATAACTCATAGGTTCAGGAAATTGTCGCTAATAAACCACCCGCTTTTATTAAGAAACGTGGTCCCCCCTTACCCTTATCAGTTAGAATATGCGCCAGGGCTCGCACTACCAAAGATAAAGAAAGTTCCTGCAGATAGTCTTGTGGATCGATAAATGTGAAATATCCCACGATAGACTTCTGATGCCATTTTTACAGTCCTTTTTTTGTGTTTCACTTGACATTCTTTCACGATTGAACCTCTTTCTAAAAATCTATAGCATTTTCCGATCGACAAGAAACCCTCGAGGCCCTAATTTATTTCCTATCGTGATAGCTAGAGAGATAGTTATTACGTCTTAAACAGGTTCCCGAGAAAGAAAACACGGCTCCCGAAGACTTGACTAGCAAAGGATTCTGATTGACTCGAATCAGCAATATATTAATCCTTCTAAAGAATCTTCCTTTCTGTTCTTCACATTCTGTTCTTCTGATCTCTCCTCTTCAAATGACTGGGCTTCGCTTTGTAATTGTCGGAGCAGGCTTAATTGGACCCAGACATGCCGAGCTGGTCTTGGAAATGCCCAACTGTTCTCTTTTTGCCATCGTTGACCGCTCGGCTAATGGACCCGCGGTTGCGGCCAGATTTAACGCATTGCATTTCAATACTGTTGATGAAATGTTTCTATTTTGTGACAAATATCGTGTCGGATACCCCGATGCTGCCGTTGTTGCTACTCCAAATCATTCTCATGCCTCTGTAGGGATTCAGTTAGCTAGTAAGGGGATTCATTTATTGGTGGAAAAACCACTTGCTTCAACTCCTGAAGACTGCTTGTCCCTTATCGAATTTTGTGAGAAACAGGGTGTCGTTCTTCTTGTAGGCCATCATCGCCGATTTAACCCTTTTATAGTTGCAGCCAAAGCGCATATGGCTAAGGTAGGCACTCCAGTCATGATCCAAGGCACTTGGGCATTAAAAAAATGCGAAAAATACTTCGCTGAAAAAGAATGGCGGCGGTCCAAATACCATGGCGGCGGCACTCTCATGATCAACTTGATTCATGATTTGGACTTGTTGCAATATCTACTTGGCCCAATCCAGCGTGTTTATGCCGAGCTTTTGCCTAAACAAAGAAAACCTGAAGGTGAAGATAACCACGTAGATGAAGGTGCAGTTCTCACTCTTCGCTTTGCAAATGGATGTTGTGGCTCTTTCGTTTGCTCTGACAACGTGACTTCTCCGTTTAATTTCGAGTCCGGGACGGGCGAAAACCCTTTAATTCCTCACAATCAAGACGTGGCAGGTTTTTATCGAATATTTGGAAGTCATGGTACACTTTCTGTTCCTGACTTTACGCTTTATCATCAAAATAGCCTCACTGAAAAGGAGCATTCCTGGTGGAAGCCTATTCATGCCGAGAAGTTGGATATCCAGTCAACTGTGACTCCCACTGATAATCATGATGGAATCATGACGCCGCCACCATCTTTTGATGCAAAACAACCTCATTTCTCGTCAATGTCTCGTAGCTTGCCCAGGCCATTTGACCTCCAAATGGAGCACTTCGTCAATATGATCACGGGAAGAGAAACCGTAAGCAAGTGTTCCGGGCGCGACGCTTTAAGTGCCTTATTATGTATAAAGGCAGTGATGAAAAGCATCGAGACTGAACAGCCACAGCTCGTTCTGTCCACTTATTGAGGACTGGTCAATGCTTTTTTTTTTTCATTATGGGGCCACAGGTGCGGAAACTCTCTCCCCCCTTTGAGAAAAATTTTTAATAGGGAATTGAATATTTATTAAAAGCTTTGAGGTGCCAGTAGTTCGATTCTAGTTTTCAACTCAATGAGAACACTATCATTACAATGATCCTAAGTGGAAAAAAATGGCATAAAATTGTTCCATACTTAAACTGAATTCGTCATAATAACGGCCTTATAGCCGTGGTCCACCTAATCAATGTTGCTCTTTGAATATTTTTTGCGGATTTGACTGAAAACACCAGACATGCCGAACTTATAAATTAAGACCCATTCAGCAATAAATCTAGGACACCAGAGCATCATATGACCCAATAGTAATGCCTTTGTGCCTCTATAAACATTTAAGTAGCCTCCCAAAGTTACGCCTTCAAAATCATCTGCAACTTGGCTAGCGTAAGCTTCCGCAGAAAGAGGATTGTTTCTGACAGCCATTTCCTGTCTCTCCTTAAGTGCCTCATGCATTCCAGGAACGTTATAAAGTGAGTTTTCGGGAAGTGGTCTGGTGTCTGCGATGTTAGTTTTAACACCGCCAGTAATGATATTAAGAACTCTTACACCGAAAGGCTCAAGCTCGGGTCTGATCTCAGCTGCATATTGATGAATTGCAGCCTTAGATGCCCCGTATACACTTGAAAATGGGAAAGGTACAATTCCGGAGACTGAGCCTGTGAAGCCGACTACACCTTTGGCCTTAATAAGTAACAGACCAAACTCACGAGTCAACTTCATTGGTGCAAACACGTTCACTTCGAAGCATTGCTTAAATTGATCATCTGTTACATCTAAAGAAGGAAGAGAACATGATTGACCCGCGTTATTGTACAACACGTCAAGGTAGCCGTCACACTCGCGTGAGATCTTGTCTCTCAAGTCTTGGACACTTTCAATAGAGGTGACATCACAAGCTACTGGAATGATTCCAAATTCTTTTAGTGGTTCCATTGGCTCAAGGCGACGTGCACAACAATAGGTCTTGTAGCCTCTGCTGGCAAATTCTTTGGAAGTAGCAAAGCCGATACCCGATGATGCACCAGTTATAAGAGCAACCTTTTGACGAGTCATGTTTATATCTTCTTTCAAGCTTTAAAAAACTATCTGCAATTGAGGGGGAGTTATCTCACTTGATTTTGGTAACTTATCAGGGGCTTGTGCAGGCACATAGTTGTGATTTAGATCAATACCATTTGACAATATTAGTGTATATGAATTTATATTTCCAAAATTAGACATCATCAATGATTTTAAAAATGGAAATGCCTTGAAGTATTCGCGTGAAAACATTGAAATTTACCGTTTGTCCATGAGCTTCCTTGGTGAATTAATGCCTTCAAATAAAAAAATCGGCCCTCATAAGGTGTATTTCTTTTTAAAACTATCTACTTAAAACTTAACTATGTGCGTTCGAGTAATGGCTTTTAAGCTCTGCATTAATGAGCCGCTGACAGTGTTTCACATCTGAAACACGTAGAATGGAATGACATCTCGAGTCATTGTCAAAACATTTCTGTAAAAAACAACTTCAATTTCTTTCTTTGTTATGGAAAGTTCAGGTAACGAGAAATTTCTTTGGTTTTTGCTTTCTGAGGTGGAAATTACTCTTTATAGGGTTACTTCGGCCCTTCAAAGATCATCAACATCCGCTCAGTCAAGTCACACGCTAAATGAGCACTGCACTCGGCTCAGAGCTGCAAAATCAAACTTGCAGCAAGGATTACGGAAAATCTTCAGCAACCGGGACTCGGACATCTCGTTTTTACCAGAAGATATTGATGATATCAGAGATATCATTCAACAAGCAGTCTCTTTAGAAGAATTAGCAAGCACCGAAGCCTTTGCAAAGGAAGCAAGCTACGATTACACGGAATTGCATGAAGCAAAATCTCTTCGCGTGGTTGGTGGAAAGTGGACTCAAACATTAGCAAATCATTGTGTAGATCCAAAGGATAAGCTAACAACAGCTGTTGGGCGTCTTAAACGTGACTATGATATGCAAGTGAAGAACATATTACTTTTGGAAAAGGAGCGAAACGCGTTGGAGGTGAGGATTTTGGATCTTGAGAACAAACTTCAACGAGCACATATGTTATCAAAGGAGCTGCGTGAACGCAATTAATGAAGTGATATCGAGATTTAATTCCTCTCAAAATCTTTATTTTTTGGCTTTGAGCTCTTCAGCAATTTTCTCGGCATCAAAGTAATGCATGAACTTCACTGGTTTGGTTTGTCCAGGTCTATCCACATGAAGAACAGGTACATCGTAGCAATATTTGTCAAACTCCTTTGAGTTTTTTGGATCCATGATATCCACTTTTTTTACCTTTATTTTCCGAAAGTCTTCAGCTTCGAGCACTCCGCTGAGAACCTGGTCTGCTTTGATGCACAACAGACAAGTTTCTTTCGTGAAAAATGTCAAAGAGACCTGATGAAGTCTTTCTGTGAAGCTGAGTCGAAGAACGTGACTGGAATTGAGTCTAAGTAGAATTGATATTTTCATGTTTCTTTTTCAATTATGTGATGAGAGGTTCAAAAGAGGTGCGATCAGGAATCTTGCCATTGAATAATACTAAATCACGAAATGTGGAAAATAAAGAGTTTTTCTGAATAAGAATTAAAAAATAAAGAGAATGAACGAAAATGAACGAAAAAAAAAAAAAAAAACGTCTTTGAGTGCGTTCAAATATTGTGCTTCATGCTTCTCACGTCAAAAGTTCCTCAGTCTATTGAATTAGCCCCATCTGGGGTGCATACGGATGAAACGAGGGGAAGAGGCGTTGGCAACTTGAAGGACTAACATTAGACTATTCACTCGAATTATCGAACTAATGAATTGTTTCTAAAGAAAAATGAGTCCTCAAAACCATTTTCTATGGATTCTGGGCCTTATTCCAAATTTCTTCTTGGCATTGCAACCTCATCAGTCCGACTCCGGATTAATCTTCGATGTGCGGCTGTTACCATGCAGGGATTATAACGGTCTCTATGAAGAACAGCCGTAAATAAACGATACAGTCCTAAAATTTTTTCGTACGTTGTTAAAGGTATAAAGTAATCATCTTTAAGTGACATTTGTTTATTTCCCCTAAAAACTGCCTCTTTTTGTTGTTCCGTTAGTTCCTCATCAATTAGACATCATTGACAGAATGGCTACCAAAAGAGTTGTTCTGAATACACATTCATGTTCATCCCTGGACGACACGTTCAAAGGATTACCTGTGGGGTCCATTCGTCTTTCAGGAGAAACAAATGAGTATATTATTGTCGGAGATCATAAATATCCAACGCATGAGCTCATGAGAGCCTTTGGTGGTATGTTGTTTAATCAACCCATCCCTCCTCAAGCTTTCAACTTCGGTAATCCTGCTTCACTCGGATTATCAGCATTTGCTATGACAACATTTGTATTATCTATGGTTAATACCGGAGTTCTCAACTTGCAAAAGCCGCAAATCGTTTTAGGTCTTGCTTGTTTCTACGGTGGCTTTGTTCAATTTGCAGCCGGCTTGTGGGAATTCTTTCTAGGTAATACGTTCGGATCTGTAGCATTGACACTGTATGGAGCTTTCTGGCTCTCATATTGTGCAATCTTCATTGAAGGTTTTGGAATTGCTGCTGCTTATAAAGGTCAAGAAGACCAGTTTAGAAACGCTGTGGCATTCTTCTTACTTGGATGGACGATCTTTTCATTCATGCTTTTGCTAGTGACACTCAAGTCAACAGTCCCATTTATGTCTCTTTTTATTGTTCTCGTAATTACTTTCATTCTTCTCACCACTGGAGAGTTTACGGGTAATAAAGACGTTACTAAAGTCGGCGGGATCTTTGGAATCATTACCTCTATCATTGCTTGGTATAATGCGTGGGCTGGTGTTGCTACCAAACAGAACTCATATTTTACATGGATTCCTATGCCGCTCTACAAACGGGACTAATCTCAATTTCTGGGCTAGTATAATGCTCCGTTGATCGTAGCTGTCCATCCAAGCTTCGCCCATATACACATACATATACATAATTATTAGAACAATAGATTCTTTCGAATAAGCAGTAAGTTATTCAAACTGTGCTTTCTCAAGAAAATAAAGAAAAACTTTTTTGTAATCTCATTATTCAAGCTCGACCCCGGATTATTAATCAGAAGTGTGGCCGTAATATTTCACTAGTAAATAGTAAGATTACGCCCCCCAAATGAAACTTCTATTCATTACGTACGCGTCACTTGCGCTTGCGACACTCGTTCGCATCAACGACAAAAATTTCAAAGACGTGGCTATCAATTCCGGGAAATATGTTCTTGTGGATTTTTATGCTGACTGGTGTCGCCATTGCATGAACTTGATGCCTGCGATAGAGGAGCTTTCGGTAAAGTACGCCCTGACACCCGAAATTGAAATAGTGAAAATCAATGGTGATGAGGATGGTCGAAAAATGACAAAAAAGTATAATGTTCCGGGCTTCCCAACTTTGTTATTGTTTCATGGAAACGACAAACCTATAGAGTATGATGGACTGCGAGATGCTGAGTCCATTAGTAATTTCATCCAAGCAGCATCTGGACTCAGAATTCGTAAACCAGGAGAAGAGTTTTCATCTCTGATTATTCAATTGTCTGATTACAATTTCCAAAGCTCTGTTCTTAGGGCCGAACATCTGACGTTAGTGTTGTTTTCTGCCGCAGGTGATAAAACAAGTGAAAAATTACACAAGATCTGGAACAATTTGACTGAGATTTATTCTAATGAAGAAGATAAGATAAGATTTGGAAGGGTGGATATTAGCCCAAAAAATAAAGCGCTGGTGAAAAACTTGGTCGGTCTGTTTGGTGTTTCATATGCCCCCATGATTCTCTTCTTTGACCCCACGAAAATTGACCCAGATGGACTCAGAAGACCCTCCTACTATAGTGGGGAACTATCATTGAAGGCATTCAGCGAGTTTGCTAATTTGGCTTCGGGAGTTAGTAGAGGCCCGGACGGTGCCCTTATGAAGACCGCGGGCCGCATTGGCAAAATCGATTCTTTGTTTAAAGAAAAAGCTTCTGAGGTTATTCCGTTTATTGTTGATTTGGAGAGTCAATTGGAGAAGAATGGTCGTGACGCTTTGATTCAGCGCAAAATTCTTTCACCTTCTGACGACATATCTATGTTGTCTTACTATAAGAGAGCCATTGGACAATTAGCTCAGAGTGGAAAGGAGGGTGTACAGAGAGAAAGTAACCGTTTGAAGAAGTTACTAGCAGACCGTCGGGATAGCATAGATTCGAAGGCACTTGACTATATGCAAAAAAGAAGCAATGTTCTTGACGCCATTTTAAGTCAATAATCTCGTACAGCCTTCTCTAGTAATACACCTTCACATTTGATTTTATTAATTTCTTAACGTATTATGTATAGACACGCGTTTCGTTTCAACAAAATCCACTCACTTTACTATACTAAAAGTTCTATGATTATCAATCACCACTCAATCGGCTTAAATTTCTGTACCTGTCTGACATGTTCTGGCCACACTTTTCCGTCGTTTACAATGCACTCTTCTATAATTGGTTGAACATTGTTTGGGCGGCACCTCGCAAGCCAGATATTCTTTCCAGACTTCCGTAAATAAATTATTACATTGGCAGCAAATTTGTGACCTCCAACGTGGTTGATGAATGCAATGCGGACACCCCCTTCTCTGCTGTCGGAGCTGTCACGATACATATCCAAATCTCTTAAATTCATTTCAAACTCTTTTTTCATAATTGGAGCTGTGATTCCGCATCTTTTATCTCTAGTTCTGTGGGAACAAAGAAAAATATACGCCAGACTCTTCTCACACTCAACTTTAACTTCGGGATAGTCTTCATAAGAAACGATAGGAAACTCTTGACGACCCTCATCTCTAAATTTGATCAAATCCTTAACTACAAGATCTAGAACAGCTCCAGCGTTCTCCAATGTAATGTTACGCACCCAGACGAAAAATGGTAAAAGTAAAACATCGCCACGGACCTCACTCATGTACTCTTGATCAATTTCCAACTTGGACGAGCTAAGTGAGCTGACACTTACTTTGATTTCTTTTGACTCTCCTAAATCAGGAAATGATGCTTTTTCTGCCCATTTTGCCACCTTATTGGCAATGGTTTTGCTCACCAGGGTGGCGTCGTGTTCCCAATCGCATTTGTTCGTTGGTACAACGACATGTAAACCAAAAGGCTTGGTGTTTCCATACAAAGTCGAATTGTCGTCGTCTTTGAAATTCACACTGCTGGGAAACTTGCTGGTACATCCCAGACACTCTTTGGAGCAGTCAGAGACATCAAATCCCTTCTCTTTTATAGATTCTTCAGGGGATGGACCCAGTTTAAGGAATTTCATTATTCCCATTTTAGATGATTTTAGTTAGGAGATAATTGAAGTACGTATGAAGAAAAAGAGTTAATAATTGGGCAGATTTGGAACGAAAATTATGGCAAAAGGGTGGATTAGTAGATGATAATAAATAAAGGAAAAATCAATATCCTGTATACAAACCTCGGTAATAATTCGGCAAGGCTCGGAGATGATATTGAAGGGCTTCTAACGGTATATTAGACAAGCCTATTACGACATCACAAATGTCATCATTCATAAGATTTAGGAAAATGAATTATACCTTATTTTTTCCGAGTTTATATATTCATTTATGTAGTTTATACAGCTTTTCGTTCGAATTCTGGTGCATTGGCCTCAATGGTCTAAATTGTTCCAGTTTCCTAAAGTCCAAATACTCTTCAAAGCTATTGATTTCCGAGACAGATGGAAGTGATTTTGGCACGTTTTCTGGAAGTGTTTGACTCGCCCCATGGTTTCTTGTCTTCAGGTTTCCATCAGCGTGCAAACTGGAGGATTCAGGGACAGGTGCAACAGGTGGCGCTGTCGCAATTGTAAAAGAATTATTTGTAATTTTGGTTGACTCTAAAAGAGTGGTTAAGGTCTGCAGACGTGTTGGTGTTACATTGGTTAGTGATTTTTCCGGGAATATGATCTCCAGATCTTTATCGAAACACTGGAGTTGCATCATGGAACTAGTGGCACAAAACCATTCTCCGATCCCGCCTTTTATAATTGATTTTTCCTCTCCTTTCTTTTTGAATTCGGACAAAACGTTGAACGTGCCTGATTGCTGAATGTAAATGGAAGTACGATACCACATCGTATAGTGAAGGAATACGGTCTCACTTAAAAAAATTCTACCTATTTCTCCATGTGGAATAGTACATTTAAGACTGAATAGCGACAAGTCCTCATCTTCAGTTTCAAATTCTGCCTCACCTCCTGAGAGCACTCCCTGAAGTAGCCTAGGAAATCCAATTGTGCCATGTGGAGTTGACCTAACTATATTAGTCAATTGCGCTTTTATGACACTTCCCTCTCCCCGTAATTCGTTAAAACATAGGGACATTGGTGTTAAAGACCTACTTTTCTCGACATGGAAGTCACTGAAGTAGAACTCAACGTAGGGTATGGGAGGGTGCTTGAACATATTTTTCAATCCTTTCAAAAGATTTGAACCTATCATTTTATGTAGCTTCTTATCTGCAAATGGCAAGGTCTCTTTACAAAGATCTTCTACGGAATCCTCGACTTGCCAGTGGTTTTGGTCTCTTTTAGTCAAAAACGTTCCAGAACTAGCGATATGATAAACGGGCTTTTTCTCTGTTTTATTTTGTTTCTTTTTGAGCAATAGCTCAATAGCTTGAACATTTTCGACCTCGATTACTTCATAGTCGTGAATGACTGGTGGAATTATTGCTGAACAAATGCATAATATGGAGCAAAGTGTAATTAGAAGTTTCATTCAATGTTTTTTGAAAAAGTAAAGGGAAGTGAGCATCTTGTTATAAGATCGTCGTAGGTTATATTTGGTAGTTATTCCACATACTTCACGCCATATACTATTACAACACCAAAGTTTAAAAACTCCTTCAATTATCAGATTTTTATTGATTGAATCTCAGTTTAAAAAAGAATAGTCAATGACAGCTCGTTTTGGTTTTTGGCCGCAATGTTTTGGCTGCAAAAAGCCGCTGTACGCACCCCTATCTAAAGTTAGGAACAAGTATCCAGGCTTGCTCCTATTGGAATAATTTAACATCGGTCAAAACTTCCAAAGGAAATTATCTCAAATTAAAATTCTTTTGTGATGCCTTTGATTTAGGCAAGAAACGTTCTGTTGAGCACAAGCTAATCAGATCCAAGTGCGAATCATTAGCAGAACAATAAAGTTATAAGCTATGGAGATTCTGGAATATATTTCTGGATTTCAAAAAATGTACGTTATGCTCCCCTTTAAAATTTAGATCATCAATTCTTTTTGTAAGAAATCTTCTTCTTGACCAGACTATAAAGTGATACAAACGTTTAGCGATTCAAGAAGCAAAACGAACACAACTCAATACTTAAACTCTGTAGATTGATCATAAGCAATTTATCTTGGAAAGATCCATTTTTTAGATTCCTTATTACGAGATCATACAATTTAATGGCAGACACCCCTCGTGCACTTATATCCAGGGGTGGAAGGTCAAAGTATTGCAATACACAATAAGGGCACCGAAAGTAATCGAAACAAACATAAATAATTGAAATAAATGAACAAAATATATAAGGAAAAGAACCTGTTTCACAAAAAAATTAAAAATGAAGTAAAAATTCTACCCAGTTCTAATTTATAATCAGTACGACACCTCCTTCTATTCCTAATCTTCGCACTCCTCCTTCCTTTAATCACACCCACTTATCATCTCTTCTTTCCCTCGAATCACAAAGTCCGCATGTCGTTAGACGTATTGGATGGGAAGGTGTTGGATAATCCGCCTAGGCCGCAGTATCTCTCGTGCTTACCCGATTCGTCACAACTGCTCAAATATGTTGCATGTTCTCCAGAGAATGGACCATTGACCCCTACTTCTCGTTCCTTGGAAGAACCTCAATCTGATACTTCTGACCACGATCTTGGGGATACCAATCCTAGTTCAATTGAAGATCATAATAATATTAATATTTCACCTGGTCGAATTTTGGTAGAAGAAGATTCAAAGACCTCTGCACAGTATCGTTCTTCTTCAAGGGACTCTACAGACATGACCACTAGGATCAGAAACGAAACTTCTCATGATGAAAAACACAAGGCTAATCTAATAAAATCTCTGCTGTTGAGTCCTTTGACTACTTCCAAACCAGAAATTGATACCGGAAAAAACGCTGTAGATTCTGAAGATACATTCATCACTACTTCCTCTGCCACTACCAAAAACACAAACACAAACACAAACACAAATACAAATACATCAAACACCTCGAATGGTACCAACTCACCAACAAGTCCTAAGAAGGTCAGCAAATCAAATGTGCCCAAAACGGTGCCTTCGCGTAATCTGCCTCTGATCAAAAGAAGACATACAGACTCCATTCTTCCTAAAACGGGACGTCATTCCCTCGAACAACAATATTCTTACATTAATGATGGTAACATTGATTCTAAGTCCCGCCCTGTCACCAAATCTAGCATGTCGACGGAAAACTATTCCCAATTTAAGTCCCGCACATACACTGATTTACATCTCCAAACAAGACCTTCTGTTGCTGACTCTGAATTTGCTCGAATGAGGTCGTCCATCAAAAGACGTTCTACATTGAAAAGACGGGAATATCTCGAGTCTGATCGTGTCTTGCTTGGAAACAAGATCGACGAGGGTCACCGAAATTTCGTTATGGCCTATAACATGCTCACAGGCATTCGTGTGGCTGTATCCAGCTGTTCTGGTGTGATGAAGACCCTCGATGATAAGGACTTCCGTGCCACAAAGAAGCTCACTTTCAATTCTGATGGTAGTGAGCTTACGCCATCCTCGAAGTACGACTTCAAATTCAAAGACTACTGCCCTGAAGTGTTCCGCGAACTTCGAACCATGTTTGGAATTGATCCTGCGGATTACTTGATGTCCATCACGGGTAAGTACATTTTGTCAGAGCTCGGGTCGCCGGGAAAGAGCGGGTCCTTTTTCTATTACTCTCGGGACTTTCGGTTCATCATTAAAACTATTCATCATGGAGAACACAAACAGCTTCGGAAAATCCTCAAATCATATTATTCGCATGTTAAAGAGAACCCTAATACACTTGTATCGCAATTCTATGGTCTTCACAGACTAAAGGTTGCTGGCGGAATGAAGAAAATCCACTTTATTGTCATGAATAACCTTTTCCCGCCGCATCGCGACATTCACCTCAAATACGATTTGAAAGGGTCTACATGGGGCCGGTACACACGTGTGGAAGAAAATGGAAAAGATAAGAAGGAGCTTTCGGATTATACACTCAAGGATCTCAATTGGCTTGAACGTGAGGACAAAATCAAATTTGGCCCTGAGAAACGCAAAATCTTTCTTGCACAATTAGAGGCCGATGTGGAACTCCTTAAAAAAATTAACGTCATGGACTACTCTTTACTTTTGGGTGTTCACGACGTGAAGAAGGGTAACTCATTGGCTACAGCAAAATTATCCATATATGAGCCCAAATCCAGTCACCGGGCGGACTTATTCAAAACTAACCCACGAGATGTCGACCGTGGTGTTGATCTTCCAAACGGCGTTTTCCCAGGCCGGTCAAAGTACATTTTCTACGGGCATGATGGCGGAATAAGAGCCACAGACGAAAACAACGAACCGCTTCCAGAAATATATTATCTCGGCATCATTGATTGTTTGACAAAATATTCATTAAAGAAGCGTCTTGAGACGTTTTGGCGATCTCTCAGCCATGCGCGCGCAACCATTTCAGCAATTCCTTCCAAAGAATATGGAAACAGGTTCTTAGCTTTCATCAAGGGAGGTCTTTCTTCGAGCAAGCTCAAAAAGAATTAGACAACAATAACAGTTTGTTGGTTTCTTTACTTCATATTGTATATTCTTCGGGTTTGTTCTTAATGTTCTATTTATATGCATATACCTAATAATTTCATTTCGGCTGCGAATTTAAATTTTATCCCAGGCTAGAGTTAAGCTCTGGGGTGGTTAGCTCATTTAATACATGATTTCATTCTAAAACAGTAGCGTGTCTTGTCTTGATCTAGCCCTAAAGTGTTGCGACGTTTTCAGTACTTTTGACAAGCTTTTTGGAGTTAAACACATATTCTGTAAACAAGGAAACTAGGAAAAATCGTTTAGTGTGTATGTTGCCGTGATTTCCAAATTTCGTTCATTGTATACTGAATAGCACAGAGGCTATACTTAGACCAATAGGTCTTAAACTCTAATTGAAATCAAGACATAAAATTCAGAGGAATATAACTTCATAATTTCTCGTTCATTAATTCATATACTGCTTTGAAAGCAAAGAAAACATGCCTTTTTCAACTGTAACTCAAAGTCTAGAAATAATCAGTTCTCTATGCTGTTGGTGCTGAATTCCCCTTATTATTTTCGTTCCTTTTTAAAACTTATCATCCTTTAATTATGATCTGTTAAGTACTCTTTGTCTTTCTCTCATGCCTTCAAAGACTGTGACCTTTTTATGGCAGCGACTTCAAAAACACAATATTTTGTTTCTCAGCACAAACTTCGCAGATTTACAGGCCCATTATGTTAAGATTTGCACTGCGTTTTTTTATAAAGAACATTTATTCATGACAATTGTAGCTTTATTGCTTTGTTTTAAAACTCACTCCAGATCAATACGACTAATCCGAGCATTTCCAAGAATGAAAAAAAGTCTGTTTTCTTTGATTTTGAAAAATAAATGTCAGGTTATTAAATATTCACAGAGTCTTTCCACTATCAATTAAAGCATTATTGATTACTCAATGAGGATCCACACAAACCGATCTGCAGTCTCTATCAAAATCTACTAATACATCTAGGATTTACATTTAGGATTTACATTGAATATTTCCATTAGGGATTTGCATTTTTAATTTGCAGCCCTCTAAGTTTTGTCTATATAAACAGAACCCCTTACTCCATCAAAGGAAGCCAAAATTAGTTACAGGAACTAACTCTCGTAACATGACATGCAAAGAACTATTACAGCAATTCGTCGCCAAACTGACCCTCAAGGTCGACCCTCAGACTAAGACAATTGTGCTTTTGGGTACAATCAAAGGCGAAGATGCCATTGTCTCCATCGAAAAAACCTCCTTTCCATATTCGAGCAGCGATCCACCCCCAAATTTAGCAGACTTAGTCACTGACTCCAAGCTCATCAATCAAAATTACGTTTATTACTGGAGCTTAGCGCTTCTTTCTCAAAACTTGGAAGACTGTGCGGCTGGTAAAATTAATTTGATTTACCCTGCTACTCGAAAGCATATTCAGAAATATATGGTCCAGCAAAATCATATGATTCGAGAGACTCCACTCATGTATGAGACAAAAGTGGCTCCTTTTATCGAGACACAAAAGGGAGACAGAATTAAGTGGGTATACAATATAATATTCGAAGATAAAGAAGCCGAAACCTTTATTCATAATGATACTGATGTACAAAATGGATTCGTTTTGCTCCCTGACATGAAGTGGGATCAACAAAGTTTGAACTCTCTTTACTTGGTTGCAATTGTGCGTCGAACTGATATTTCCAGCTTGCGTGATCTCAATGGTTCTCATATCGAGTATCTCAATTGTCTTTTGACCAAAATTAAGGATGCTACTTGTGAAAATTATCGTGTTAAAGCCGATGAACTTCGCATCTTCGTGCATTACCAACCATCATACTACCACTTTCATATTCACGTAGTAAGCATTGCTCATTCAGGCTTGGGAGGCGGTATCATGGCTGGTAAGGCTTTTTTATTGGAGGATATCATTGATCATTTACAAATGGACCCAGACTATTATCAAAAGAAGACACTCACATATAACTTGGGAGAATTACACCCACTTTGGCAAATTTTGAATAATTGAAAGGTAGAATATTATACAATATATAGATGTTAAGAAACTAATAATTGAATTCTGATGCTTTAGCCTTTTCTGCAAGTCTTGCCATTCTCAACAATTTCTTTCTTGGGTCCTCCTTCTTCTTGCCCTCATTTTCAGAAGACTTGGTACCCAATTTCTTTGGCGTTTCACGAAGTCCAAAAGATTTGGCCAAATGTCCCAAATGAAGAGTCTTGACGTTAAAATACATTCTCTCCAGGTTTATGTGTGTAGCATACGCTCTGACGTGAGAAACGAAAGCATTTGAAGCTTTTTCAAGGGCTGCAGAGTCCTCGAGAAGCCATCTTTCGATATCAAGATGCCATGTAGTGGCATGAATATCCCATTTACCCAATTTAGCCTTTGGATCGTTTTTTGAAGATTTCTCTCCAGCCTCTTCAGAGAAGCACTTTTGTAAAATATTCTCGAAATTAACAATTCTAAGAGACCCTTCCTTCGGATGGACAACTCTAAGTTTTCCTTCGACGTAACCTTCTTCTTCTCCTGGCAACAAAAAGATTGTAGCTTCACCTTCCTTTCCTAATCTGGCAGAACGGCCAATTCGATGCAAATGGTCATCAATCGTAAATGGAGGGTCGTATTCAACAACATTGGAGATATTGGGCATATCTAAACCTCTCGAAGCAACATCTGTACATAAGAGAACAAAATGTTTGCCATTGTTGGAGGATGCATTAGATACAAAGGCTTGAATGGTAGCAGATCTCAATTGCTGGGATAAAGATCCATGCAAGCGATAAATTGTAGTGTTGCCATTGATTTGTGGCGCTGTGGAGCTGACAATCTCAATTTTAGTTGGCTTCTTTTTCTTTCCAGCATCCTCTTCATCGCTCTCCTCCTCTTCAATTTCTTTCAACTTACTGACCTTTCCGCCATGACCAAAAACATCAAAATGATAGTCTACTGAATGGGCACAAGAAAGGAACACAATGGATCTGGAAACTTCGGCAGCACGAATAGGAGCATTCTTCAAGCAGGCGGCAAGCGTCACCAAACGCAATTTTGGAGGTACAGTAAGTACCTTGAGAACCAATTGATCTGGTGCAATAGCATTGGTATCGGAGACCTTGTCGATGGAAATCATTTCAGGCTTTTCTAAAATCGTACTACCAAATTGCTTGACATCATCTGGCATTGTCGCCGAACACAAAATGTTAACTCTTCTGGACGGTAGTGCTTTCCATGAGCGAGAGGTAGAGACCTTTGAGTGCAGTGTAAGGTGGTCGGTAATTTTAGTAATTGTCTCTTGGAAACCAAGTTCAACAAGACGATCTCCTTCATCAAGGATCAACCAGCGGACTTGAGAGACATCCAAAGACTCTGTGTTCTCAAGATGATCAGCCAAACGTCCGGGTGTTGCGACAAGTATATTGACACCCTTTCTAATTCTGGCCTTCTCAGATTTCTTCTTCTCCCCACCAACAACAACACAAGGAACAAGCTGATGGTGGCAACGCAAAATTGCTTCCAAGACTGAATGAATTTGTACCGCGAGTTCTCTTGTAGGAGTCATTATAATTGCAAATAGCCCACTCTGACGAGTTATAAGCTCTGGCTCCGCCATAAGCCGATGAATAATCGGTAGAACAAAAGCCAATGTTTTTCCTGAGCCTGTTTGAGCCTTTACAAAATAGTCTTGGTGAGAGTCAATCATTTTTGAAACAACGGCTCTTTGAACCTTTGTGGGTGCTACATACTTCATAGAAGCGGTAAGATGGGATGCAAGTTTTTCATTAAGACCCAATCCCAAGAATGTACTATCATCCTTCAAAGGTGCGTTAGAAGGCTGATGTGAAACTGAGTCGGAGGTGGTCTCTTCAAGAGTAGGGCCGACCTTTTGGGATGTAAAAAGGGAAGATACATAAGTATTGTTCATACCGCCTTTTTCACCTGTAGTCTCAGAAAATCTCAATTTTTTACTTTCGGCAGACTCCTCCATCAGAGAACGTTTCTGTGGAATGCTCTTGCCGTCAGAGGGCTTCTGCTTGTCTCTTGGCTTCTCGTTGTTGAATGAATTCCTGGATCTCAGATTGTTAGATCCTCGATCTTTTTTATCGAGCCTTTGAAACGATTCATTTCTCTCTCTTGGGGGTCTTCTTTTCACCTCAATGGCATTTACTCCACTGCTGTGGATTTCACGGCCCTGCAGCTTAAGTTTCATGGCTCTTCTTTCTCTCCAGCTTCCGCCAACCACGACAGGTGCTTGTTTTTTTACAGGAACCGGTCCTGTAGGAACCGAGAAGTTCATAATCAATCCATTATCATCCATTATGGTGTTGACGATATGTTTATTCGGAGTCTTTGATTATGTGGAGTTGGAAAAGTACGCGATGAGGCACATGAAATGTGATGCGATGAGATGAAATAAATATCGTGAAGTACATTGAAATATTTTATTTTTATATTTTGATTCTCAATATGTTTTACTAATGAGAAGTTCAATTGTCTACTCAATAGTTTTCTCCCTTGTTTGTTTATATTTTTCGATTCATTATTGTGTTTTGGCAATTATGATCAGGCAGGCGCTGCAAATTAAAAACGTCGACAAGCTCGTGAAAAATACTTAAAAATGTATTTGGAAACTTCAATATCCCGAGAATAAATAAAGTTAAACTGAAATTTAATGTATCAGTACAAAGACAAATCGGTCTTGCTTCAAAGTATATACTCTAATTTGAACTACTCACTGAAAAATTCCCATAACTTGTTTTTACTATATACTTACTATCTAAAACCTTCACAATTAATCCTCCGATAGGAATTCAGATGCACTTGATCTCATCAAATCATCCATTAAGGATGTAAACAGCGACTTAACTTCGACTCGCTCTTCCAGCGGGTTTTTCATGACACTAGAAAATTCACGAGTTGCATCGGCATTGTTACTGTGCCAAGACAAAGCTTCCCACAGTTCTTCATTGAATTGCTTGACATGTTTCAAGCACAAACCCTCTCCATGAGCTAACGGACCATTATTTCCACCCAGAGAAGATTTGGACGCAGTTTGAAGAACCTGGACAGCACTAGTCTTTTGTGCCCCCAGATTCTCACTCTTTAATTGAGCAGAGCGTGCAGCCTCGACATCATCAATGTACTTAAACAGCGGCCGAAGTTGTGCGGTATGGTCAACCGGGAATAAGATGATCCGGTCCCGGCCCTCATGATCAACCATGGTTCCCACATAGAGGTTCTCATTAGTGAAATCGAGTGTTCCTTGTAATGAAACTTTATCCACACGAGTTCCTAACTCTTGCGTTCGACTTTCGTCGTAGAATTTCAGCGTGTCCATTGGAACCTTCAACTCTACAACTTTACTGGATGGTTTCATGAGTGCTTCAAGGTTCTCACCAGCAAATGTTCGCGTGTGAGGTCTTCCTGGGAACTGGAATGTATGAAGTGTTTGCGATTGTCTCTCTGAAACGTTTCCATGGAAAATGGGGATTGTGTGGATGATTGGGTCCTCATCTGCTTCTTCTATGTTGGTGTCATTCATGGTGGCCGCATTATCCAGATCAGCCGTTTGCGAAGCATTATTTAGGGCTTCAGGATCCTGCATTTCTTCATCTTCGGCGACAAAAAGATTTAGCTTTTTGTCATCCATCGTGTTTTCGTTGGTAAAGGAAAGCTGTTTAGTCTCATCTCAATATCTGATCGGCCTGCATGTGGACTTTGAATGCTAAAGAGTGGCTGCAAAATTAGCAAGTACAACTAATAATTCGGTTGAGTACTCGAAGTAAGAACGAAAGAAAGAAATAGAATAAAATAATGGAAGATGGATTTGTAAGCTAGTAGAAAGGTTTCATACAAATAGATATGTACTGGTGTTAATGGACTTCGAGAGATGATACTAAAATAAAAATCTGCTTAAATATCACTCGTCGCAAAACTACTTCAGATCTACTTCAAATATTTTTGAAAGAGGTTTATTAAATACCGCTAAACCTAAAAACAATTCTTTTTTTTTAGTTTAAAAGATCGAAGTAAGTAAAAATGTCCAGTCCAGACTCAACGAGAGAATTGTAAAGAGTGAAGCTTGAATCTTAGAACATTGGTTCACCAGGGTTCAAGTACAACCAGTGCCATCTAGCATCGGCATCAGCGTTAGCGTCTCTCTTGAACATTGGCTCACCAGGGTTCAAGTACAACCAATGCCATCTAGCATCAGCATCTGCATCAGCATCAGCATTGGCGTCTCTCTTGAACATTGGTGAACCAATGTTCAAGTACAACCAGTGCCATCTAGCATCGGCATCAGCGTTAGCGTCTCTCTTGAACATTGGCTCACCAGGGTTCAAGTACAACCAATGCCATCTAGCGTCGGCATCAGCGTTAGCGTCTCTCTTGAACATTGGCTCACCAGGGTTCAAGTACAACCAATGCCATCTAGCGTCGGCATCAGCGTTAGCGTCTCTCTTGAACATTGGCTCACCAGGGTTCAAGTACAACCAATGCCATCTAGCGTCGGCATCGGCATTAGCATCTCTCTTGCTCTTCTCACTATCGACTTGATCCATGATAGTAGTGTTCAAGAAAATCATCTTGTTTGGGATACCGTTTGTGTCTTGAACAATAACGGGAGTAATGTCATCGCCGAAGTCTACGGCACCGATGATGGCCTCGGAAGGCAAAGCAATAGTACCAACAGAAGCAGTGGCAGTAGGAATTGGGGAAGTTTCTGAGACGCTTGTAACATCGACTGAGGTAGCGGCGGCCTCGTCAACAGGAGCTGCAAAGGAAACAGCAGACAAAGCAGCGAAAAGAACGGAAGTAGAAAACTTCATTGTATTTGTTGTGAGAGAAAAGATTGTTTTGAATTGTTTGATTTAAAATAAAAAGAAGGATAAGTTTAGGGCTTTATATATTTTTTTTGAAACTCAGTTCTGGAGAACAGAAAGACCTAGAAGCCACAGAAAACATAACAGCTTCCTAATCCGATCAAATTAAGACAATTTAGGAAAGGATTTACACTTTATTTGTTACTATTTTCGGAACTTTGCATGGCGTTAGTTTTGCAATCCATATCCACTTCGAAGTCCCTAGCATAATCTGCAGGCAAATCAAGCCTAATTTGGAAGGTGTAAATCGATCTGAGACAGGCGTATTTACGTCTATAATTGATCCTCCAATGAAGTCAATTTCTTTAAAACTATGACGAAATATTTTGCGGATGTTGCTGCATATTGGAGGAGATAATTTCTTTTTAGCAGCCAATTGTAAGCGCAAGAGGTTAAGGGGATTAATTAACGGTTGGACATTATCAGAAAAGCACGGATATTGTCTGAAAATGTCCGAAGTAAAGCTCAATTTGGATGATTGAGGCGTGTAATTTATAATTGAAGACAAGGCGTTTTGTTTTTTGTAAACATCGGCTATAAGCTCACTGAGTAAAATATTTGGGCGGTCTGACACGTTTCTATAAACAAAGAAAGGAAGAAATTTAATTAATAATTCAAAAAGTTTTATTGCAGATTTTTTAGCGCATGATTGGAAATGATGTTCAATTATAGATGATGGATACAACACATTAGTGAGTTAGGAAATCTAGACATTTGAGATGATGCAAGATATGAAAGGCTCCACTGAAAGTTATTATATTGAGTTTACGGTTTCTTTTTTGATTGTCAAGATAAAGAAGGAATTAGTCACTTTATATTTCTTGTGTGCTTCTAATAAAGCTCTTGTTGTACCCAAGATAAAGAATACTTGTGCTTAGTTAGATTAAAACTTTTAAGATCTTTGAAAATAGAGTATTCTTTCGTGATGATAGATGATCTGGCAATAGATGATCTGACACTAAATCATAAGTTTGACAATAGATCAACATCATCTTCGACCCCGTCGCCATGCACAACACAATTCATACAATGAAAGAAAGATTCTTTTATTAATTTAAATAAATTAGCCAATTAAAGCTCAAGTTTCAGTAAAAATTTCTAAAATCCTAAAAACTACGAATTAATCAAATTTTCAAACCCGGATTTCTGGATACAATCCGAAAAAAATTGAAGTACAAGTCTGATCAAGAACAAGAAAAAAAAAAAGTGCTTTTTTACAAAACTAATCAAGGATTGTTTCCTTTTAAATCATTAGCTTAAGAGAATTCAGACCACCTTTTTTTAATCGTTATCCCTATCTAATCGCGAATACCCCACACTGATAAGATAACAAGTCGTGTTGGTACGAACAATAACATGACTACGAAACAATGCAAGAGATAGTATTATATATATATTTTTTCAAAAGATAAATAAATTCAAAGATTGTTGTTTAATAAATATTCTTTTTTGATTTCGAAAGAGAGAATTAGAACGAGATAAGTAAATGTGAGCCGCCCGCATGCAGTCAGCTACAACCAATGACTCAGTTGATTTCGCCCGAGGACTCAGAGATATACTCAGATTAGTGGACAAAATCAATTGTGAAAGTGATTTTGTTTCAGCTTAACTTCTCTTGTTAGCAGACTTTCTTCTCTTTCTCGTACGGTCTGCCTCCTTGTACACCTTGTTCTTCAAGAAGTAGTGATTTGTCTTGAAGGCATCTGGATTCATAACATCGTCCTCCGAATAGTCGTATAAAACTTCGTATTGGTTTTCACAGAAATTTTCTGAGCGTGGTTTGGCAATAGGTACGTTCTTACCAGATTGCTTCTTGTTTTTGGCCAAAGAGGCTGCTTCAGCGTAAGAGAGCTTCTTATAGTCAATGTCCACGAACTCATCCGAACCCTCCTTCATCGACACGACAACGGTTTGAGTCTCAGTTCTTCCAGGGATAGTAAAAGATTTAGGAACATCAGCGGATGACACTGGAGTCAGCTGAGTGTTCTTGAACCATCCAAAAGAGAGAGCCTTCAACATTTGTTTATGTGAGTCAGAAGAGAGTGGTTACAAGAGGTGGCGAATTCGAAAAACAGGGAGGTGAGAATTCAAATTTCAAAGAATGTGATGGAAATCAATTAAGATTCAATTCCGAACTTATTTCTTTTGAGTGTTGTTCTTTCTTGATTCGAAGAACGTGGTATAGAAAGAAGTATCTTATATATATATATATATATATTGTTTGTTGAGTCGCGGTTGCTAGCTTATCATAGTCAGCACCCCACCACCACATGTGGGACACTACTGCATATAATACATATTATAGTATCATTTCTGCAGATACTGCTGGTCACTCTTATGTACAGGATCACATGATTATCGGATTGTTCAGTACCAAATATATATATATAGAGAGAGCGTGGTTGGTGATCCTTAAATAGGAAAATGGCTGCAACAGGGACAAAAAGGGATATAGTTCTTATAAGAAATGAATTAAGTAATGAATTTGAAGAGATTTTTAATGGGGGAAGAGATTAAGAGGAAAGGATCTAAAAAAATTCCCGTTTTTTCTATGCAAATCGAGTGTTTTCTGGTCTTCTTTGCTGAAAGTTCAGCCGGTCATTTGTTGTACCGTTGCTGTTGAGATCACAAGACGTTTTTAATTCGGGGCTGAATGTTCCGATCATTTAAATCGAATAACTGTATTTTAGTATATTGAGTCAAAGATGTGATTGCATTGAGAAACTGACTTGAGCATACAATTTTATGGTGAATTTGGTATGAGTAGACGGATAGAAATAGAAATTTGAGAAGATCTGAATAGAAAAGATTGACTTGAAAAAGTATTTAACTAAAAAAAATAAAATTTAATTACTTTCATGAATCTAATTAGATCTATTTCATAGTGATAACCAAAAATTACCCTTCTGCTTTATTCCTATCGATCAGTACCGAAATCTATGTCTGTGTAACTCAACTCAATCAAGATAAACCTTTTATGGAAAAAAAAAACGATAAACCGAGATTTCTTCAACTAAATCCAAAAGAATTTCTTGCAATTGAAAAAAACTTCTCGATTCTCTATCAGTTCCCGTCTTTCTCGACTAACTCATCTGCTCCACACAATTCAGCCTCAAAACATCAACCCACACCATGGATGGATGGACAGAGGTATGTAAACCACCCCAATCGCTCTAATGAACTCCAAAATGGAACCAGAACTTATTTCAATCTTCCACTGAATCCCTTTGAGAAAGAAATTCTTAAAAGCCAGTCTCACATCTCTATGGTTAATGTCCCTCCTGCTTGCTCAACTTACCCATCCCAATACTAACTAATTCTACAGGTATCTCGGATTCCAGCTACAACTGGATCGAGCTCCACCTCAAAATACGAAGCTCCTCATATCACGTCTCTACTGTTTGATACAGTTTCAAATTTGGTGTGGTGCGGCGACTCTCAAGGTTACACATCCTCGTTTACTCCTTCAGTTGACGAACAGCCATCATTTCAAGCTCCACATCACTTAGCCCTTTATAGGTACACCAAATTTCACGGTCTGAATCTCAGGAATCCAATTATTAACCTAGCAAATCATCAACGTGGTGTGCTTTCTCTTCTGAATACTTCCATTAGCTTTAATTCTCGTCGCGGTCCACCTCATGCTATAATAACAGAAAAGTCTTTTGAGAAGTCTCTGAATAATTCTCCTAACCCTTTCCAGGCAATCACATGTATGACACTTGCGCATTCTACTTCCAATGACTTGATTGTAGGTGGAAATAACTCTTTATTCAAAATTGATCTAAATAAACCATCTACGTACCTGTCGTTCGCACAAGATGGTGGACTTTCCTTTATAAATTACTCTTCCAAACTTTTGACCTTAGGTCGTTCTTCCGGTGCGCTAGAGGTCTTTGACCCTGTCTCCAACAGTTCCGTCAAAATCTTCTCCAGCAATAACGGATTGTTGTCTGATATAGACGTAAAAGGAAACTACGTTGCCACATGTGGCTATTCTGCACGAACGAAACGCTTTGGTGGATTATCGGCTCCTGTAGAGTATGTTGCTGACCCATTAATTAACATATATGACCTTCGGATGATGCGAGCGCTTCTGCCGCTTCCTTTTCCTGCGGGTGCTAGTTTTGTGCGTTTCCACCCTAAACTACCGAATGTTCTTGTTGCAGCGTCGACGTCAGGGCAAATTCAGTTCCTTAATATGTTCGACCAGCTTCATTTGAACTTATACCAAGCGGACTTAAGCAATTCCATGGAACTAAGTTCAATTACAGCACCCACAAGTTCATATCTCTCAAACTTGGAAATAAGCGAAAGTGGCGAGTACATGTGTTTTAGTGACGACTTTAAAACAATGCACATTTGGTCGGTGAACTCGTCTGCAACGCCAAACTTCGTCAATTACGGCACTGCACTCGACCGTCCCACAGTTGTAGATGAGCCCATCGCGCTGGCCACAAAAGTAGGCCTAGATGATAGAATGCCGCTCAATGCCATTGGATTGCCCTTCTATAAAGAGTTTTTGGCCTCGAACTTTCCGTCAGATATGATTTTCACAAAGGAACTTGCCAAAGTCCCTCAAAAACATTTTCCTGAACAAGCTCCTACCAAAAACCCAAATCGATCATTACCTCCGCTACAGCCATACGACAAGAATCGGATGGGACCGCGTAATGTTGTTCCCGATTACGAGGCGTTACAGGCGAGCCATCATCGATTTAAGACAGGGAAGAAACCCACAAAAATGACGAAAATCCCGAAATTTTTAAGTGAGCGTGAGCGTGAAATGACTACATCGCCTGTACCGTCCAACCGGGAATTCGAGCCGGTTGCTCGTGTGAACATGCTTCAATACGAGGCACATGAAAATGACCTGGATGCCCCCAATTGTGGAGTAGATGACGACTCAGATGACGAAAAAGACTCGGTATTTCAACACAAAAGTATGCATGCCTTTAAGCCACCTCCATGCTATGAAAGGCTTGAGATCCGGTACTCTAGATTCGGCGTTGACGACTTTGACTTTGATTACTACAATAGGTCACAGGGCGCAATAGCTGGCCTTGAGAACCATCTTGATAATTCATACGTAAACTCGCTTCTACAAGTTTATAGATTTACTCCCATATTCTACAATTTGGTGACGAGTTCTTTACTCCATGAATATCTCCCCAACGACGAGAACACCATAATCAACAAACAAAACACGCATGGTTCGTCTGTTCTCAACGAGCTTGCGTATCTTTTCGATATGATGCACAATGCAGGGTCGAGAAACGTAAGCATTTCCAATTTTGCTTCTGTTCTTAATGAAAGCAGTATTGCCAAAACATATGAGCTTTTGAATACAGATGATGGCAAGAGTTTGGATGGAAGAAGACTTCAACAACTTCTCATTACATTCAATAAGTTTTTGGTAGAGTCTGTGGTGAATGATTATCAAAATCAATATGGCATTAATGTTCAGGATCTTACAGCTACTCACTATAAACTTGACTTCACTTCGCCCAACAAGGAATTATTGAATTCACAATTAGGCAATCAGGCGACACTAGATCTAGTGACACCTCCCAGATACATTTTAAATAAAAGTGGGAATCAGGGCGCTAGCGGAAACTCTCGATTCGCCAACGTCAACACGTTCAAAAAAAACAATACTTTGTTGACTTATTTAAATTACTCATTAAACCAGCAAAGAATTATTCAAGCAACCCCATCTTCCAATAACCCCTCACCTGTCGAAGTAAAGCAGACACTACTTAATGTCGGACCAGTTTTGCTGATCAATCTTCCCTTCTCGGACCAGGAGCTCGACATGATCAAGGGTTACAAGAATTGGCTTGTTCAGGAGTTTTACACGACCAATATTACTGACAATGCGGTGATTTTCAAACCTGTAGTTACTCATTTCAACCATCACGCTTCTTCGAAATTCGAGCTTCAAGGTTTCGTATGCGAGGTCTTGGTTGGTCTGACGGCTTCTATTGGTCAGCACAATATTGTATCTTTCGTTAAGGTTCAGTCGCCATCGCTGGGTTCAGACCAATGGTTTTTGTTTAACGATTTCTTGGTCATGCCACTTCCGGAAAAAGAAGTCTTTGACTTGACGCCCGTATGGAAAAAGCCATTGGTATTAGTGTATGTAAATGTGGATGATGCACGTAACCAGGGCTTTTCATATTTCGACAGACACATGTTTTCCAAAATCCTGGCCCTCAACGATTCGATTTTGTATAGAGACCATTTTGCCTGTGGAGTTCGCGAGGGTATTAAAAAGGAATATGAGCTTCTTTCAAGAGAAGAGGCCCCACAATTTGGATCTCTTGTGGCAATCGATGCTGAGTTTGTCTCCATGAAAGCTGCCATTATGGAAATGAGTTATACCGGATCCAAAACTCTTGTTCGACCCGCGCTTCTCTCTTTGGCTCGTATATCTGCATTGAGAGGAGATGCTGGCCAAAAATTCGGTACTGCCTTTATAGATGATTATATAGTCCACACAAAACCCATCCATGACTATTTGACTACGTTCTCGGGAATTGAGGATGGCGATTTAGACCCTGCAAGATCTAAAAAAACACTCGTCACGTTGCAGACGGCATACAGAAGACTCTGGCTTCTTTCAAACATGGGTTGTGTTTTTGTGGGCCACGGACTCAAAAGTGACTTCCGATGCATCAATTTACAAGTTCCCAAGAGTCAAATCCGAGACACCGCGGAATTTTATTATCTTCCAGAGCACCGACGGAAATTGAGCTTGAAGTTTCTTGCCTTTTGTGTTTTGGGCTGCGCCGTTCAGACAAACAACCATGACTCCATTGAGGATGCATACACGGCGCTCTTGCTTTACCAAAAGTATATGGAGCTCCAAGGTTCAGGAGATTTTGAAGCGACCTTGCAAAGAATCTATAATGAGGGACAACAGCTTCGATTCCGTGCACCCGAAACCGTCTAGGAGACAGAAAAAGAAAAACAGGAAAAAAAGTATAAAATTGAAAATATTAGTATCAAATGTAGGACTAAGAACAGGAGCGATGAAAACTAGTGAAAGGAACTGAATTTTGGGAAGCATTTAATTCGTGAAAATGAAGATAGTAGACAAATAAGAGAAAAAAACTTGAATATTCGAATTAGTGTCTGATTCTGCTGACGCCAACGAAGACTCACGAAAAAGACACAAGAACATGAGAAATTTACCAATGATAAACATAAAAGAGCTCCAAAAAAAAGAAAAAAAAAAGAAATATTTTTATAAAGGGAAAAGAATACAAAAGATAAAATAGACATTATCGAAGTTACATGATTCTACCGCTAGATTATCCAATTTCTATACTGCATATAACTGGAACATAATTATCCCTGACCCCACATAATCCCCATCTTGAACAACGCTCTTCTTCAAAACAAATCTATTACATAGATTTTTAACTTGAACTTATTCAATTAACCCCATATCCGCTTATAAGAGCTAGGCTTACTCATGAACTCGGAAGAAGGAGCCAGTTACGAACCTAACTCCGAGATCGGACCTTCCATCGCCAAAGAAGGAGACACTTATAATGATACCGACGAAAAATCAGAACATCACGCTCGCTCAAAACAGTTAAGTACAGAAGATTCCGAAAGTTCCGCTGTTCGAGATCTGCCAAGACTAAGGCCGTCCCATGTAGAAAGAACAAGTTCCCATAATAGCACCAAGGGCAAACGACAGCAATCAACAAAACGACCACAACAGCATAGCAGATCTCAATCAAATGGTAGAGCTGCAATTACATTATCAACATCATCCGGTAGACCGCACGGCTTAAGTAGATCCAAATCTACGGATGTGATTACGCGAATGGGAGGTCATCAACAAATGAAACGGAACAATAAATCGTTCACGAAGCTTTCTTCGCTACATCCGACAAAATCTTCAACAAATTTATCAATGAGTCGTGCTGTAGGCGCATTGCAGCCATTGACCAAGACCACACTGAATAGCTCCATGACTAGGGGCTCTGGAATGCATCCACTAACCAAGACCGTTCTGCGAGACTCTGCCAAGCATTACGCGCTAAGAAAAACAATCCTGAATGGGTCCCAAAAGGGCGGTTTTGTACCTTTGAGCAGAAACAAATCCGAGTTGTCTATCAAATCCAATAAGTCCAATAGTTCGCTTAAAGGTGCTTCGAATGGACAACATGGTGGGCTCAAATCGAGTGCTAAACGTGGCCGCGCCATTTTGAAGCTTAACGAAGAGTATCCTGATGAAAACTACGAAGATATAAGCAATGATTCCGAAGCTGATGATGAAGATACTTCGGCTACTGAAAACAAACTTGAAAAATCTGAGCCGCGGCAATATTCCTCTGATAATATCACAGACGACCCTGAAAATGATGAACGTTCTTCTGCTTTGTATGGTGGACGTCAATCTCCTAAACAGGGTATGCTTCCGAGCGGTTACAAGACCACTGACAGCTCATCTGAGGATTTGTCGCGAAATATGTATGGTGGCTCTTTCCTTTTATCCCAGTCGACGGGAATGACGAAAAAGATTGGTTCAAAGGCGCCAGGCTCAGATTATTCGTTTTTAGAAGGAAGTGGTAGCAGGGCTCTGGGCAACGGAGAAAACGGGCCGGGGGAAATTAGTGGAGTAGGCGGAATAGGTGGAGGACTTGTGTTTAAAACTGGTGACAATAAAGATTCTGCCGACTCTCCTGAGCCCATAGTGACTAAAACGAACGTCGCCAAAGGGGGTCTGTATCATTCAAACCAAAGCATTTTTAGTAATCTTCAAAGAAACGATCTGCAGTTTTCGTCGAACATGAAACTGCAGCGGCCACCTAACAATGAGAGAAAACTTCATTCTCTGAGTTCCAAGAATTTTTCAGGATTCCTCGAGAGTAATAACAATCCAGCTACGCCAGGTCTTGAAACAAGAACACAACAAAGACTCTGGCTCCAAAGAGAAAACTCCCTTATGGATGTGTCTTCCAACCTTGACCCGGCTAATTTGACCAATTTTTCTAATTTGTCGCTTAACAAATTAATGTTCGCACATAATATGAACAGCAGCGCCAACGTCCGTGATATGCAAATCTCGAGACAGGGCTCATATGCAAATTACGATGTAAGCAACGGCATAAAAAACGATAACCCGGCAGCCTTTCAGAATGACCAGGCGGGAGCCCTTACCAATTTCATGAACATCATACAAAATGTCCATCAAAACTCCATACAATCTCGTACAGAATTTGAGCGGCTAAATCGAGAATATGTGAATGTGAGGCGTCATTCGAATCCTGTCGCTGCTAGCTTGGCACGAATCGAGCAATTTATGCAAAATGGCGGTGTTGGTATTGTTGGTGTTAGCGCTAGACAAAATGATACTCTTGCATTCATCGATAAAGATGGTGCAACGGGAGAAGAATTAGAGCAATACAAGACTCAACAACTCAATCGACTCTGGCAAGAGGCGTTGCATACGGGGTCTGCATCCAGTGTTGCATTGAAACGGTGTCAAGACGATCAGCTCCAACAGCAATACCAGCAGAATTTACAGAGACAGAATCAAGAACGGGGAAGAGAAGATTCTGTCCGAGAAAGGCTTAGTAAGTTAAATGTGAACGGAACTCGGGCCGTGAAGTCTGGAGTGGCGTCTAAGACCAGATAATTGCCGATACAGAGTAATTGCGGAAAAACTTTTGCAGAGAAGTGGAATTGTTAAAAAGAGAGAATGCTGATAGTCTCATTGATTACAGTTTGTGTAATTGTAATAACTTCGTTGAGACGCATATGCATTCATATCGATACTCTCCAAGTTTCATTTATCTTAAGTCACATTTCAGAACAACTAAAATAGATCCGTGTTATTGTTTCCAAAGGAAAATTATATATTCGTTCAAGGCATGGTTTTCTACCGGGGATCTTTTAAATGAATTGGGGAGAAACGATTGTTAGGGAATGAAAGAAGAAAAATTGAAGATTTTAAAATGTTTTAATTGAAACTTGAATTTAAGTTCTATTGTTATTCGATGTTCTTGTCGCTCTTTACGTATTGAAAAAGGGTAGAGTAAGTAAGGGAGAGCTTTCGAAGTTCTAGAGTTATTTAAGTCAATTGGCCGTAATGTAAATTATCAACGGTTTTTTCAATTGAGGATCTATGAAGTGAAAGTAACTCTTTGCGGTGCTACTCGGCGCTGAACCTGTTCAGCGACATGGCCAATGCGACATCTCTTACAAGATAAGAATTAAATTTTAATATTGTGACTTTTTCGGAAGGTTCAATTTGTCTGTCTTCATTCAAATTTGTAGATTCCAAAATAGATTAGTCTCTAATGAAATAGACTAGTTTCATTCAAATTGATTGGACCATATTGAGACAGGAAAGTCTTTTTGAAACTATCAAAAAGCTTTGCAGTTATTAAAGAACAGATTCTACAAACATAGTCAAGAACTAATAATCTCAGTGAAGTTTGTTCACAAACTAAGTCCACACCATTATGGGTACTTTCATCTCAGAACAACCCAAGACATCAGTTCTATTTCAGGAACAAAGATTTCATCTACACTCTTTCAATCTCAAGGTATCTACAAAATATAGGAATAATGATAAATTAACACAGAAAGTGCTTATGAAACTATATACTGATCATGAAATGAATGATAAATTACCCAAAACTCATCCTTGTCTTTGTTTATGCTTTCCATTTGACTTACAGTAAACGAAAACCCGTCCTTTTCTTCTGACCAAGTAACAATCTGGACACATCTTCTTGACTGCACTTTTCGTCTTGAACGATCTGGTTGGTGAAACAAGTTGGGTGGTGGATGCAAAAATGGAGCTGCTGATGGCAAGTGGCTTGACAACTTGTGTCCTAAGTCCACAGAGCGAGCGGGACACAGCAGAGGTTATACGGAACATCTTTCACTAGATCAGAGATGTAAATGATGGATTTGAAGATGATATATATGTTTCAGGGGTGTACGGGTTTTTCCATCAAAAGTAACGGTTTGATACAACGGAAGTTGACGAGAAAAAAGAATAATTTTTGGATCAATAAGGCAAAAATCAACGCGTAAATTCTTTGATTTCTTTGTGCTTTGATTTATTTGCCTATGTTGGCCACAAATTAAGTCCACTTGAGGAGTACTCATAATCAAGTAGTGCATTGGAAGTTTTTAAACAAAACGAGATTTGAGTCTTGTGAAATAAAAATAAATGAAAAAGTAAAACGATGAAGAAAGTCTCATAAGCACACGCTTCAATAAAGTCCATTATGTGAGATTCAACACTCCGTGATAAAACAACCTGGAAAACCATTCTCAAATAAAGAACTACAATTTACAACTTAAACTCCTTGAAACGCATTAGCATTAGTATATGAAAATAATGGGCGGACTAGTCTAGTGTCTTCTGGACTCAGCAATGATGTTGTTGATCTCCTCAACCTTTCTCAAAGCTCTCTTGTGGGTACCCAATCTCTTCTTAGCCAACTTCTTAGCTCTCTTCTCACCGGCGTTTCTGATCAACTCGATCAATCTTCTCTCGTATGGGGCCAAGCCAGAGACCTCAGAGACAATGCTTCTGACGAAAGCAGCTCTCTTGGAGGTCTTACCCTTCAAGGTAGAACGTCTTGGGGCAACCTCCTTAGCGGTGGTTTTGTGACCCTTGTTCAATCCGACAGCGATACCTGTAATGTTAGTATAGGTTAAGGGATGAGATATGAGCGATGGTCATAGAGGGATAGGACAGATATAAGGTCATGGTTTGTGAAAGTTGGGAGCCAATTACTGGTTTTTGCTAATTGAAATAAAATCTTGGAAAGAGGAGATTTTGTGTCATTCTGTCTTGGTCTTCAGTAATGTTCAAACATTCGAAGACTCTTTATGAATTCTTGTCGATGGATACTGAAAAATTGTCATATACTTCAATACTCAGGAAACGTAAATCGACATCAATTCAACCAGTGAAAAAAGAATTGGGATTGCGAGAAGGGTCCAATTAAGATTATCAACCTAGGTTCCACGAAAATTCTTTGGTTTTTGAGATATTGGGAAGTTTCTTTATACAACACTTGGATCTTGAAAGTACACTTCCAGGAAGGGAATTCAACCGGGGAAAAAAAGGTTTCTTTGGAAAGTTGATTATATCTTATAATTCTGTCGTTTCTAATGGACATGTGCTCTTTTGGATGGTCTTCACATACCAGTTCTAGCCATTTTATCGATAATACAAGTAAGTGTAGAAAAGCGAGATGAAGAAAATTTTTGTGTAGTGGGATGGAGACTGCAGGGGAGATTGGAGGAGCTCAGAGAAGGTGGTGCACGGGTGCCATGTGAGCACGTGATACATATTGAGTGTGAGGGTCGTGTCTTTCCCTTTTTGATTTCCTAATTTGGGGTAATTTTGTGTGGGTTGTATGGTGATTAAATCACGTGACCGTAGTGACTGTTTCGATACTTATTTGGATCGAAAAATGCAAATGGCTGCAAAAACAGAAGGAGTTTGTTTTAAAAGATAATGCTCAATTTACTCGAAATGTAAAATTTTGAGGCTTAGAAGATTGTTTGGAGCTTCCTTCTTTTCCCTCGTCGGGCTTCCATTTCCATTGAATTCGAGATGTTTATGGATTGAAGATTGGAAATGTTAACCCACAGATTGGAAGAAACTATTAAGATAGAATTAATTTCATTACCCGAAGAAAACAAAGAGATGCTTGATTCCTGAACTCATGAGTCTCCCTATAAAAATCAAGAAATCTGTCGAAAGGGTTCATTATGAGACAAATACGGAAGATATCTTAAAGAAATTTTCCTCCTATTTAATCTTTAGATCACGGAAACAAAGTAAGCACACTCGTTTCTATTACGTAGTTTTAGTACGAACTTTCAACATGGATAATATGATTTAAAAGCTGACTCTTCAATGTCGAGGTGCTAATTTAAGCAGGTACTTGATTATGAAACCAAAAGATTGACTGAGTTCTAATTTGAAAGAGTTTCTTTGAAAACATTGGTCATTTTATTTCACCTTTGTGATACATACTTGTGATGGCCGAAACTACGGTTGAGAGTATATTTTATAGACTAATCATACAAGTCAGATAGAACTTTTCAAACACTTGAAAAGCCAAATCTCCCTTACAATTGAACAGAAATTTAAATTCAGACCAAGTTCAATCCAATAAATAGAACCATACAGTTGTCAGGTTAGTTCCATTTCTTAAAAGGCGCTGGGCCCAAAGAGCTAGAAACCTACAGTTTAAACTCGATCAAAGCAAATAACGAATTTGATTAATGTTCTAATCTAATCGACTTACATTTTTTTCTAGGGTTTGCTAAAGTTAAAGTGAATAGAGTACAATTAGAGACTCAATTAATCTAAAACGACGTATAAGAAACATGTGATCGTAAAGTAATAATAAATTGGCAAAAGAAGCAAGTAAATCAACAAAGAGAAACTCCCAAAATATAGATCAATCTGAGAACAGGATCATTTGACCTCTTTCCATTAACATTCTATCTCATCTCCCACAAAATATCCTACAATTCTCAAATATTGGATTGATACACTTCGAATTTACGATACAGAAATTCTACTTCCTTTATATACAAGTATGCTTAGACAGTGATTTTGGAGAAGTCGAACTTATAATGCTCCAACTTGTTCACCAACTCCTCCATAGTCAACCACGAGTGAGTTCGAAGGAAGTTCTTTTCGGAAACTGGCAAATAATTATCTCTATACACAAATGGATACAAGAGTTCCAAGAGTTGGTCCTTGGTAGCGGTGATTTTCTTACCAGATTCCAGAACGTGATAAATTGGCACGTCGCTACCTTTAGAGCGCTCCTCAAGCTCTCTTTTTTTAATGATTTCATATTTCAACTTCCATCCTTGTAATCCCATAGTCTTAACACGAGCAGGCTTATCTTTCATGAGGTAATTGTCGATTCCACCCTCTTTGGTTACAGTTCTCAAAAGAGTGGTACTAACACGTGTGGCAATGTCTCTATTCAAAGTTTCAGACCATAACTTAGCTTTGACGATGTTAGGTAAATGGAAAGATTTAGTTTTATTACCACTTTCAGAACATTGCATGGATGCTCTTCTTTGCATACCAGCGTATAAGCCTCTGTTCTGTCTCTTGAAGAATCTGGTTTCAAAAGCATATTTTGGGTATTCTTGTAATTGTGCAGGGATTAATGCTTTAGGTTTTTCATCTCCAGCTTTGTAAATTGTATTGTCGATTTGTCTGGCGTACTTTGAGATTTTATAATACTTGTCTCTTCCCAAGGCCATGACAGAAACAGAGAAGTTACGGAGGGAATTTTGATTGGACAGAGTGGAACGTGCCAAAGGGACGCCCAGAACTGCTCGAAGGAAATTCATATGATTTGTTCTTTGTGAGGCTGAAGTATATTTGGTTGTGTTGGAATTGATATGGGGGAAGCAGTCGGTTGATTTTTTCAGTGGGTCACGTGATATATATTAAAAAATAGGTGAAAGAGGATTTAAAAAAAAGGAGCTAGCACAAAAAAAGGAAATTTCAAATTGACTTCAATGGAACGAATTTAACGTGTTTTATTGAATATGAGATGAAGTGGTTGGGTTTAGTTATTCTTACTTAATCTTTGAAGATGAATCTATACTTCGAAAGATGTAGAATAATGATCAATTTTTTTCAAATTATTTCCTAGTTTAATAAAATGAGAAGAGACATATAATACAAAATTGTTCATAATTAATTTTAAATCCTTTATTGACCTCGTCTTCATCAATTGACTCCAAGCACCAACACAAGCACCAAACCAAACGAGAAAAAGAAAAATCAATTATCGCAAATTAAATCTATTAATTTTAATTCCAAATTTATAAAAAAATACTCTTTTCATCCTATTTAGATCATCTCGGTCGGCCCACCCTATCCGGTAAAATGACCCCGATTAGGTCAACAAACGAGCCATAGAACAACGTCAAAACATCGAAAAAAAAGACAATAAGGAACAAAAAACCAAAAATTTCATAAAAATAAAAGATTGAAAAATCATTTTAACCAAAAAAAATCAAATTTTCTTCATCCCTTTACCCCCTGATCTTGTATATCGCTCAATCTAACGCCGAGCTTATCTTGATGCACACCGATCCTAATTTTTTCTCACTATTGGCTGGCCCCCATCAACGAACGCATCTCTTCTTCTGGAACCAAAACCGAAACCATTCCTTTTGCCAACGGGAAAAGACGTGAATTGGTTAAAATTGGCCTATTAATTCTTAAACGCACGCAAATTTTATCCGAAAACGGTTAATTCTGCCGAGCTGTGTCTCTTAGTTCGTGTTTCTGTCATCGTCCCTCAACTCCCCATCAGAGCGCATTTTTTTGACTCAGATTCGGACAATTTTGAGCCGCATCTCGCTGATCAACTAATAAAATCCGAAACTTTCGATTCAAATTGATTACGGTAAATTCCATTGACCCTATTTTTTCTTTTGGAACTTTTTTTCAATCAGTTTTGATTGTTTTTGATCGATAATCGAGACGTCGCTGGTCGTTGAATCCGTTATCTCTCATTAGCTCACTAAAGACAATTTACCAAATTGAGCAATAGAAAAGAGAAAAAATTGATTTTTGTTTGACTTCCTGACAATTGATTTTATTTTATTGAGCGATTTTATCTTTTTCCCGGATTTTATCGCTTTCGGCTTGCTTGTATCTCACTTGCCCCATCTCTCTCATTGCCATCAACATACATCCATTAAAATAACAGAAGGAGACAGATCGGAAGAAGAAGATCTGAAAGAGGACAATAGGAAGATACTGATTCGAAAAGAGGAACAAAAAGAATCGACTCACATCCGTTTATAAAACATTCATAATCATTTGATAGCGGTATATCTTCTGACCCTTACTTAACCATTCGGCTACCACTTAAGCATTCAGTTACCAATTAAGCCTCAGCTACCAATTAACCATTAAGCGATTACTTTAGCATAAAGCGACTCTTTCAGCATAAAGTGATTTTTTTATCCCCCCACTCATCTACCCCCCACCTATATTCTAATATCCTCCATGAGTGACTTTGCCAAATCAATTCTTGGCTTTGGTCCCTTCACTCGTAAAGAAGCAACACCTCCAAATTTATCTGATGACTCTGCAACTCCTCTGCCTCAGGTTTTACATCATCCTCCAAACGATGGTTCCCAAAACCCTGGCTCGTCTAAGTTCTTACCCAAGAACCTTGCCTCAACTCCTACAACGGCAATTTCTAGTCAATCATTGGCTTACGGTACAACCACGACGCTTCTGGAACAAGGAAATCAACAAGGCCAAAAACCTGGCGCTTTCTTAAATGATTTGCTGCCTTATTATTCTCAACAATCTCAAAACACTTCAATCCACAATCAGGCACTTAATCAGGCCATTAACCATAGTCACCAAAGTCAACAAGATCAAAACACTTTCTCTCAGTTTGACTCAAATCGTTCCTATGGTAATTACTCACGTGCCGAAGTGGAACAAGCAGCGGCTTCAAAAGCTGAATATGAACTGGGAATCGCTAAAGCTGGCGTATCTTCTTCAACATCATCTGGATCTTCATCTACACAACCAGTGATCATTACTACTGATGAATCTGGTCATACTCAAGATGCCAAAACTTCATCACAGCCAAAGGGTAAATTGAAGGTTAGCATTATTGGAGCACGCGACTTACTTGTAAGTGAGTTTTCTCAACCATACATTGTTTCTACATTTGAAAGTTCCGAATATGTCAATAATTCTGCTCCAAGTAAGTCTCCGATGCCTAAAAGAGCAGGTTTGCCTATGACACAACCTGCTGACAAGCGCCCTGCATTATATCAGAGACAAGCTTCACATTTTAATGTCACAGGTGGAAATTCCAGCCAGGTCTGGAATCATGTGGCTGTTTTCGATGTCGTCGGATCAAAATCAGAGTTGGAGATTTCCGTTTACGATGCCGCTAAAGATGACGCATTTTTGGGTCAAGTCAGAATCTCCCCAAACACAGACACTTCAACTTCTAGCGTTTCTGGCGATCCTAATTGGTTCCCATTACATGCTCGGATTGTTGGAGAGCGAGTAACTGGCGCTTTGCAAATCAAGTGGGAATTTACTTACTTTGACTCGAAGAGACTGTACCAACCCGAAGATTTTGAGGTTTTGCGCTTGTTGGGTAAAGGCACTTTTGGCCGTGTTTATCAAGTGAGAAACAAGGAAAATGGGCGTATCTACGCAATGAAGATATTATCGAAAAAGTTGATTGTAAAGAAAAAGGAAATTGCCCATACTATCGGAGAGAGAAACATTTTGGTGCGCACTTCTGCTGCTGCTTCTCCATTCATTGTTGGTCTTAAATTTTCCTTCCAAACGCCGACAGACCTCTATCTCGTGACAGACTACATGTCTGGTGGTGAGCTTTTCTGGCATTTGCAAAAAGAGGGCCGATTTGGCGAAGATCGCGCGAAATTCTACATTGCAGAACTTGTTCTCGCATTGGAACACTTACATGACAACGATATTGTATACCGTGACTTGAAGCCGGAAAATATTCTTTTAGATGCCAATGGACATATTGCGCTCTGTGATTTTGGCTTGTCTAAAGCTAATCTCAACAATGACGGAACAACTAACACTTTCTGTGGTACCACAGAATATTTGGCTCCTGAAGTTTTACTTGATGAAACGGGATACACAAAAATGGTTGACTTCTGGTCATTGGGTGTTTTGATTTTCGAAATGTGTTGTGGATGGTCGCCATTTTATGCTGACAACACTCAACAAATGTACAAAAACATTGCCTTTGGAAAAGTCCGTTTCCCAAAAGAAGTCTTATCTCAGGAAGGAAGATCTTTCGTCAAGGGACTTTTGAATAGAAACCCAAAACATCGTTTAGGTGCTCTTAATGATGCACGTGAGTTAAAAGAACATCCTTTCTTTCAAGACATTGATTGGAATCTTTTGAAAACGAAAAATATACCTCCTCCATTTAAACCGCATTTACTGTCTGAGACAGACACTTCGAATTTCGATCCCGAATTCACGAATGAGTCCACTTCAGTCTTGAAAAAGACTATGGATATGGGCTCTACTCCATTATCCCCGGGCATCCAGGCCAATTTTAAAGGTTTCACATATGTGGACGCTTCAACGATTGATGATCATTTTGGCAAATCTCATCGTCATAATCATTTCAGAACTTCGGAATCGTTTATTCCAGGTAATCCAAATCTTCCACCAGATGATGAAGTAATTGAAGATCAAATTGATGAGGAGGATGAAATGGATATTGATATTGAGAATCACATGGAGAGTGAAGAATTTGTTAATGGCCGTTTTGATTTGTAAAACCCCTTAATTGGTGTTTGTTTCAGTGGGTTTATCGACCGACGCAGGTTGATTCTTAGATCATAACGTGCCATTACTATTATTATTATTGTTGCTTTATTGTACATTACTGTGCTTATTTTATTTACTCAGCTTTAATTCATATTATAGATAGACAAAACATTAAGAAACGATAAAATGTAGATTATGGGAGCTTGGATGAATTCTGATTAGGTGCCTCTTTATCATGTGGGTGGAAGGAAGACCAAAAGAATCTGAATCTCTGGTTGCTCAATAAAATTGATGGAATTATGCTTTTTGGTTCTTGTCCTCAATTTCTTTATTGTGTTATGACTTGCAGCCTAAATCCCTTTGAGGTTGGCGCCAGGAAAAATAGAACTGTATTTATACAAAGCAGAACAATTTGATTTAATTCCGCTCATAATTTTTCCTGCTCTTTTCAATTGTAAGCATTCAAATCTATATTACTTCCGCTTCTGCCTTTCCAACACACGCCAGACTCATTACCTAGATCAATAGGAACACCAAACGTTTATCACAACTCAATAATACATAGAAAAAGAAATCAATAACTAATTTAGAGATTATTAATTTCAACTTTTGGACAAAAATTCTCCTTTATCTTCTTTAAAAACAAAAGTCCTGCATAGTGCAATACCACTACAATAAACTTAATCCCACCAACTTTACTTGACGTCCTTCTTAACCAGCAGACTTTCAAAAGCCCCAACACCGAGAACAACGTCTAAATAACTCATCAAACACAATAAATAGAGTGAGAATTAACCAGTTGTACCTTTTTTCCCGTTTCAATTCGACTGAAACTCACGAGAACCACATCAAGAAATGAGCTCGAGATTAAAGAAGCCAAGGCCCAGAGAAATGGGCGGTCCTTCTAAGGATGGCGCGGGACATAATCAAATGAGAAAACGTGAAAAAGTTCCTCTTCATGATGAAGCCGATTTGGTCAATTACCGTGCCGATTCCTTGACGAGACTCATAACAAACCAAGATTACCTAGAGAATGTAAGTCTGAAACCTTTCCATACATCGCATATTGCACCCCCATCTGTATTTCCTACTTATGTGAAAAATGTATACGAAAAGAATGCGACTGATGAAGAAGTCAAGATGGCTGCAAAGAAGCTCAAGCCAGAAGACATATATATAGGAGATATTCGTCTAATGAAAGCTAAACATACCCTTTTGGGCGAATGCGACGATACAGAGACTGTGTTAAGCCTGGGAGACATATCCATAAACAGTAGAGATTCTAAATTCAGCGAAGAAAGTAATTTCCAGCGTCTTGCGGTGGATAAACTAGCGAAACTTCGAGAAGAGTACAAGGACTTCAACTCTATGGCTAAAATGGAAGAAAGCATGAATAATATTCTAAAAGAATATGAGACGAATTTCAAAAAAGTGCATAAACTACAACAATCGCGATACAACAAACATTCGATTCCAATTGGCGAATTGGCGCCCGATTTGGAGGTCCAACTGGCTCCTCCTCATTACAACCCACATCTGATCTCGTCATATCTCGGCAACATGAATGAAAAGTCTGGCTCAGGGCTAGATGGAAAGACAGGCCCAAATGGGTTCGACGCGTCTGGTGGCGGCGGTGAAGTCAATAATGGCCTAGATGGAAATTTGAATCTGGATTTGAACGGAAACAATGGAGCCAATGTTTTAATGGGCGAAAATGGCTTAGAAGATTTTGGACTCATGCTAGGCGGTGATGGTGATGGTGTTGACGTTGGAGATGACCGCATGGTTTCCCGTCCAGGTAGTTCATGGTCAGGGGCGCCAATCAGTGCCCAAACGCGTCCGGAACAATTCATGAAAAATGACAATCTTGCATACGAACAGGATTATAGAAAAAATGGGCCTGGTGCTTACAACGAGGTTTCCACAGAAAAGTTACAAGAGGATGGACAAAAGCCTAATATGGGTGGTGATGGTATGGTGGATCTTAATCAATTTCTTGCGGATGGAACCGGCGATGGTGGTATTAATGAGATGGATGCGTTGATAGATTTTAATCCGGGAAATGGAGGGGGAAATGGCGGAGATGAAGAACCTTTTGGGGTTGATTTCCTCAATGATATTGGCATGGACCTTAACTAGTATGTATTGTATTGTAATTATAGGGCTTTTACAGCCAAATTTAATTTTATTTTGTGAGGGTTCTGATGGCGTGGTTGTAGGAACTCGGACATAAGAGGATCCGATTTGTATGATTTGTATGAGTTGGACATAATATTCATTAGAATTTAAGAAAAGATCTTGAATCCCCTCCAACCAATTAAAAGCGTTATTGTGCGGAGCTTTTTGTTTGTTATTTTCGTCTCGATTTAAATTTAATTGTCAGGTTGTGTAATGTATTTAGACTGGTTTAATTCACAATTAACCGGAAACAAAAAGAATATGAGGCAGGCTTTCTTCTTTAGAATCCGATGAAAATTATTCTGATGGATTGTTAATTAATTGTTTGTCCAATTACTAGTGTTGTATACACTGTCACTTTGGTAAATGGTGATAATGATTGAACAGGACTCTGACGGAAATTATTCGGGGGTGCCAAAAAACAAATCCAGAATATTTATCATTGACAACCATAAAAATTTTCCTCAACTATTCACTTCCCGTCTCGAGATTCCACCATTGACTATCCATTTGCAATTTGCAGCCAATCCATTAACAGACTGTCCAATACTAAAAAGCAAGTCATAAAATTTACAAACACAACACCCAATTTATTAAAAGTAAAAAACAAACTACTCAAAAATTCTAAATTGAAAAACAAATTTTAATCACATGCTAATTCTATCCTTCCTCGTACCTACCTTGGTGGGACCTACATGCTACCTACACTTAAACATATAACTTCAATAGAGTCAACACAAAAGAAATGGACGAGATAAACACAGAGGCGATCCGAAAAGTGCTGCTACAGCAGCAATTGCAAGCGCGTTCCAAAATCAAACATCAAAAGTTAAAAACAAGCTTCGTGGGGTACATCGTGGTGCTCATCTTTCTAGCAGTTCTCCAATTCATCGGTGTCTATTTTTTCACACAGGGTTTTCTTCTTTCACGGCAGGTTCTCCCGAATATCGCACTGTGTGTTGCCGAAAGTGGCGAATACAATTGTATGGACGCAAAGTTTCTGAAAGTGGTGGTTATAGTGATTGATGCGTTACGCTTCGACTTCGTGATCCCTGTAGATGACACTGTTAACACTGAAATTCGTGCAAATTCATATTATCATAACAATTTCCCAATCCTTTACGAGTTGGCTCAAAGTCAGCCAGAGAACGCAATTCTTCTAAAGTTTATGGCTGATCCTCCAACAACCACACTTCAACGCTTAAAAGGACTTACTACTGGATCGCTTCCTACATTCATTGATGCAGGCTCGAATTTTAATGGTGATGCCATCGATGAAGACAATTGGCTTTTACAGCTCTATAATCATAACAAAAGTGTGGCCTTTGTAGGCGATGATACATGGACAGCGCTCTTTAACCAATATCTCAACCCGGCGCTTAATTACCCATACGAGTCCTTAAATGTATGGGATCTTCATACTGTAGATAACGGTGTCATTGATCATTTATTTCCACTCCTACATCCTGAAAATTCCACTCAATGGGATGTCCTTGTGGGCCATTTCTTGGGTGTCGACCATGCGGGCCATCGGTACGGACCCGATCATTATGCCATGAAGGATAAACTCCAACAGATGAACACTGTTATAGAAGACGTTATACGTGAAATTGACGACGACACCTTGCTTGTAGTGATGGGAGACCATGGAATGGACAAGACGGGAAATCATGGTGGTGAAAGTTTAGAAGAGTTGGAAAGCACATTATTTATGTATTCAAAAAGTGAGAATGCCGGCTTCAATCGGAAATTGGCTGACTCTTATGACATTTCTGAAATGGGTAAAAATTATCGCTCCGTCAATCAGATTGATTTCGTTCCAACTCTATCCCTTTTGCTCGGATTGCCTATTCCATTTAACAATCTCGGCTTCCCGATTGATGAAGTTTTTGGTGCTGCTCAAGACAAGCTTCGTGCTGCTTATTTGACTACACAACAGATTATGAGATACAGAAACCATTCCAGTGAGGTGCAAGGAAACGAAGAGATTTCGGAGAAATATGCGAAATTGATGTCCTCTTACAATACTCTCCACTCTCGAGGATCTTCTGCTACAACTTATGAAGCCCTTATTTCGGACTTTTCCCTGTTTCAAGCCTTGTTTTTAGACTACTGTAAAAGTCTTTGGGCCAAATTCGATCTTGTCCTTATGAGTTTGGGTATTGCTATCTTGATTCTCTCACTCACTGTGCTTATTACATATTCGCGGTCAATTCCGTCCGTTCGTGTGCTGACACTCTCGTTTGAGTTCATCGGATCCTTTATTGCAATGTCTCTTTTGGGTCTAGTGTCTAGTTTGTCCATCTATGTAGTACTTCGCCCGCCAGAAGTCACTTTGAAAACTTGTTTACTAACTGGGAGTGCAGCTGGAATCACCATTGGATTCTGGGCTCCAATTATGGATAGGTTTAGTGTTCTGTGGCTTTGGCACCAGATTTCTGACTTCTTCGTCTACAACCTCAACTTTTTTTCCTTCATGGGCCTTGTATTCATGTTACTGCATTGTTTAATTTTCGCATCGAACTCTTATGTTGTCTGGGAGGATAAATTGATCCTGTTGTTTGTGTCTACAATTGGAATGAGCTGTCTCTATGCATCTTCGGTGAGTAACAAAAGCCGTGCACAAAAAATCTTGGGCGTGGCACATTCTCTCACTTTTGTGATACTTTCTCGCGTAGTTACTATGATTAACTTGTGTCGAGAAGAGCAGGGCGCCGTCTGTATCCCAACTTTCAAAACCACATGGTGGAGTGTTCTTCTTCTCTTTCTTTTGGCGTTGATCGTGCCCAAAATCATTAAGTCGTTTTATAAATTGACTTCCAGCCACCATTCAGCTGCTCCTCTTTGGATTGACACAGGCTTGACGTTTTTGATGTTCATGAATGCAATTTATTGGGCATTGGAGTTTTTGGAGAACGACGATAACTTGCTGCAGTACGTGACTCACTGGCTCAGTCTGCAACTTCTCAAGTCGTTTAAGTTGGCCATTGCTCGAATTGTGTTGTTCATTGCGTTGGTCTTGGCCAACTTTAGCTGGTCCCGTGGACCACTCTGTGTGAAAATCGAATTGTCGAAAACCTTGGCGGAGATGGACCGCCTGCCGGAGAACGAGTCTAATAAAAACGGTGTTAACGATACCAATGATGCGACACGCCCTACTGCAACTATACAAGGTTTCGAAAATGTGTACGGCTCATCTTTTTTCCTCTTGGTAATCAATATCGCCGCTGCAGTACTTCTTGTGACCAAGCCACTCGGGGCTAATTCCATTTGCATCTTGCTCGTTCAGATCTTGTCGTTGCTCGAGCTTTTTGACCTCTTGGAGTTGCGTAGGAACCTCATTGCACCTGTAACTTTTGGACTTTTGGGGTACCAGCATTTCTTCAGCACAGGGCACCAAGCGACGCTTTCATCGATCCAGTGGGACGTTGGATTCATGACAACGCAAACAATTGTTCTTCCATTTACACACTTGAACATTGTGTTGAACACCTTCGGGTCGTTCCTTATAGTGTGTGTGTCGTTGCCATTGATCACGTTATGGCGACTCCCGCCTTCAGCTAAACCTATCACAATCTTGTCACAAATTGTCACAAATGCCACCACGTTGATGACGTACCAGACATTAACCAGTATCATGAGTTTCATATTTGTGGCCCATTTCCGTAGACACCTTATGGTGTGGAAGGTCTTTGCTCCGAGATTCATGTTAAGTGCGCTTTTACTTATAGTATTTAATTTGACGCTTACGTTGGTGACAATGTGGTTTTCCACCCGACGGATCTTGACCCAAATTAATCGCATCTTTGGAAAGTAATATCTGAACTAACTCCATTGACACTAGATAAATTGAACTTTATTTCATTGAATCTTAGAATATTTATAATAAACAATTGTATATTAGACGTTTCTTAAAGTGCACTCTATAATTTCCTAGAATTACATTCAATATTCTCAGAATTGAAAGTAGATAAGACACCCAGAACAAACAGCTCAACCTAAATAAGATCAACCATCTCAAACAACAGCGTAAAAAAATAGCGATCTTGTTAAATCTAAAATTTAAAAAGAAAGTAGTAAAACTACTCCAGCACCAAATACTTGTTCTGATCAAATCTAAACGGCATTTCCTACACGGACCTGCATCAAATAACAATGGCCTGCATATAAATTTAAGAGCCTCACTTACCAGATCCAAATCCAGATAACACAAATCCAATCCCAAATTTTTCAACAACTTCTACTTAAAGATGTGTCGTTTCATGATATACAAAGGAAAGCAGTCTATGCTGCTCTCAGATCTTCTTACGCGCCCTGCACACTCCATCATTAACCAATCTTTCGATTCGAGACTTCGTCTAGATATGAGAAACCCAATCAACGGAGATGGATTCGGAGTGGGTTTTTATGGCGATAAAGATGAGCCATGTGTTTTTAAGGCCATTACGCCTGCGTGGAATAACGTCAATTTGAATTCTCTTTCCAATGGAACAGAGTCAGACTTGGTATTCGCCCATGTTAGGGCTTCCACCCAAGGTGTTTTGGCGGAGACAAACTGTCATCCTTTCCAATACGGACGTATTCTCTTCATGCACAATGGTGGAATCTCTGCATTTGTCCGGATCAAAAGAAAGCTTTTGGACCATTTGGACGACAAATTTTTCTTGTTTATTCAAGGGTCCACCGACAGTGAGTGCTGTTGTGCATTGTACCTAGATACTTTATACAAAATGGGTTATGATCCAGAGGATCCTCACACGAAGCTTACGCATAAGATTTTACGTGACGCCCTCCTTAAAACTATTGAACTTATAAAAGACTGGCAGACGGCGGTCACAGACGAGCCTTCTTTGATCAACTTCGCTGTGACTGACGGCAAATCCGTGGTTGTTTCGAGATATATTACATCTCGCACAGATGAGGCTGCTTCTCTACATTTTTCGACCGGATCTCGCTTTTTCGAGTACGAGCCGGGACTTTTTAAGATGGAGCGCCTCAACCGGTCACAGGATGTTATCTTCGTTGCTAGTGAACCACTCACTTTTGAAAGAGGCGATTGGACATGTGTTCCCACAAACACAATCGTTTCTATAACAGAAAATAGCACTGTTCTCATGTATCCGATTATGGATGAGTTCTGGGATAGTTCCATGCCAGAACGTTCTTCTGGATTCGCAATGAGTAAGGGTTTGATTGGAAGAGTTCCACAAAAGAAAAAAGAATCCGACGTGGATGCATTATCTTCATCTTTATCTCAATTGCCTCCTTTAGATAGAGAGGGACGAAAGGTCCATGAAGTGTGTTAGTATAGATATGCATACATCAAGAGTCATTATAGATGAATATTTGTAAACTTGAATTCTTATTGGATCTCGGAAAATATTTTGTCAATTCATATCATTAAAATTAAAGCCCCATCACAGCACTTTCTCACAACCTATACAATAAATAGAAATATCCATTAGCATGTATTCGTAATCGCGTAATACCACCTAATTTATCATACACTAACTGCTCAATACAAAGAACAGCAACAACTCCACATAAAAGACACCTACAGACCCTTGCTAGCAGCACGAGTAAGCTTGTTGTTTTGGGTTTCACGCACACTTTCTTCCAATTGTGCGTCATCATCACTATCTGAACTACTTGTCGAATCCTCACTAGAAACATCTCTATCATCAAATCTTCGAAGCAGATCATTCATAAGAAGCCCCAGAGCATCGTAAAAGGAGTTGGGTTTCTTGTATGACATTCCGTCGTCGTTTGGGTCAATGTAGTCATCTTCATCGTCAGCGCTACCATCCAAATCACGATACTCCACGCGGTCATACATATTATCAAAGCTACTTTTTGTGGCTTTGGAATGGGCTCCAAATCCGCTTGCGGCAGAATTTGTAAGCTGCAGAGACATGTAGCTTGCAAAATGGTCATCATCATCATCCAGCTCCGATTCGTCACTAGAACTGAATTTAACATCGTCTTTAGTCACGTTCAGACGGCTAAGTGCATTACCGTCATCGATATCTTCACGAAACTCTTCTTCTTTATCGTGATCTTCGTAATCTGTTCCCATTAAATCATGGTCAACCATTGGATCAAGATGGAGGTCACTTTCTTCGATAATGTCGCCATGACTTTCATCAAAAGTGTTGGAAGCATCATCATCATCATCCACGTCACTACCTCCCAAGATGGCATTATACTTCTTACGAGTATCGTAAAGAACACGATTAACGTATTCTTGCCAAGTTTCGCCTTCAATTTTCTCATCGATGAGTGAACTAACGGTGTTTACAGGATAAAGTTGGATGAACTTCACCACTTCCTCGGCAATAAGAGTCAAATGACCCATATAACCTAAACGAAGACCGCCATGCTCTTGTTCGTATTCTGTGCATAACCGCTGGCCCTCAGTGATCTTATGAGTGATGTCACCAGACGAAAATGTGTTGATGGCTAGAAACTTGTTGAAGCCAATATCCATGGATCCATTGAGAACCTGTTGAACAATGTCAAAAACGACGTTGTGAAGAAAATTGTTCCAAGGGAACTTGAAAAACATAGAGAGTATGTTGGTGATGATTTGAGTGTCGTAAAGGGAGATTTTGAGGAAATCACCAATGACGGGGTTTGACCGGATTTGTTCTTCGGAGAGGTTTGAATTTGCGTGGACTTCCTCTCCTTCTTCAGCGGAAGTTGCATCGGCACCGAAATCCGAATCAGAACCTCTGCGAATTTTACTATTAAAAGAATCGATGGTATCGTCAAAAGTGTCGTCGTTCTTAGCGTTATTGGCGATGGTACCATTGTCCGCGCCATCACCGCTAGCTGCTTTTGATGCCCGTTGCAGTTCCGCCTCGAATTTCCTATTAATTTCCTTCTCCTCTTCAAGACTAGACTCCATATCCAGCGGCAGCATCTCAATTACTTCATTATACTTGAAACTAACCGGATCAACGAGCTTCATTTTCTGCCGAAGCACGTCTCGGACACGTACAACGTCAAATCCTTTGTTGTCGTTGAGAAGCGCCATATTAGAGCAATGGAGGAGTTCTGCAATCAACTCACAGATTTTGAACCGCTCAAAGCCTAATGGTTCGATTTCCCCAAAAGTTGTGCGAAGTGGACCGGCAGTATTTGGACGGGTGAGAAGTTTGTTAAACTCGTCGATTCGACTACCAAAGACTTGTAGTAAATGCCCGAGATAAATTGGATCGCGCCCAGTGGGAGGGTGACTTTCGAGAGTGATGTAAAGAACAGGTAAAATGTCATAGTCAGAGTTGTTTTTCCGGATAATCTCAATAATAATACCTACACCATTACCAAGAGCAAATCCACCTTGGAGCATGATGTCACAAAGACGAGTCATACTCTGATGAGATACCAATTCTCTAGTTAATTCATTGGGGCCGATGGTGGAGTTATCAGTAGTAGAATTTGCAGAGATGGTTATGAGTGCTTTTAAGAAATCCGCGGCTGAAGATTGACGAGCTAAAACGGATTCAGAGATTTCTCCGGATTTAAGAGATTCAAGCTTTCCAGATGTCGTAACGTCTGTTTCTGAACTTTCAGTCTCAGGCTCTTTGATAGCTTCAGATCTGTCAGTTTCTGAACCGTGCACAGGTTCGGCATTAATGTCTTCAACAGTAATATCACTGTCAAGAGCATTTATAAGGTGTTCAATCAAATTCTGCTCCTGCAAAAAGTCAATAATTCCAGTCAGATTATCTGGTTTATCTGTCGATATAAGCTTGAGAAGGAAATCCATCAATGGGGGATTCGCCAAATGTTTAATGAATTTTTCAACCAAGCATGGTTGATTATCGATCAAATAAGTCACCATCTCCTCACATTTCATATCAAGTAAATGTTCCATAATTTTCATGAAATAAGTGGCGAGATTGATGGAAAGTGGAGGGTCAATGTCAAGAATCGACCAAAGCTTATTAAGGTTCTGAGTCAGGTCCATGACAGTGTCCGTCAATGACCAGACATCAGCAGAAAGGATTTCGGCAGCGAGAGTAGCGTAACGAGTACTACGTTCTTCTAAAGATTCGGTAGTTGCACCTGAGTCAGCAGAGTCAGTCACGTCAGAGCCTATGTTATCGGAGCTTAATCCGTCGTCTTTTTCTACCGAGTCCGTATCTTCATCTTCATCGGATGACTTTGTTTTCTCCTTTTCGTCGTTTTGTTCTATAGTCTCTACACCCAAGGATAGCCTATTCAAACTTTCTTCTAGTTGGACTCCGCTTAGACTTTCTTGAATAAGCAAATCCACAAGTAGAGTTAAAACTCGATGATCACGTAAAAATTCTAACAACGAGGAATTGTTTGACATTAACTCTTGGAGTAAATCACTTTCGTCCAAGAGCTTAATTAGAGTTTCTGCTATCGAGGAAGACTCAACGCCATCTTCGGGCATATCATACGACTCTAGAATCGTGGAGACATTTGACAATGATGTGAATCCATTGCTGAGTTTCCAAAATGAGCCGGACATTGTGGAGAGTTCTGGAGGACTGATGGGTTTCCTAATGAGGCAGTGGAAGATGTAATGACTCTTGATCTAATGATATAATTGTTTCAGATGCAATGATTGACACAGATATATTTAAAGTTTCAATTGATCTGGATTGATGATTTTTTTTTGCGTTCTTGTTTCTTTCGAGTAGACCCCTGGAACGGGATGAAGCAATAGTTGATTAAGAACGTTGAAAAGACGCGAGTGATAAAAAAGATAAGAAAACAATCAACGTGCGAAAGAGGGTTTCCTGATTCAGTAATTCTAAGCCTTCCTTATTGTTTTATCCCCAAATCCTAGCAATAACTGGTAAGCCGATGCTGGAACAGATCTGGCGATGAACGAAGCAGGGAAAAGAAATTCCGGGGAAGCAGGCCAGAAAGGGGAATTTTCAAGACACGTGACCCAGAAATTTAACAAGGAGCTAGAATAAATTCAAAGCGAAAATGGAAGCTTTGTTGTTCAGGTGTAGATTTTCCACCAAAATGTCCCTGATTCTTGGAAAAAAAGTGTCGGAGTTTGTGCAAACTAGGACCAAATTTTTTTAGTCCGAGGTGCGGTAGACGCGCGACAGGGGTAGAAATTTTTTCGAAAATATGAGATTTTTTTAAAGAATTCGATTTTTTATTTTAAATTTATTTCTGTTCATATAGATATTCTTTTCGGATGGTTTTTGCTGGTTCTTACTGGCTCATAGTAGCTCTTTTTTAGTCGTGCGATCTTCCATGCACGGAAGATTCTTTTTTTTTCATAAAGAAGGATTCTTTTGAATTTAATCAATTTTCGTTGATTTTTGTTTTCGTGGGTTCTCAGAGGTACTCTTTTGATTTTTTATTCCATTCAAATTCATGTTTATTCATGTATATTTCAATTAAATCTGATCATAGCGCCGAAGTTCGGGGTATGTGACTAAAGGAATTAGAATACAGAAAAACAATATTCAGGAGTTATATTTTTGGAATGTTTGCCTTTTTTTATTGACTTTAAACAGTCTATTGGCTTTCTTTGGCTGTTGGAGATGAGCGCTGAATCAGTAATGTATTCTACTATACGGAAGCGACGATCTTATCAAATAAACTTTTGGGTATATTAACTGAAAGAATTTTTGACTTCTCTGAATTGAAAAGATGCTTTTACCGGCGGACAATAGTACATCACCTCCACATATTCACCCATAAGTAATCAAACATCGAAATAAAACACTAAACAAAAGCTAAAATCAAAAAATAAAGCGACAAAAACTGACAGAAATCTCTACTAAGACTAAATTCAAATTCCTTTTATGGCTGTCATTGTACATTTGTGTGTCACTCAAAACACGGGCGCCAGTATCAATAAAGCAACCAATCCAAAAAAAAAGGTTTCAAAAAACAAAGAAAAAAAAAAAAAAAAATCAAACAAAACTATTTTTTTTATACCTCAGAATTATTTCTTGCTTTGGTCCTCCTACTAAAGGTTCTCTTTCTGTAGACTCTCCTTATACAGGTCTGAAAAGTTATTTTTCAAATCTCTAGTACTTACTAGTATTCTACCCAAACCATGTTCCTGACTCTTTTTAAAACTAGTTTAAGGTCTCTATCACACTCAAATATTGCCCGCAGTGCATACTCCATTCCTAAACCTGTTGTCCCCGCTGCTGCGGTGAAATCTGCTGCCAAAGAGGTTACCAACTTGAACTTCCTCAAATTCGACTCAAATGGCCTGAATGACTTATATGCCATCTGTAGAATATACAACATTCCATTTTTGGTCACCAAGGGTGATCGCATCATTTTACCTTACAAAATCAAGAACCATGAGGTGGGCGATGTCTTGAAATTGGGAAATGTTACAACCATTGGTTCTAGAAACTTCACATACAACAGATCGGAAGGAATTCCTCAGTCAGAATTTAAATTGACTGCTACGTTAACAGAAATTACAAAGGAACCCAAATATTACGTTTATAAGAAAAAGCCTCGTTGCAGAAGACTCAAGACTGTAGAAGTGGAGCCTTTCCAGACCCATTTGGTCATTGATGAGTTGAAGTTATCGTAATTGTATATAGTTTTTAATTAATGATACGAGAAGATTATGTAGGCTTCTTTTTTGGTTCTCTCAAGAATTCCAGTTGTATAAGAATAAGACCAATTGTCGACTCGCAAGAATGAAAAACCGAAAAAAACGATTGAAGGCATACTCACAAAGAATCTTTTTTGCTAATGAATTTTAACTTCATGTCAATGCCTACAAACTTAATTCCCTGACATTTAAACATACTTAACAGAAAAGCCACTAAAACCAAACAAGCTCAAGATCAATAATTTGATTCCAAGGAGATAATTACCGAGCTAATGACTTGTAAATTTGAAGAAAGCCCATTCTCAAGTCGCCATAGTGCTAATGCCACTACAATCTAAATATCAGAGTCAATAACGATAGAATGACATAAAGTCCTATAGACATTCAAGAAAAACGACATCATATTAGATAATCTATTTCATTGCAACACTCTTCCTGGAATTGAATTTAATCATTTCATTCAACCTCGTTTTACTAAAGTTGAAGGTTGCATCAGACGTCATAAACTCATGCTCTAACAATTTACTAGCTGTCGGTCTCTCCTCAGAATTAATCGTAAAACACTTGTCTAAAAAATCTTTGGCTTCTGCGCTTATATCCTCTGGAATTGGAGGCGCCAATTTGGTCTTACCTATCTTATAGATGGCGCTGATCACAGCCTCATTTGACCATGGTCTTTGTCCTGCAAACATTTCTAAAACGACACATCCCAAAGACCAAATGTCTACTTTAGCACTATAGCCTTGCTTCTGATCTTCGACCATGCTGTGAATGACTTCTGGTGCCATCCAGAAAATTGTGCCCTGCATCGATAGTTCAGCATTGTTACTATATATATCGTGAGACTTCTTGGAAATTCCAAAATCAGAGATCTTGCATGTTCCATCAAGCTCAAGCAAGAGATTATCCGCTTTAAGGTCTCGGTGTAGAATGCCATTTTGGTGTAGGTATTTCAAGCCTTCAAGGACTTGCCTTGTGATGAACTTAACCAATTGTTCGTCAAATTTACCATAAGATTTCAAACACGAGGAAATAGAACCGCCTGCAACATACTCTAGAAATAAACTATACGTTTGTTGTTTCTGTTCGAATCCAAGGTACTGAACAATGTTCAAATGGTCGAGATCCTTCATTGTTTCGACTTCCTTGATCAATGCCTCAATTGCCTCTGACGATTGCGCGGGGGCTTGAACGGTCACTTGTTTCACTGCTAACATCTCACCGTTGGTTACGTTGAGTGCCAAGTATACTGAACCATAAGACCCACGTCCAATCAACTCACCTTTGACCCAAGCAAACTCTTCGAGATTGCCATTTCCACCGCTATTGTTTTTGATGAGACCAACGAATCCTTTTTCAATTTCGTCAGGCGTCACTTCCACGGTTTTCTGACCCCAAAGTTTTGTATTAGCTCGGAATAGAGTAGGTTTGGTCTTCTCCGCGGTCTTCACCTTCAGCCGACCCGGTGCTTTTGCGTCTCCGCCCCTTTTTTGACTTTCTAGACGTTTGTTTCTCGCCTCATTTGCTACTGCTCGAATAGTCTTCATCCGGCCTCGTAAAAATTGGTTTTCGCTAGGCCCTTCACCATAGAATATGTCATCTTTCATATCAGTGGGTGGATATGCGGGTGATTTGTTGGCATTAGAGAAGGTTCGCGAAATGGAGATTTTACGCGAGGAGTTCTTGATCGGTTTGAGATTGGTAATATCTGCGGCCTGATTGAGCGACAAAGGCGAATCTGGTGATGCGTCAATAATTGGTTTATCTAACACCGAGTTAGGAAAGTATTTCTCGAGATTGTCATAGAGTTCTTCAACAGGGGGACGGACGTTCATTTTCTTCTGTTCCGAGGACGCTTGACGGCTCTTCATTGGCTTCATGAAAAACTCGTCATCGTCATCATCATCATCGTCATTCTTAGCATCATTTCCAGTAATTCCACCATTTCTTGCACTGGTTTTTAATGATGAATCTTTTTCTTTCCGAACTTTTTTATTCGCTTTAGCATCTTGAGGGCTGGATGAAAGAAGCGAGGACTGCTTCAGTATTGGCCGAGCAAAGAAGTTATCATCATCATCATCGTCATCCATTTCACTTGTCGAGCCATTGAATGCAAAGTCGTATTTAGGTGCATCCAAAAATTCAAACTTGGCATCGGGTTCAAACCGTGGTGTTTGCTGATACTTGGTGCCATGTATTTGAGAGCTTCGAAACGAGTCAAGACTATCAGTAGAGAGAGAATAATCATTGGATCGATTGGAACCGGGCAGGCATACAAGACTATTCATGCTTATTTTCTTTTTTACCTTCATGGACGAGTTTCTTGTAGGAGGAGGAGGAGCCTTCCTTCGAGCCACGAACCCGGTTCCTTCGAGCTGTTCTTTCGTCGACAATGAAACCGAGCTGTTCTCTTTCTTGAATTCTCCAATTGTAGATGCAGTTACGGGTGAAAGTGTTGCGGAATTAGAAAGTGAAGACGAGTAGATGTTCGGGATCTGGCGCGGCTGCTTTCCAGCTTTTCCCGCTACTCGCCGACTATCGAAATCGATTTCTTTGTCTGTTTTTCGTAAAACTTGAAAAGAGTCCGTTTCTCCGGAGTCATTATTTACGCCAGGTACTATGAAGTCGCTGGTATCTTTCTTATCTTCGGAGTCATTTATGTTATCGGTAACATTTGGATTAGCAGGCTCTTTGTAGTCTTTGGAGCTTTTAAGTACTTCCAAGTTTCTTGAATCTCTGAGGTCTTTGTTTGTGTCCTTGGACTCATCATTAAATTCCATCGAGGCCTTTTTGTTCACACGATTGGCACCGATTCCCAGAACGCCTGCGTTCTGCAACTGTGCTCTTTTAATATGTGCCATCGAAAGCTTCAACGGTTGCCCTACAAAACGAGCTTTCGAGGACATAGTTGGGTCTGACACCGCGAGATCCTCTTTCATATCTTCACGCCTTTCCTTCACAGAGAGATAATCGACAGTCTTATCCTTAATTTCCTGTAGCATATACTGCGGAGTGGCTGGGTAATTTTGCCCCGTCGTGTCGCCGCTGATGAAAGAGTATGTCCCAGAAGATGTACTTGATATAGTGCTGGAAGTGCCTATGGATGAAACGTCCTGCAAAACTTGAAATTTAAGCGGGAACTCTTGCTTAAATACTATTGGAAGAACCTCGTCAGGAATAGCTTCTCCTGCGTCACAATTGAAGTCAATTAAATGGAATGTAATAACTCCGATATCAAGCATCTCCAAGACCTTCAATGCTTTCTTCCGGAAAGCTACCAAATCATTAATTTCATCCATAGAAAAGTGACTAGTTACAAAAACTTTTCCATCTTTTGTGAGCAAAACCAATTTCTTGGTACGGTCAGACGATTCAAGAGAGACGGGGAAATACTTATGGTCAATTAACGGTGCCGACGACGCGGACTTAGTTTGCTCAATTTCCAAGACACCTGCGTAATCGTCGAATTGCGAGCTAAAAAAGCTCTTTACTGAATGCGGCGACTCTGTCTCATCGTGAGGATTGGTTAAAATGGTTTCAGGAGATATAAGAGAACCTTTTTTCGATGAGTCATATTTCTTAGAATGCGAAAAAGAAGCATAGCTTTTCCGATTTGCCTGATTCTTATTTAAGGTCTGGTTTGATTGCACTTGCTTGACAATCTCGGCAGCCTTTTCGCCACCGTACTTACGTAAGGTACTAAAAATACTGCTTTTTTTAGAGGTCGAGGGTACAGCTGCAGAACCATACATACCAGGAAGATCCGGAGCCTTTGCTCCTAAAGGGGAATTTAATGGAACTTCTCGATTCGAGTCATTGGAAGATGTTCGGCTATGTTTCCGGAAAAACTTATGACTGTGTTCTTTAGAAGATTTAATCGATGCGGGATCTATGTAAGAGAATGGTCTCGGCTTTGTAGTCGCTGTTGGCGTTGTCTGTGCCCACAATGTCGATGAGGACTTCCGATACTCACTTTTGCTTGGAGTTTCGTAGTCCGTTAATGTTGCCGAGGATACGGTGCAAACTGCCGGAGTTGTAGCCGTAATTGTGGAAGTAGAGGAATTGTCCTCAAGTTCAGCTCTGAGAAGATTAATAAATCTAACAACCTGAGAATTATTGTCGTTAATATCTAAACGGGTACTAAACTGTTTCCAAATTAGGGAATTGGGCTCATAGTTACTCAACTCGAGAAATCTCGTGTTAGAAAGCTCATTTTTTCTAAAAGTCTCTTTCCACGATTCATTAAACCCATTCAAATCGAGCCAATGCAAGACATTTTCCATAGACCAGCGATTGTATAGATGCACATTTCCATCCTCTTGAGTACGCATAGCATAACGAACAAAACGTTGCTGATTTGAGTTTTTTGCAGTAAGTGTAGATGTGGTTGAAATGTTGGAGGAGGAAGAGTCGTTACGATTGTGGTCTTGAGTCTTTCCACCACCACTTCCACTGATTGCATTCACATTAGCTCCGGTATCTTTGGAACCACGTTTTTCCAACTGATTCTGAAGCGGCGCCATTTCCAAAGGGTTTGATTTTTGTTCGGCTAATTTAGGACTGACTAGTGCCAACAGGCTTGTACTGTAGTCATAAGTGCTTAAAATCAGACCTATTGCGTTTGAATTCATCGAGCTCACCTCGGATTTTGGTGGCAGTGCCTGCAATGGAAACTTTTTAATTTCTTTAGCAGAGTTATTAGAAGCGCTCGTGGGTTGAAGTTGGGCGGTGTGGGGGTGTGGCCTCTGTGACTCCGGCATGGTCAACGTCGGAGAAGAAGAATAATGCAAAATCAGGTCCTGTGTTTCCGAAAAGCTAAATTGTCCCAGAATATGGTCGGCAGGATGGTCAGAAGGATGGCCAGAAGAGTGAACCGGTGTCACCGATTGACCGGATTCCCCCTTCACTGACTCTCGTGAGGAAAAATTTGCATTAGGATACATATCCTCATTTGAATACTCTTTTGGGCCATGCAACTTACTAGATTTACGAGGTTTTTGCAGATTAAGCAGGTCGAGCATGTTCAATTGATCTGCAGCCTCATAACCAGCTATATTTAGATCTGAAGCACTACCCAAACTGAAATTAGAGAAACTGGTGTCTAGAAGTAAGTTCGGGTTTGATTTATTTATAATTCCAGGTGAATTTCCGTTCTGTGTCTTGCTCAGTTGCAGATCTATTGTTTGATAATTTCCAGAGGTATCTGGATCTAACCTGACAGGACTCTCAACATCCGTATAAACGTTCCAATTGGCAGATTCGACCAGAGTGTTTGCCACATGGTAATTATCACCGACAGTTTGATCATATGGCTCTGGATCTAGTAGTGTTGGCAGAAGTGGTTCTATAGGGTACGGAGGAGTCTTGTTTTCAGGGATCCGTTTGTGTCGTAGGATGACATCATCGGATACTATACGATTTTTCTCCTCGAGAGCTAGATTTTCTGTATATGCTGCGGCAAAGCTAGCCGAGCGTGGAAGCATTGGTGGTTTGGTTGAAGGGGTTTGGTGGTAATTAGACCTAAACAGGTAAGATGGGCATCTCACTGGACTTGGGTTATTTTTGGTGTCTTATCATCACGTACAGGATGACACATTGAAGAATGTTTTATTTTGAAAATAAGAATTAAAAAAAATAATAAATTCATTAAATTTGAGTTGATTTTTTTGTGATTGTTTGCGGGGGTTCGTTTTGGAACTTTTCTGTTTCGATTCTGATGAAAGAAGACGAAGCCCTGAACAAAGAAAGTGATTTTTTTTTACAGAAAAGAAATGAAATTTTGTTGGATAATTTTACTCAGTTATTTCTCATTTTTCACAGCTATTTCCTATCATGAGACCTCTCTTCTCTACTACTTCTAGTCCTTAATTCTTTATACCCAGAGTTCAAAACTTGGAATCTGAATCATTTAATTAGAAATAAAAAAGAATAAAATTGCTTTGAAAAATTTATCGATACAGTGATTTAATGTCGCGTAATGTCATGTTTTGGTGTAAACATCTCTTTATGATAAACACGCTTCTACATAGTACTATCACTTAGTAAAAGACTTCTCCAATTGAGCCACTTAATTCTTGATCTCATTGAAATATTTCTACTATCATCCTGAATCCCAAACCACTCGATTCTCCGATAAAAGTTTGATCCTATCAAAGATGCAATGGCTTCGCTCTTATACGAGACGATAAGAGACCTCCACACAATCGAAGACTCGACAGAGGCAAGTGATTCCGTGATCAATGATCTACTTTCCCGAGCTTCTCGAAATCTCTTTATCCTTCTCGATCTTGACGAAAAAAGTCAACATGTGGTGCTTATGACCACTGCTATATTTCCGGAACAGAAGGTGATCTTTCACACGCGTCAACAAAACCCTGATCCTCTATATCGGCCCAAAGAATCTGATATTACAAAATTGCCTATCAATCGTTCCCTAAGCTTCTCTTCCGAGGCTACATATACCAACCTATGTCATTATATAGACGAGAAACTCGACAACTTGACATCAGATAATGTCCATCGTGAGATAATCTCTATTCTCGAATCTAGAGCAGAAAGGCAACCAATAAGGCTCAAGGAATCATACGCGTGTCTCATTACACGCTTTTCAGAGCTCATCCTTCAGCTTTTGCAGCTTCAGGTCGACGCCGAGTCGTCTGTTCTCCAATTCCTTTCTAAATGCTACGCTTCAGAGCTTAGTTATTATTTATCTGTAAATAAAGAATTGGAAGTGCTTCCGAGCTCTGATACGGAAAATATTTTGCACGCCCTTGATAGAATCATCGATGTTCCTGATGCAACAGAACTGTTCGAATCTATGTTCAGTTATTCTTCCGAAAGTGTGCACGCCGTGAATTTTAGAAGCTCTGATGACTCTTTCAATAAATTGTACTTCAATTTTCTTCAGTTGTCCTTACTCAAGCTGCCCGAGCAGTTCCCTCATCATTCATTGGCTAATATAAAGGCCATGATGGCAATGTACAAAAAGTCAATAGACGCAGATTCCTTAGAGCTTGGTGACAGTAATATTGGTGATTTGAAACTCAAGTATGTCATCAACTTTTTGTGCTCTTCAAGTGCTAGGCTTGGTTACAAGGAGTATCGAGACTTTATGTTAAATACTATTGAGAATTGTAAGCATTGCAATTTTCCGAGGGATCCGGAAAAGAAATTAGTCAATGAATCAGACTCACCCCTTTTCTATTCAAACCCACCTCATCAATTTGAATCAGAAACACCCCCCGAACTTACAGAACAATTTCTGATTGAGGAGGCTAAGAACCTCATACTTGGAGTAACGGCTGTATTTGAGAATCTTCGCGATGCAAATATTGATGTGAACCCGCTATTTCCCAGATGTTTCCGCAGTTATCTCATCTCAGTCTTGGAAACAATGGCAGAGTTTGCAAATTCTAATGACCATAGATATATTCGTTCTACAGCTGCCACAATTGATGCTGTGACCAGTTATTCGATAAAAGATGGATCCCTCGAAGATTCTGGCATCTTATCAATTTTGCAGGATTTACAAATGGTCGAAGATTTTCTAGTATCTCCACAACACCTGCAGACCTTGCTTATGCGTGAGACGTATTTAAAATATCTTGAAACAAAAACAGCACTTGCTCGTTTTTTCCGAAAATGGAACATAAAGGTTCTTTCATTCAAACAAATGGAGTTGAATTCTGAGGAGTTCAATAAGATCACAGCCCGGCGCCAATTCAAACAAAAGATGTCTAAGTGGTACGACCGCGTGTCTCGGTATAAGCAATTGCATGAGCATGCAACCATCTATAGCAACAAACAGCTCTTGATACGCTACTTTAATAGCAAATTCATTAAGCCGTACCTAAAATTGGCAGCCGATGAGTTTCGTGGCGATATCTACGTTCTTTCCCGATATTTTCGGGTCTGGCTGAGTAATTTGAATGTTATGAATGAGAGAAAAAATGCGGCTATTAATGAGGTCCAGAAGAAATTTTGTCTGATGTATTTTCGAATAATAAGTAGTGCTTATCGAAAGCGCATGGAGAACCAAGTATTGGCAATGCAATACCGGTCTCACTGTTTAGAGCTACAGAACATTGAGCTTCAAAAAAACGTTATTCTGCTTTGGCGGGTCCATTTGCAGCGAAATTATCCCAAAAACGTAGATGTACTGCGCTTATTTCAGGAGATAGATAACCGGAAGCGATTCTATGTTTTAAAGAAGCCATTTGCACTATGGGTCGTGCGAAAAAGGCTCAATCAAAATTCCGAGGCATTCAAGCAAATACAAAGAGATTTATTGCTTAAAACACTTTTGACACAATGGATTGCCGCTTCGAATCTTGTCAATCACGAGAAGATATATGCGGCCCTGCAGCATCTTTACATTAAAAGTTCAATATTCGCAAACTGGAGAAAGGATTGTCAAAACTATTTGAGGGCCGAAAAATTGTCCAGATACCGTCTCTTGGCGCATCATTTCAAGCAGTTGCAACTCGCGACAGCCGAGAGAAAACTCCAATCGACTCAAAATTTCTCGATTATAGACGTGTTCTGGAAAAAATGGAAGCTCCAGTGCTATGTCTATGATAATCAAGCATTTAACGCCAAGAATGCTTTTGACTGCTGGAAACAAAAGTCTTACGAGTTAAATGCAAGCTACTCAGATGCTGAGAAAGTATATGAGCTCAAGAAGAAAAAAGATTGCTTTGATACCTGGGGCCGATTTTGCCTTGTTTTGGAAGAAATTAAGAACGTGGCGGACCTTAATTTCCAGAGAAACTACTTTAATCGAATAAGCAGAAAGCTTCATACCCATAGAGAGCGCGAGCGTTTGGCAGATGTCCACCGAATCGAATTTTCGAACAAACTTGAATCGAAGCTAATGAACTCTCTTTTACTAATCTGGATATACAAGCATAAAACTCTGTTTGAAACCAAGACACAAAGAATCATTTTGGACTTCAACAAAAGGGTAGTGGAAAAAAATTTGCTTAAGGTTTATTTCAGAGCCTTAAGTCGCAAAAAAGTTGCCATGGAAAACAAAAAAAATAAGCTAGAGTACCAACTCCGCTCATTAAAAATCAATGGTTCACTATTGCGGAATACTTTTGTTCAATGGGTCGATGCTACAAACGTCCAATATGACAAGGAAGTGCAAGCGGATGTCTTCTACTTTGAAAAATTGTCCGGGAAAGTATGGCGAACATGGGTACAGAGAACCGCCAGAATAGTTAGTCTTTTGAACGTGCAGGCGGAGAGCATACAAGACCGGAAGGATTATGATTTGGTGGTAACGCTACTACGCCAATGGTACTATAAACATGCAGCTGTTCTCTCAGCAAAGGATAGTGCTTGTAAAGCATTTATGGAGAAAAGAAGAAGACTTAATTTAAAGACCATGTTCGATCTTTGGATGTACAAACATAGCACAAAACATTCAGAGTTCGCTGATGCGTACGTTGAGGCAAATTCGACTTTTATGAGTAATTCTTCTCCACTCGCACAAAAAAACGCTAGTTCTAAAAACGTTTCCCGAACGAGCATTAATAAAGGAGATTATAACGGCTCTTTTTTCGAAAATGAATCTTACTTTTATACTCCCAAGGAAGTTTCATTTCCGTTCACGCCAGTAAAAAACAGAACAAGTCCTACGCGACTTCAGGAAACAAATCAACGCATAAGGCTTGACCGGTTAGACGCTTTAACTCGAAGGTTTCGCGACGCAAATATTCGCGAAGATTCCAGATCAGGAGCGTTAAGGAGTGGTGCTTTTCCAAGACTCTCGCCTCCTAAGATACGAGACAAGGTACTTGGTGGCCGGCCACCAGCGCCTGTTTTTAGTGAGACATCTACGGATGGGGCCTCAGTTGGAACCACAGAGCCAACAACAGATGATCTGGTCAATGGCATTTTAGACGCGTCAAGTCCCACAAAAGCTCCATTGGATGATGATGACGAGCCGCTTCTAGCAACAGCGAAGAGTCTGCAACGTATCAAGCCAATTGTTATAAATTACGAAGATGTGCCCAGCGAGCTTCATTACTCGACGGTGAATACGTTGAAAGACCGCCTAATGGCTCAAGTTTCACCTAGGCGTCTGAACCAAAACTAAGTATTAACTGAAGCGAAATTGTTATATATATATAGAACTATAATTTGTGTAAGTTTAACCATCAGCAATTATTAATGAGCACTTACAACTCGTCATGTTGAAGTTCTTCCTCAAGCTCATCTATCTGTTGATTAATCTCTTCTTTTATCTGTTCTGGATCTATATCGGCAAAAGGAATTTCATCTGTCTCTTTTTCGGCGGATTCCTTGTACTGGATAGATTTTCTAGGCTCTGCAAAGTCTTTTAAGTCATCCTGCCCCGTTCTTTCGTAGATCCAGAGAGAATTCTGAAATTCGATCGAGCCTTTTAGAAAACTACGCAATGAGTCGAATTTTCCCTCCTTTAACTCGTCAAATATGGACAAAACAAAATCATTTCGGGATTTGGGCTCCTTCATCATCGCCACAGTGTTTTTGACGAACGCTAAAGCTCTGACAGACTTAAAGGAACCAATAGACACCAACTCTTTCCAATTTGAAGCTTTGTAAAGGGATGACTCCAGAAATTTTGAAGATTGAAGGTTCCTGTGGGTTATGAGAATCGAGACATTGTTCCAAATTTGTGCCAACTCGGCAACATTTTCTGTCTTGTCGTAAACAATCCGGTCATCATGAAACTGGGTGAATCTTGTAATTCCTGTCATACAAGCAGGAACCTCCATATGAACAACAACCTTTTCAGGGAACCCTTTGTCGCTCACATATTCATTAACCCAGTCAATGGCATCTCCGCCTGGGTAATTGAAACTGGAGGCGAAGCTCATGAAAGTGGACATAACAAAAGAAATCAAGGAACTTCCAATCATGAGAAAGAAAAGAGCTTTATGAGCAAACAGCTTGGAACGATTTGTCCATAAATGCGCGAGGCCGTTGCCAGCCAAAGCATTGAAAATAGGTATGATATAAACAATGAATCTCCACTCTTTGTGAGGCTGGAAAGACATGGCAGCCACGAAAAGAACAGCAGAAAGGCCCAAAACACGAAGAGAATTGAAGTATGTATGATGATTAATAGATTTTCCATCTTTCTTGAGGCCGAGAGCTGTCCGCGCTGGATCCACGGCCATTCCAAAAAGACACAAGAATAAAACGTGTGGCGGACGGAAAAAGTTGACGATGTATTTTGCAAAGTAAGCGGAATAGGGCTCAACTCCCCATTCAATTGACTTTCCTTGAACGATGTTGAATTTGAATGCAACAAGTTCTGGTAAAACGAATTCACGCCAGAAATAGGAGTCAACTTTAAAGGAGACAAGACAGCCAATCAAAGAGCTTATGATCAAAGTAATGGTATTCTGGAAGATGTCAGATTGGCCAAACACCAAAGAAGATACAACGGCGATTATGAAGGCAAGAACACCCACCTCCATTCTGAACACCACGCCGGAAAACGCAAGCCAACTCAAACCAGTCATGTCACCAACGAGAATTTTACTCAAGCCAAAATTTACCAATGGTAAAGCGATGAAGTTAGGTAGGGTTCTAGTTGCATAGAACAAGATATGAAATTGGGAGAGAAACATTAATGTGTAAAAGAAACCCACAAACTTACGATTTCCCGAGAAGCTCAGAAGTTTGTCAAGACTTTTGCGGATAGCCATGATTCCAAACACGTTGGCCAAACCAAGTACAGCTCTTACAATAATCTGAACATGGAGTTGAGCTTGGGCCTTATCAACAAGGAAAGAGGATCCGAACAATTGGGAATAAGCCAAGTCAATTGCCTTAACAAAACCAGCAATGACAACACTTCCAATGAATGTACGTGGAACCACTCCAGGAAATTTGATGTGGTCGTAGTTCTGCAAGACTTCTTCTGGGTATACTCCATAGTTAAGAATATCATGAATTGCTTGGATATTGAAGGATTCCTCCACTTTTGTGTATGGCGAATAGAAGAGATGGGCCAATATAAGGCCGAAAAGGGCAAATTCTAGAATTCTAGAATAAAACATTGGTGGATTCAGAAGTGAAAAATTCGGCCCGATCGGGAGGTTTGATAATATATGGGGTACGGCTTCAATTAGAGTGATGCCGTTCGAAAATCTCAAGATTGATTATAATTTGGTGGAAATTGTAATTTTAAGAATCAAAAGGATAAGTTTCGAATTTCAGAATTCTCGGAGTTTTATATCTTGTTGTATAGTGTTTCTTTTGATTGATTGGGTTTGCATTAGATTTGACAGTACTTCACCAACAAATCCCATCCTACTAATAAAATTTCTTATTTTCTATTTTATTTTTTATTTTAAAAAGTTTCAGTTAATTTTTTGTAATTTCGAATATAAAATTGTCGTTTGTTAGGTCACACTCTAACTTGTATCTCCACTTATCACTACCTCAAACTGGTTGCAAAACGCATTTCAAAACGCATTTCTTCTTGATATTCGCCAATTTAATTATATAAAGATTATATCAATCACTGGAACCTCTCATAACCAACTCAACTTTTCTCAAACAACCAAATTTGCGCCTATAATGGATGATATTCCTGATCTAGTTGAAGAACTTCCCCCAGATTTTTCCCTTAAACCTCTGTATCTTGCAATAGTAAATGATACATCTCAATATAACGAGCCTCCAAAGCCAATCAGGAAAATACCAATCACAATTGTCACAGGTTACCTTGGCTCGGGAAAATCAACCCTTCTAGATATGATTGGGAAGAATAGCAAGAAACGACTTGCAATCATTCTAAACGAGTTTGGGGATACTGCTGCAATAGAAAAATCAGTCACAATTCAAGACTCAGATTCTAGGGCTGTTGAGGAATGGTTGGATTTAGGTAATGGGTGTCTTTGCTGTACCGTCAAGGATAATGGGGTCTTGGCAATAGAAAATCTACTTGAAAAATCCAAGGATCGCATAGATCATATTCTTCTTGAGACCACAGGAGTAGCAGATCCTGCTCCGATTGCTCAAATGTTTTGGCTCGATGAAGCTTTGGCATCAAGTGTATATATAGACGGAGTAGTCACCGTTGTTGATTCTAGTACTATTATGCAGTGTTTGGAAGATGTAGGGGGTCATTGGCACAAATCAAACAATCTTTTAGTTCTGCAAAATGGTGAAGAAATCTCTGAATCTGCTAAGAAGAGAGAACAAGCCTTGTTAAACGATGGAATCACCACTGCTCATCTTCAGATAGCATTGGCAGATACAATTCTAGCGAACAAGATCGATAAGGTGCCGGAAAATGAAATTCATCTTTTAAAGGAGAGGCTTCGAAAAATTAACGCTTCTAGTCCAATTCACACTACAACTTATGGAGACATAGCTCTTGATAAGATCTTGGATTTACATGCCTTCGAGGGAAAGTCAGAGACTCTTATGAAGTCGCTTTCCCGTAAAGATTATTTCCATGATGATCGGATTAGCACTGTCTGTTTAGATTTCCCCTTTTTTGAGAAGCCAGATGGGTTCCAGAAAGTAGAGGCTTTCTTGCAGCGTGTCCTTTGGGAGCACACAGCAGCTGGACAAGAAATCGAAATCCATAGACTTAAGGGTATTTTGGTGTGTCACAATGATGTCAGGGTGATACAGGGTGTACGTGAGACATACGATATTATTGAGAACGGAACTCTTCATCCTGATATTAAATCTAATAAGTTGGTTTTTATTGGGAAGCTGCTTACTGAGGATATTTTGAAAGCAGAGTTAGAGAAGTTTTGGTCATTCTAACCTTGTTTCGAGGTTATGAAAGAAATTGAGCTTCAATGATCAGTTTCATAAGTTTGAGAGCACTCCGCAAACGAACTAGTTCATTGCTGATTTTTGATAAACGACCCAAAGTGATTTCGCAATAATTCTATTTATACAAAGTCGACCTTGTATGCTCAAGGTGCCTTAGAGTTTCCACCAACCCCTTTGATAATGCTGCTCAAATAAGAATTAGGTAATAAAAAATACTGATATATTGTGAATTCAATTTTTTTTAGATTATGATAGCAAACAGTTTCTTCACGATTAGATGAGGATGTACGCTAAATAATTAGATGCCAATTGTGCAACTTGAAAGCGACCTTAGAACTAACTGTGATTTAAAGTAGGACATAAATGGGGAAGTCAGCGTCGTCAAGGTCATCTCTAGTTACTTGGGTATCCTTTCTCGTTTTTTCTTTTTTAATTTTTGCGTCTCTTTGACCTTGTGGGCCGCTTTCGACGGTATTAAGGCCATAGGTATCCTTTTTAAGAAGTTCCGTACGGCCAGTGTCAACATAATTAGGCCCTCCGACACTTCTTTCTGGCAAATTTGAGAAAAGTTCAGGAGCTTCCAAAGCTTCTGGCTCATTTTCAACGGTACTTTTTTCGTTGGCATCGACGTCGATATCCAATAAGTGGACTTCATTAACTACATGGATAGCAGGCGTAGTAATTTCGCCTTCGACAAAAATAGTTGGCATGGCGATGGTGGTCATGGCGGCCATAAGCACGAGTGAGATTGTGTTTGAGTATTTCTTTATTTGGCGGCGAAGATAGTTTATTGTCTAAATCAAAAGATTGAATAACAATTGAGTCTCTTGAGTTAATGAAAGATAATAAATAGAGAGGCCATTGGGCCAGTTTAAATACTATTTGACTTTATCTGTGTTCCATGACTTATGGCTCTAAAGTGTGCTACATTCGTTACCAACGAGCACAATTAAACTAATGTACCCAAAACAAGAAAAAGTTTATTGTGTTAAATTTCTCATATTAAGCAAAGAAAATTTAGCCGCAAATGAAATGGTTGGTCGTAAATTCGTAAATACGAATTATTTTATGTCATTTCCTGCACACCAGCTGGTTACATACGATTACATGCAGGACACGATGAACAATAATTTTCAACTGGTCAAAATCAAGACAATAAAGTTTCTTCTACATTAGAATGTATTATATGATTCTGTATAGTAGTTTTTAGAATTTTTCCTCGATTGTCTTTAGATTAATCTTAGTCTTCGACTTAAGAATATGAGGAAATGAAGGGCCTGTTTCGTAATTTGTCGAAGTATAAACCAAATTTGTTAAATTGATAACTAAATCTTAAAAGAATTTTATAAGTCATAAATACATGAGCGTTTGGGTTCGTTGCATTGATACAATACAGCTGAACTTGAACACTTGATGTCAAAGAAATTACTAAATTTGTCAAGGATGCTATCATCATATCGTGCCGAAATATTGATCAAAAATTTTTTATACAGCTCGACGTAAATCGACAATTGTAGTTAAACCTAATAACACTAAACGTTAACTTCATGGTGTTTTCTATAGGCTAAAAGTTTAAGGTCTACTCAATAGAATGTATGAGCGAAATCTTCAATTTAATAGAGGGGCATAGAGTTAAATGTTTTACGGCCTTGTCACCGAATTACGTGAAATGAGGCTTTTAGTTGTACGTCATTCTTATGTTGATATTGCTATTGAGGAATGGATTTTATCAATTAAATTCTTGTTTTGTGTACGTAAGACTCAACAAATATGAAGTTGTAAGCTGTGCAAAACTCTATGGAAGTTTAGTACCAAAAGCTTTGTTTGAATCTGTATAATTGACGCCGCCCAGTCAATGATTCTCAGCCAAAAGTTCTCTTGACTTCAAAGTCACTTACGTCGCTTTGCATTAATCTATCAAATTTTGCTCTACACTTTTCTATTTTTTAAAAACAGGAAGAGAATTGTGTTATCTATTCGTTTTACAACAGACATCGTTTCACCATCGTCAGTGCATTAACTCAAGCTAGAAAAACTCAAAAAGAAAGCTTTAATCAATTCAAAGTCAATTCTAGAATGCATTCAAACTAAGAATTTCCTTTCTTCAACTGCAATCCGTCTCTAACAAAAGACAACAATATACAAATACACTACAGACATGCAGAGAACCACAAGAGAAACGAAAATTCACGAACACAATTAAACATGATTGAAAAAGCAGAATCAAGAATCAATCAAATCGAAAGTTAATTCAACAAATTCATTTACAAGTAATTAAATTATTCTTCGTTCTTGCAGCCATCAGGTCTATACACACAACCCAAATCTAAATTATCAAAAGGCTACCATGAGTGAAGAAAAGAAGCCCACAGAGTCACTGGCGCAGGGCAAGGCTGCTATCAAAACCAAAAAGTCATGGTCTAATCCTGCCCTTCGTGCCATGGGCATTCCCAAAATCTCTTTGCCCTCACGTAACTGGATGATCTTCTGGACTGTTTTGGCATCGATTGGAGGAGGCATCTACTACGACAAAAAACAACAGCAAGCTATCAGAGAGAAATACTCCAGCCAGGTCGAACATTTGGCTAAGGAAGTTTACAGTGCTGATCGTCTCCCGCGCAAACTTACCGTTTTCATAGCTCCTCCACCAAACGACTTCCTTGAGGAGTCTTTACGCCATTTCCGAAAATACATCAAGCCTATTTTAAATTCAGCTGCTATAGATTATGAAATATATACTGAAACTAGACAGGGTGATATTAGATCGCAGGTAGCTGAGAAAATCAGACAGATGAGAAGAGGAGAACTTGAAGAGCAGAAATTAAAGGAGGAGAAAGCTGCACAAGAATCATACGATCGGTCTTGGACTAAATTCGCCAAGAGCACATGGGCAAAGGTTCAATCTGTTTTCAAAAAGGAACAAGAGCCTGAAGTAATGGTGGATAGACATGACTTGTATCAAGCAAAGGACGTTCTTGGAGTTTACCGTGTCTTCGAGCCAAAGATACCAGTAAGAGACGATGTAGAAGACCCAACGCTTTGTGGTGGTATAATCTGTGTTGGTAGAGGCTCTTACAAGGAGTACATTACTGGTGTCCATGAGGGACTTCTAGGCCCCTTGGACAAACCAGAGCCTGTTGTTGAAGCGATCCCAGAACTTCCTGTAAACACCGAAACTATACGTACTGAGAAAGCAAATACTGGTGCTGAACAAGTTAATACTGATTCTAGCGATACTGCAGAACAAAAGGCCCCAGTTGATAGCAACGACGATCTTCAACCTGATGATGAAAATCAACCCAAAGACGAACAACCACCAGTTCCAGCTCCATACATCTCAGCTGCAGACTACAAGAGTGGTGTATTAGCGCCTGAACTTGACTTTTCGAAGCCAATTTTAAACAAAAAGGGAGTACCTGTTTTATTCGAACAGCCCGTTTACGTTTTCCCAATCCCTAAGATCAGCGGTTTCTTACGGATTCCAGAGAAAATCTATAACTATTTTACGACAAGATACCTAGCCGAGGAAGTAAGCGAGCGTACCATGATTGTTGTTGATGGAAAGAGCAGAAAGTTTGAGTTTAAAGATAAGTACATGGCAGGGGAAGAGGAACCTAATTGGCCAAAGAAATGGGTGGAGAAGGGTAAGGCGAAGAATAGCGAATGGGTTCAAGAGCTTGAAGTTGATGAGAGAGTAACTCAACGTCTTCGTGTGTTTGACAACTGTAAATAGATATAATGACAACGAATAGATCTCATTAACTTGTTTTAATTTGGTTGACTTAATTTGGTTGACTTATGAATATTGATGTTTATGAATATTGATGTTTATGAATATTGATGTTTGTGAATATTGATGATCATGAATGTTGATTCTTTCACTTCTTTTCAATCTACACAACAAATTCAAATCCTTAAGAGCATACTGCAAATTCAAGCAATATATTCAAAAACAAAGATAATCTTCCGGTTGCGGCCATATCAAGTTGAAAATACTGTTTCCCGTCCGATCAACGTTAGTCAAGCCACTTAGAGCCACACTGAGTAGTGCAGTGGGAGACCATGTGTGAAATTGTGGTGCTGCAATCTTTTTATTTTTTGATTTATCTATGCTGAATAGTCTGTTAGGCTCTTTAGGAGTTCTACTTGTCGAGCGTGCCCTAAACTTCTTTGCATAATCTACGAGGAAACGAAGTAGACCAACAATAAGAAAAACAATTTGAAAATTTGAAAAATATATATAATATTGAAAAATAAATTCATTTACCCCAGCGCCATCATAAAATTATCCATACAGTCTTCCGTTTTTTTAGTGTGTAAGACATGGTCTTTAGTAACCATCTAGGGTACCCAATACCAATGGACCATACATAATCTTTACAAATTCCTTCACAATTTAAAAAAAAAATTACATTCTATAAACAAAATTACACTCTAAAAACCAAATCACACTCTAAAAACCAAATCACACTCAAATCTCCAATCCAATTCACTGATTCACAAAAATTCATTTTGCAACCAAATCACATTTGAACAGTCTGGAGGTGGGGCCTAACACAAAAAGAACACAAAAAGAACAAACAAAAAGAACAAAGAAATGCCCCGCTCTGTATTTACATCCAACCAATAAGAATTCAAATCCCCCAAAGCGCCGCCGTCGGAGTCCGGCCTCGGTCAGACTCGCCCCATTACTCTCCATCAACATTCTAACTTATGCCAACTAATAATGATTTGCTATAGATACGAGTTATGGCCAAGGATAAAAGTAATAAAAACCGGACCTATTTCGGCCCGCATAAGTAGACACGAGCCCTTGTCTTTGATTGGTCAGAGATTGGTATCAACAGCTTATATACAGGAATTGACTCATTGTCACGGGCTGCAGAAAACATCGGTGAACTGCACACAAGCCTTGATATGCAAGGTTTTACCGTCTTAAAGACATCATTCTGCAGGACCTTTAATAACTCATCTCTATTATATAAGGTAGGAAGAAGTTTGTCAAATTTCACTTGTTTTTTTTTTTCTCTTAAGTAGATTCCACAGGTTTCTTTTATTTCCATCACTTATTTTAATTCATAATGGTTTTGCCTCACGAACCCGAGTTCCAACAAGCTTACAACGAGTTGTTATCTGCCCTTGAAGACTCTACTCTTTTCACTGAAAAGCCAGAGTACAAGAAGGTTATTCCAGTTGTTTCTGTTCCAGAGAGAATCATTCAATTCCGTGTTGCTTGGGAAAATGATCAAGGTGGAATTGAGGTCAACAATGGTTTCAGAGTTCAATTCAACTCTGCCTTGGGTCCTTACAAAGGTGGTTTGAGATTCCACCCTTCTGTCAACTTGTCCATCTTGAAATTCTTGGGTTACGAACAAATTTTCAAGAATGCTTTGACTGGTTTGACCATGGGTGGTGGTAAAGGTGGTTCTGACTTTAACCCAAAGAACAGATCTGACTCTGAAATTAGAAGATTCTGTGTCGCTTTCATGAGACAATTGGCTAGATACATTGGCGCTGACACTGATGTTCCTGCTGGTGACATTGGTGTTGGTGGCCGTGAAATTGGTTTCCTTTTCGGTGCTTACAAGGCCATGCAAAACAACTTCACCGGTGTCTTGACTGGTAAGGGTTTGACTTGGGGTGGTTCTTTGATCAGACCTGAGGCTACCGGTTACGGATGTGTCTACTACGTTGAGAAGATGATTGAGAAGGCTTCTCAAGGTAAGGAGTCTTTCAAGGGTAAGAGAGTTGCCATTTCTGGTTCCGGTAACGTTGCTCAATACGCCGCTTTGAAGGTTATTGAGTTGGGCGGTACTGTTGTCTCTTTGTCTGACTCTAAGGGTGCCATCATTGTCCAAGATGGTATTACCCCAGAGCAAGTTGCTCAAATTCAAGATGCTAAGGTTAAGTTCCAAACTTTGGAGCAAATCATTGGCTCTGCATCTGCCTTCTCTGGCAAGAAGGTTGAGTACATCGCTGGTGCTCGTCCATGGGTTCACGTTGGTCAAGTTGACATTGCTTTGCCTTCTGCTACTCAAAACGAGGTTTCTGGTGAGGAGGCTAAGGCTCTTGTTGAGGCTGGCTGTAAGTTCATCGCTGAAGGATCTAACATGGGTTCCACCAAGGAGGCTATTGACGTCTTCGAGGCCAACAGAGCTCAAGGTGTCTGGTACGCCCCAGGTAAGGCTGCTAACTGTGGTGGTGTTGCCGTTTCTGGTTTGGAGATGGCCCAGAACTCTCAAAGAGTTCAATGGACCGAGGAGGAGGTTGACAACAAGTTGAAGAACATTATGTACACTTGTTTCGAGAACTGTTACGAGACTGCTGTGAAGTACTCTGTTGACAAGGACGCTGGTTTGCCATCTTTGTTGAAGGGTGCTAACATCGCTGGTTTCATTAAGGTTGCCGATGCTATGTTCCACCAAGGTGACGTTTTCTAGATTATGGGTAGAATTTTTTATTAATGCAGGGAATTTATGAACGCTTATGTAAGGTTATCGATGGAAGAACAGGGATGTCGAATTGAATGTTACGGATCTAGTTTAATGATCTTTAGTAATCATGTTCGGACAAACTAAAGGTTGGTTTGCTTAGATATATTCTTGTGAAGACAGTTTTGGCGTCAAGTACAATTTAGTTGTTCACAGACACGTTCAATTCGTTTACACTTTCTCAAGTGTCTTAAGATACATTTACACCGGACCCAATAATTGTTTATCTTTATTTTGCTTTCTTTTTGTGTTGCTCCGAAGAGCTGGTTAAGCATAGGTCCGTAACACTCCACTGAACCAATTTACACGAAGAAATAACAGAAATTGAAGAGGCCAAGATCCTTTAACGGTGAAAATATTCAAGGGCTATTCTTTGTAAGGCTTTCAGGCGCAAGATCCTTTTATTGGAATCTCTATCATCTAATACAAAATACTTATCAGCCATTACAAAGGAAAAATGTGTAGTGATTGATCCTTGACTGAATTGTATCTTAAGAAGAAACTTCAGCATACTTTCTATCTGCTGATATGTAAACTAAACTATGTCATGTTTCAGAACAAGTTATTCCTTCCTCTTTAGGCTTTGCAGTGTAATAGGTGTGTTTCATATTGAGAAGGCCAGAATTCGTGTTTTCCAACCGCAAAAGTTTATAGCTAATATTATTTGAATCTAAATCTAAACTTAAATTTGTATTTTTTACTTATTCATGAGTTTGTTTTACTAACTTCAAAGAATGCACCATCTGAACCTAAGATCAGAATAAGACATAAGACACAAGGCCGTGCTGAAAAATAATAAATTAAACTAATGACTGTCAAAAAATATTAATTAAATTATGAAAGGGATTTCGCTGTAATCATATTGTGTACTTCTTCATTCCTTATTCCTGCCTTCCAAAGGTAAACATACACCAATTATCCCTTACCGAAGCTCAAACAACACAAACTCTCTTTTCATCACGATTCTTTCGAGCACCACCTCCACTCCATTCATCACAAAGATACAAAGATGGAAGAGCCAATTCCAGACTTCGTTCAAAAGATCCCCACATACTTCCCAGTGCATCTGAGTCTACGAATCAGTACAGATTTCACTCATACACAACTTCTGAGAGAAATCGATGACAAAGTCACCGTTTTAAAGAAGATCACGACAGACTTTTTGGAAGATGTTCCATTTACAAGTCGGAACAACGAGTCAATACAGGAGTTTCTCCAGACTCAGACTAACGCATATGCTAAACTCGTAGAAACAAAGTTTCGCTTACATGATTTCCAAAGCTCGCTTCGACAGGCTCATACATCTCTTGTCAATACTAGACGTCTAGAGGATGACGTTTCTTTAGAGAACTACGAAACTTATTGTGAAATGACCAAGAAGAACTTTGCAGATGCCATAATTCATGACGCAGACGAGAAAGCAGAAGAATCACATAAGACTATACTAAAGGCAGATCTTTGGTATCAGTATGTACGGAACGCCTATTTCGTCATCCAACACCCGGAAGATCCATTGCCAGACGATCAAGCAGATGAGGAACTTGCCATGGAGGGAGGCAAAATCTCTCTTAAAGATCCGCTCTCTCTTAATTATTTTGTAGACCCTGTTTTGTCTGTTTCATGTAAGCATGTCTTTGAGAAGGAGCATATTATGCAGCTGCTTGCCAAGGAGACGAATTTGAAATGTCCAATCACCGGCTGCGTTGAAATGATTACAAAAAAAGACCTTCTTCCTGATTTGCTTATGAAATTGAGAGTCAAGGCACATAAGGCCAAGGAAAGGACAAGGGAAAAGAGCAGGGCCACTCGGGTTCAATAGAAACGATCGCGTAAGGCAAAATGGGTTATGAGGAACCTGTTACTAGGAACCTGTTGAAGAACAGACTTCATCTCAACTAACCTCGTTATTTTTGATCGTGAGATTATTGCCGAGTCTTAAAATTGCGGAGTATAGGTTAATATGATGACTTAAATCTTCCTTTGTTCAGCTCTCACTAATAAACATCTCTTCAGCTCTTAAAATAATCAAAAGTCTTCTCTATTATTCGTGCTTTTTCACTTCATCCTCTTTAGGTGGCTGCAAATATCTTTGGCACCTTGTATGCAGTCCTAGACATAGAACACGACTATCTACAACAATTAACCTCATTACCAACCATAAAGAAGCTAAAAACAAAAACAGAAATGTCTTCCGGCCCTCACGAGGTAGACATTCCAATTCGAGATCTCGATGAACGCGATGACTACTTCCGTGCCTCCGAAGACCGCCCCGATGAATTTGACGGCATCGAAGACCCGCTAGCGCCAGAACACTTGACCAGAAGAGATGGTTTTGCTCAAAAAGTTCGCTCAACTTGGAATTACATTATAGGAGAACAAAATGAGTATCACACTGTCGCGTCCGAAAGCATGGATCTGTTTTCAGACGATGAGGATGCCCAGAGAGCCCGAGACACAGAACTTCGAAACTATAGAATTAACAGACTTAATCAGCGATTCAGTAGATTGACTATTCTTGTGATCTTTATATTTGCGGCTGTGATATCACTATTACTTCTACCACATTGGAACCGGTCGGATGATAATATGTCTGCGGGAACCCAATCCTCGAAAAGACTTATCTCCAATTCTACACACAACTTCTATCCTACGACAATAATTGTATCACTTGATGGTTTCCACCCTCACTATATAAATGCCACCAATTGCCCTTCAATGCACGAAATGCTTGTGGATGGGTACGCTGCTCCATATATGACGCCGCAATTTCCTTCCTCAACTTTTCCCAATCACTGGACACTTGTTACAGGACTTTATCCTTCCGAACATGGAATTGTAGGTAACACATTTTATGATCCCAAGCTAGATATGCGTTTTGTGAATGTGGACCCCAAATTGGGTTTGAACCCAAAGTTTTGGGAGGGCGGAGAAGCTATATGGCAAACTGCAGCACGCCAAGGCGTCAAATCCGCAGTTCACATGTGGCCCGGAAGTGAGGTTCCTAATCATAGTCCTCATAAGCCATTGTATGTAGATAAATTTAACAAGACTGAGGTCCTTTCCAAGAAAGCCGAGCGCATATTTGATTGGCTCGACACTGACGATATAGAGAAGCGCCCGGAACTCGTGTTAACTTATGTACCAACAGTTGACTCGGTGGGACATGCATATGGCATTGGCGGTCAAGAATTGACGGATGCAGTTCGCAGCGTAGATAATTTCGTTGCGCTTCTAAGAAATGGGCTCAGCGAACGAAATCTCGATGATATTGTCAATCTTGTGATTGTGAGTGATCACGGAATGGCTCCCACTTCCAAAGAGCGTCTCATATTTCTTGATGACATAATAAATATGGAGGATGTTGCCTATTTTGATGGCTGGCCATTGGTAGGTATTCGTCCGAAGAAGACTGTGGCAGTAGACGCGATGTTTGATGATATCAAAGCCAAGTTTGCTAAAATCCCAGCCAATTTACGCGAGAACTACGGGGTCTATAGAGTTGAAGATATTCCAGAAGAGTTCAACTTTGGCGGCGACTCACTGCAACACAAGTACAACTTTCGCCTTGCTCCAATCTGGATTATTCCAGATGTGGGTTATTCTTTGACGACCCGAGCACAATTCGAAAAAAATGACAATGAACTTAAGCCAATTGGAGTTCATGGCTACAATAATACCCATTTATTGATGAGAGCGATCTTTTTAAGCCAGGGCCCATATTTCAAGACTAGGTTGGGTGCACACAAAAAAGTGAAGCCTTTCAACAATTTGAATATTTATAATTTGATTTGTGACGGGCTTGATCTCGAGCCTAGTCCAAACAATGGATCACTGGTGGTCAGTTCCGAGTGGCCTTTTGAGAAGATGAATCTTTTGCCTGATACTTGGAATGATGAAAGCGTATACCCAGGAGTTTCTTTTGGCGTTGATCATATAGTTTTCAATGCAACTTATGATGTGTTGTGGAGAGAATCTGTTAAAGCTGAGACCCAACAAGAAGAAGAACAACAACAAGAAGAGGTAGCAGAAGCAGAAGCAGAAGCAGAAGCAGAAGCAGAAGCAGAAGCAGAAGCAGAAGCAGAAGCAGAAGCAGAAGCAGAAGAAGAAGAGCAACAAGAAGAACAAGAAGAAGATGATGCTTCCGAAGAACACAAAGTAGAAAGTCATAGCGGATTATTCGGCCCACTCTACGACGTAATTGAGGATGGAATCGAGATTCTTGATGACAGTATTGACTACACCGAGGACGGAATAGAGTCGGGTGTTGATTTTGTTGGTGATTTTGTTGGCTCTATTGTTGGCGACGATGGGCTTAATTAGTTTATTGAGTTTAAATTAAAGAAAAATAGTCTTCAAATTCTCCAATGCAACTCTATGTACATATCTAGCGTTTTACGCGAGTATCCTAAAACCACACATTTTCTTTGATTATCCTACCAGGTCTGGTACGGATCACGGTCTTTAGTCGAAATTTCAATCTCGGCATCGGGAAGCTCTACAAGTAGTTCTTTTTTCAAAGTCTGCAAAAATGCTCTCTCAGTATTCGAGTGGTTACATGCTACCACGGAAGAACCAGTCTCTACAAAAAACAAAGCTTCATGATGTGATAACTCGCCTGTGTAAAACAAATCTGCTTCTACACCTCTGAAAACAGAGCCACCAGATCCAGCACAAATGGCAATTGTTTTAATCTCCGCATCTTCACCCTTACCGGCAGCTGGAGCCACCTGAACATGGTCAATGCTTAAAGACTCCTTGATCTTGCCAACAATCAGAGATAAAGAGGCAGCATTTGCAAGAGTAACAACACGACCCATTCCACAACCTTCCTCTTTAGCGTCTGGCTGGATTATCAGTCTGCTCTCCTCAGGGAAGTGTTTTGTGAGTTCGTCAGCAAGGAAGTCATTGACACCGCCGCGAGCGCTATCAATAGCAGTATGTGGACAATAGACGCTAATATTATTTTTGATGAGTTTAAGCAAGGAACCTTGTTGTGGATCCTTTGGAGTGATTGATTTCAAGCCACGAAAAATGAATGGATGATACGCCAATACCATATTAACCTTCTTTTCGACAGCTTCGGCAGCTACACCACGAGTCAAGTCAATGGTGAGAAGAATCTTACATTTCTCGGAAAGTTCGGGATTTTCAGTCCCATCAGAACCTTCCGATGCATCAACAAGCAATCCAGTATTATCCCACGACTTGTCAGCCAAATGTATTGGGTAGAGCTTTTGGACTAGACAGTTAGTACTTGCGGTGAGTGGAGGAGAGAGATTGACATACTTGCGCTTGTGGCTCTAGCTATAGCTTTCGAAGACATAAAAATTGATTCCAACAAAATATAATTATACTCAAGAATTCAAGTTTTATTTAAATCTTGACGTCTTGTAGATGTAGTATGTGGAGTATACTTACACTGTGTGCAATATTACTACTATCAACAGACCACAAAGAAAGGTTTCACACATTCTTTTCGGAAATTACTTTTTTTGGCTAACACTTAATCAGTTTCAATTTGGTGGATTGATCTATTTGATTATGAATGGCGGAAATGGAACTCAACCACAATCTCGCGATGATCATCGCCTACCTTTGACGCCAAACAACGAGCCAATTGGAATTGAACAAGAGCAAAATGATTTGAATCATGACAACCAAGAAGAACACAATGAAGATGACGAGAACGACGAAGATGACGAAGAATTCTATACTCCTGGATCTACTGAGCTTTTAGATGCTCGCAAACTGATTCTTAAATCGTCAGTAACTCGAGCTACTCAAAGAATTGAACAACAAACAGAATCGGCTAAAACCTACAATTCAGCTCAAACTCTTCGTCATCGACATGCGATTTCGGAATACGTAGATCTGCTTCAATTAGATGCATCTTACACCTTGAAGGGGAACACCAGAGCATTAAGCACGGGACGTTTCAACAAAGACGGCAGTCGTGTAGCATGCGCGTCATGGGATGGATCCTTTTATATTATGAGGAAGGAAAGCTCCATGTTTGTACAAGAGTCACGTCTGTATGCTGGGTTCCATGCCGAAAAGACTGTTGTAGATTGGAGTCCTTTGGAGATCAATATTCTAGTCTCTGGTGGAGGAGAGGGGAATGTAAATATATGGAATGTCGATTCTGGCGAGGTATTAAAACCTTTAGAAACTGTTAAGAACGCTCATTCCGGAAGAATCGCCACTATCGCGTTCCATCCTTCTGGGAACTACTACGCAACCACTTCTTATGACCAAACTTGGAAATTTTGGGATATCCAGCGTCCCGAAATTGAACTTTTAGAACAGGAAGGTCACTCGAAAGAAGTTCATGCTGCTGCTTTTCATCCAGATGGCAGTTTATTAGCTACAGGTGGTCTAGACTCTATAGGACGTGTTTGGGATCTACGAAGCGGAAGGTCTATTGCCATACTCAGCAAACATGCCAAAGGTATTTACAGCATGGACTGGTCTCCTAATGGGTATCATTTGGCTTCTGCTAGTGGAGATAACTCCATTCAAATATGGGATCTACGGAAAATGCATGATCACGACCTATTTACTATTCCAGCACACACCAAGCTTGTAAGCAGCGTCAGGTTCTTACAAGCTACAAATAGCCACGTCATTACTCGCCCAGTTTCTGATGAACACGAAGAGAACGAGCGTCTTTTAGATGTTTCCGGAACACTCCTTGTATCTTCCTCATTTGACGGTACAGTAAAGGTATGGTCTGCGGATAACTTTGTATGCTTGAAAACTTTGAAAGGTCATAACGATAAGGTTATGAGTTGTGATGTTAGTTCCGATGGAAGCATGATTATCAGTACGGGCTGGGACCGAACACTCAAAACCTGGTATCCTATGTAATGAACAAGATCAAGAGTATGAAAGATTATGAATAATCATATTTTCAAAACAAAAATACATACTTCAAATTGGTAGGAAATCAATTGTAGGAATATTTATGAAAAAGTTGCAGGCTTGATCGGCTAAATTCATCTAGTCATCAAGGATTTCCAAAATCGACCCAATAACTTTCTCAGTTGGTGATATACATACAAGACATAGATAATAAACTCTCGAGTAAAGAAATTTTTTTCAAATTTAACTAAAAATCGCTCTATTTTAGCATTTCAAGGATTGTATAGGTGAAACATCCTACAGACAGAGTTCATTATATACACTCTCAAAGTTATCCTCAATGCAGCCTAAAGCCAGAGATAATAAAGTTGCAATTACAAAGACTCACAAGTTGCAAATCCCCCAAAAATTATGGACTTGTTTAGTATTTTGGATGGAACGCCCGAACCTCCAATCGTAGACCTTCATCTTGATACCGCCAATTTTTCCGGCGAGTATGATCTCGCAACGCCAATGTTCGAGTTCCAAAAGGAACTAACAGACCAAATTGTGTCGCTTCACTACCCCGATATTCTTAAGTATTGCGAGACCAATGATACTACGGAGCTTATAATCAAATCTTTGGAAATCTGCGTTGAAAACTGTATGTTGGTGGCTTCCCATCCTTATCTACTAATCCGACACTATATGCCTAAGAATTTCAACATACGAGATCTCCCGGCAAAATTGGCCGAGACTAGTGGAAAATTTAGTGTTTTGAGAAATGTTGTGAATGTAATTCAGCTGAATTCTCTGTTGCTGCGTGCTAAACATGTCGCCATAGTGATGAGAAACGACCAGAAAACGTTCGATTTGACGGAAGCACTTCTTCTCGGCACTAATGGTCACAAGCAGATTTTGCGTTATGTTGGAAATAGCGTGAAAAGAGAGACGAACAAGAGTGCCCGCTCAAATTATCGTGATTTGAGGTCTACGTTCCTCCATCTTCTACCTTCAGATGGAGAGATTACTCGCTATGCAGAGGAATTGCCCAATGTTCAATTTGATGTTCTCATTGCATTGGACGGTACAGTAGACACCAAGGGACTGCTTGTATCAAGGTGGAAAAGCCAGAATCGTCTTGGCGCCAGCGATGCAGCTGTAGTGCTCAAGTTAGTACCAATGTACTCTATAGAACATTGTTTACAACATTATGCGGACATGAAGGATGATCCTTCTTATTTGTATAAACTCATATCATCTATAGTATGTCTTCGAGACCAAGTTGGTAATCTACTGCCGGACCTATTTCCGATTTATAACCAGAATCTTTCGTATCTCTCCCACACGTTTTTCGACCAAGTGTTTATGAGAGACCTGCGAACCTTTCCTAAATGGCCGCTTCCCGAGCTTCCGAATGTGCCCAAGTTCTCTGCTTCCGACGTTGAGCGCTCTTTGTTGACGGAGGTTGTGTATCATTATACTCCTTACGACTCGAACGACGCAGGTGTCAACGGAAATGGTGATGGCTCATCCAAAAGAAAAAAATCATACTACGAGTCAAAAAGGCTTCAGCTGGACTACGTCACCAACCCATTGAAACATGATTATGCATCCTTAAGCGGTATTCACAACCATCATCTGTCGGGGCTTAAACTGAAAAAAGACTCTAACATCATGACCCATATGCTACTTTTGAAACTCAATGCTGGCTATCATGATCTTAATATTATCCGAGAAGAGTTTGACAGTTATATTGCTTTCAACAAGCCCGACAAACAACGGTCCTTTGGTAGAAGAGTTGAGGAGATTAAGCGTACTTTGACGGCCATAATTGAGGATCATGATCACGCAGAGCTGCGATTACTGGTTACGCAAAAGAAGATTAATAAACGGACAGAGGAAAACGAGGTTCTTTCTGGAAAAATCGGCAATATAAATGCTCTGTTGGCGAATTTTGTTGATTCTCACAATTTAGACCCTGATTCTACGAAGGCCAGATTTGTTAAGCAACAGCTAAAAATGTGGGAGCTTCAGAACGAAATCAAGGCTTTGGCTGCGAAGACAAAAGCAAAGGGCGATGAGAAAAATTACATGACTACAGAATTACAGTCTTGCGAGGCTTCGATAAAGCAGTCCACGGAACAGACAGAGAGGGCTATGGAGGAATGCAAAAAACTTAATAGTCAAATCGATGAGGCAATGGAAAGCGAGTCAAAAGAGGCAAGTGATTATAAGCAAGTGCGTGAGCGAAAGTTGGCCGAGTTAGAGAAAGCGACAGCTGCCAATGATGCTCTTCGTGTCAGTTTTTCCCAAACACTTAAGTTCTTACGAGAGACTGCGCATATCAAGAAACGTAAGGGCCGGGGTTTAACTCCAAACGTTCGCTAATATTTTTCAAATCATTTAATATCCCCAATTAGCGATAACTATTAGTTGAAATTTTACTTCAATCTGTTACTCGCACGTTGGTGTTGCTAACTCCTGTGAAGATATTCAAAGTCTATCTTGATGTAGGTCAATTTAAATTCCATCTTGCAAGTTATCTTAGTTTAAATCTAAACATATTTCTTCCTATTGACCCGATGAGTAACCATAGTTTTAATTAGCACGGGTTCCATCACTGCTCTATTGTTAGAGTTCAATTACACGAGTTTGAAGGGACAAAATCCTTTATCTCAGCTGGTAAATCTGGTGAAAATAAATGCAGCTTTGAAAATTTAGTTCAAATAAGCTTCTTTACCTGTAAAGAAAGAATTCTGTTTACCGCCTATACTTTCTTATTATTCTTGGTTACATAGATGCTAACTTAACAAAATATACCTCTGTGAGAAATTGACGTGGATGTTGACGCTCGAAAACTATTTTAATTTATAACACAAACAGCTTGGGATTTAAAAATAAATGAAATCTTTGTGCATGAGAAATTGGGCGTCTCAAAAATAACGCAGGTAACTATCTTTACAGAGTCAACTCGTTACCATTGGTTGTTGACTCATATTATACGAGAATGACTATGGGAATTACGCCAACAATTATTTTTCAAACTCCTGTTTTGATGGGCGTCTTACCTGTTTTAGCTCTTGTATGTCTCTTAACCATTACCACAGATTCTGGTAAATCACCTTCAAGAACGAATAGACAGTGTCTCTTGAAGATTTTCTAAGTTGCTTAGTCGGTTGGTGACATTTGGTCAATGTAAATACCGTTGGGCTAAAGATTCGAAAGTGTGGATCTCTATATATGAGAAGGAGTGTGCTACTACCTTAATTTTTCCAATGTTTAGGGCCAAGAATGAGTACTCAATTCGAGAAAATAAGTCACTTTTATGAGACTTCGGTTAACGTTTCCAAAACCAAAGGCCTCTTGGTCATTTTGTTGTATTTCTCGATAGAATTAACTTTCATTCTGACCACAGAAATCAAACAAAATTCTCGTTTTCTCCTCGGGCCTCTTGTCTTTCTAGAGTAGATTTGAAAGGAATGTCACACAATTTAAGTTTGCGCTTTACTGAGCAATCGCCTCCCATTTGATTATGTTCGTTGCTAAGCTTATGCTGTTGAAGAGGTATGATAAATGAACGCTCTCGTCCAGCTAATTTTCATAAGACACCTGGTATAGTTTAACATTCAGCCAAGGTATTGATTGAGTCAAACATCTTTAAATCATGCTTTTTGTTTCTTGGCTTGACTTTGGTAACTCACATCTTAGGCAATTTTGCTCTTGTTATCAAAATAATCAATCACAAAAGATGTGAGTTAAAGGTGAGAAAGAATCTTCAGCACTTTAGATGAAATTTTGGCAGATGAGTAACTTAAGCGTCCCTAGGGCGCTTAGCAGTAAAGATTAGACTCCAGTACTTAAAAGACTCAAAAAGCTATTCGTCTATGTGGATATTCGTCAAGTCCTTGGTCTCAATTTATTTGAAATAATTTTAGGGAACGCCAAATACCTTTACTCGAGAATTATCTCGACATAGTATGCTTCAATTTATCCACGGATAGAAGATCTCTATGGACACGAACAAAGAGGATATCGATCCAAGGAAAGTCAAAGAATGACACTATTCTGAACATGTAACCACCTCACTCATCTTTGTTTTCTTATATCAAGCCTACAGTGTGGATCTATATTGACCATTGTGAATAGGGACCGTCGAACTACTCTGGCCCGTTTAAATATGCGAAGGTTTTCTTTTACATTACCTTTCATATTTTATTAAAAGAAATTAGGCGAGCAAACCAATGCCTTGAAAAAAAATAAAGAATTCAGAGATAGTTACTAGTCCATCCTATTCATCTCATGATACGCGCGATTTTTGTTGACGAAAATAATATCTTTTTAAGCGCATTATTCTTTTAGTTCTTTTGAAAGAACTGCTTTTACACTTGTAGTATCCTTAGTGGAATTTAAGGTTAGCTTATTCGGCTTGAGGTCAACGAAGGGCTAAAATTTCAACTTAGAAATAAATCTTTGACACAAAAATGGCATTACTTTAGTCTTTGACTGATCTGGTACTCCAAAAACTCCCCAAAGATAGATTCTTTTATTCAATTAGGTGAAAAGATTTGTATGTACCTAAATTGCTTGTAAGTATGACATTTGAAACATCAAGGATCCCATAAATTGTATACCTATTGAAGTTGCTCTAAAAAAGTTGATCTTTGTTATACATGAGTGTTTAGAACTTGTATCAGGCACAGCATGACATACTAATCAAATACGAAACATACCAACGTACATTCAATGCAATTGCACTAAAGATAGTAGATTGGAATTTCTGAGCGATGGGCATCAAAAATCACGCAGTTGTTTATAGGACTATCTTTACCACCTAAGTACTGAATAACATCCTGCGCCACCATGCCGCCAACAATTGCTGCTACAGGAGCAAATTCCGCATACGCGTTTCGTGAAAAAAGCTCCAAATATTCATCCGAAATAATTTCAAGCGGGAGATCGAGGTTTTCGCAGATAACAGCCAGATACTTTTTTAGAAGTGATTTGTCAACACACTCTTCGACGTCTGCTGGGCGCTCGATTTCAAAAAGAGCAAAAATAATCGGAAGAGCGCCCGAAAGCTTTTTGAGCTGTCTTTTCTTCAATTGCTGACGCAACTTTTTGGAAACAAAGAGTTCGGAAAGTTGTACGTACAGATCTACAATGGTGACAGATTCTTTCCCCTCATCCGGTTTCAGCTTCACCTCTATGATCTTTTTAACGTCATTAATGGCAGTATTTGGTGTACGAGGCTGGTTTCCAAGTTCATGGTCTTTTGTTGACTTGTGTTCAATCAAGTCTGTGAAAATATATGAGAACATTCCGTGCATGCCTGACACGTACAAAGGTAAAGATAACTTCCGAGTAATCTCGTTTACTTTGAAAAAGTCCGCTTTAGGGAGTTCGGTTGCAATAACCAAATCAAATCTTTTGAAATATGTATCGTCCTTGTCTTGTAAGCGGTCTGTGCAGATACTTAGGTTCACTCTGGGATTGAGCTTACGAATTGCAGCCTCAACAAGTGGAAGTTTCAAAGAACCAATTGGAGAATCTTTTGGTAAAAAAAATTGAGTAGCAAAGTCTTCTTCAGCGACCGTTGCCGGATCAAGAATCTCGATTGAATGGATTCCTCCAAGAACCAAGTTTTTCACGGTTTCTGTGGCTATGGCTCCCAAATTTATGACTAAGATTTTCGTAGAGCGAAGTCTTAATTGAGTATCTTGACCCCAAAGACGGATTTGACGATCATATAGGGCTAATTCATCTGTTGTTAGTATATGAGGATTCTAAGAAAGGCAAGGAGACAGGCTATGAACAATGTTACAACAAAGATCATTGAAAAAGCTGTGGAATTGTTGTAAAAAGCTCATCAATATTCATGAAATTCTGAAAAGGACATACCGGCTGTTAGTTTTTCGGTTCCGTTCATGATTAGTGGGTTAGGAATTGATTTGTGGAGAAGAGAAACAAAAACAAATACAAAAACAAAACATTTAACAAAAAAAAATTGAAAAAACAAAAGAGTAGAGGATACAGAAGGGAAAGAAAAAAGTGGTAAGAAAATAAATTACCATTTCACAATTACTTAGATCATAATTCCTATTGCGTGAATACATACATATCTACTTTTATTAAAATGTTTCACTAAGCTATCTCTTGAATTTTGTATAAGACAGTTCAGGCTTAGTCTTGAGTAGCTCTTAATTTTCTTCTCCTGGATTCCAGCATTCCACGAGGACCTATATCATGATTTAAGATTTAATTTGATCCGGACACAACCAACTTTTTCAAATGTGACATGAACACCTGCAATGAAACATCATCCGTCAAAACAACAGCACCGCCAGTCGTATCAGAAGAATTATGAGTGTTACTAGGGTTCAACTTGGAATACAAGAAACGTGCCTGAGAGCCACCTTCTTCGGTATCGATGAAACGGGGCAATGGGAAACGACCCGCAAGCAATTCAGTAGCCTCAATTTTTGGTCTTTGCAAGAATTCCTTGAAACCCGCATACTCGGGTTTGTCTTGATACCTCTCTTTTCTCCAACGCGCAACTTCCTTTCCGTGGTAAATTAAAATATGGAAAAAAGTGTCTAAGAGTAAGATACAATCTTCCCTAATAGAAACAGAATCCAACAAAACTGGTTCCGGCTCTGGATCGGGAGAGTTCACACTGAATGACAAAAGCGATGGTTGAATCATTGTCATAGAGTTCAGGGTGTCTTCAGTTAACAACACGTGACGGTAGAATGCAGTTTCATCAGGAGAATTGTTAAAAACCTGCAAAAATTGAGATCTACGTAAATGGTAGATAAATTGAGGGTACAATTCAAACTCATGGTGTAGCTTAAATGACGACTCGTCATCTTTACGGTAGTCAGTGAATTTTTGACACAATTTGATCAAAGTACGGTCAATCCATCTTAAAACATCAGCGCCATCATCTTGTTCTGCCTTGTGAAGCGTCAAACGTGCCATCAACACAGTTGCAGCTTCCTGGTCAAAATAGCCAGCCAAATGGCCATCATCGGCTGTCATTGGATTGGAAACCGTAGTCACACGAACACGGTACGTTCCGGATGAGTGTTGATACTGTGTAATGAACTGAATATACAGCGCATGACCTGGAGAAACAATGGCGGTGTTGGCAACGTCAAAGTAAATACCATAGGTTTGCTGAGGAGAAAGAGTGCACATTTTGAATTGTGACGAGCCTCCTATACCAGTTTCGACTTCGGAAACATTATTCTTTACGTTGAGGGATGTGGCATGACCGATTAAGCCACTGATTTTAAGCTCACGCGAGCATTTGATATCTAAAGTGGCGTTGAAGCCCATTACCAAGTTTTCTTCGTCGCCCATTTTCTCAAATAAGCTCAAGAATGAACTTTGGAAAATGGTGGTGGTGAAAGCATCGGTTAGGAGAAGAACACCGCCGGTTTTTGAGGGCAAGGACTTCATTTCCAAGAAACCAACTTGGTCCAAACAACCACCGAATAAATCGATAGCATGGCTATTCTTAGCTGCTCTTTGAGCAATTCCTTCATAGAATTTGACGGCTTTTTTATAATACTTTGCATTGTCCTTGTCGATATCAGAGTGAGATCTGATAGGCTCTTTAAGCTCTTTGTTGACAATAAGTCCGGGTTCAGCAGTACACAAGCCTCCAACAAACAAGAAAACACGAGCGCCAAATCCAGCAAAGCATTGTCCTAACAAAGCAGTAGCAACATTGATGGCGGAACCTGTACATCTTACAGATCTATTCCCATGCGCCACAGGCCAAGGGTCAGGAGAAAGATTTAATAAAATATCCTCAAGATCAGCCTCAACTTCAGCAATTGGACGGAAAAACCGGTGCAATGAGTTTAGGACAGGAGGTTGACCAGGTATTGCCGCCATTGGCTTCTGAAGCATCTCAGCAATTTCCTTCTCGGTGTAATCTTTCCCAGCACGGAAAACGTACGATCTACGTAAATTTGAATCCGATAAGTCGTGGACTTGTACCAATTGGCCAAAAGTGATCAAACCGACCATAACATCTGCAGGTAAATAAGCCAAGGACTCCGCCAAAGTCTCTTTCAACTTATTTAAATTATCTTCATCTTGACATAAATCTACGACGTACAAAAAGATGGGTTGCTGTTTAAATGCTTTACTGGTGATATACTCAATGGTTGAGTTATTCAACTCGGGTATTGGTCCTTGAGCACTTAAATATTGTGGAGGAATGCTGTTCCGGGCATTACAAAAAGGGCACATGTAAAACCCGTTTGCGTCCATTTTGCAATAAGGGTTAAGAATAGCTCTACATTGTTGGCACGTTCTTGGGTCGTAAGCAACCGTCTCTAAGTCTTCTCTATACTTGAGAGGAGTATACAAACAACTTACAGGAACGGCCAATTTTGCAGCTTCTACTTTTGTGGAAGGGAATTGGTTCCATGCAAAACGAACACCATCAACGTCTTCACGACTTTGAAAATATTCAAGATTCGACATGTTGGATGTTGATTTTGTAGATTTGGGAGAGTGAGGGGATTAACAAGCCAAAAACCTTCGGAATCTTCTCAAAATTTGTACAAGGTTTGCTTCCTTAAACAGGGAAATAAAATCTTTGGGTTGTGGTGGATGAAGGTCACCAATGGTGAACAGTGGGTTTCGGAAACTGGTCAAGCCTTGGAAAGTGGAAAATTGGCTTTGTGACAATGAACAACACCACGGTCGTGCGAAGTTCGATAATAGATCTGATATTAATTTTGACATGTTTTAGTAAAAAAAAATGAGGTGTTATCATAAATTTGTAAGTTAGTATTTTTTAATGGCCCAATTGATTCTCTATTATTAATTTTGGCTCGATTTTTGTTAGTTCTTGATGTATTTGCCAGCTCCTTAGGTGCTTCTATTATGGCTCTTGAAAATCGTATAATTTATACCAAATTTTTTGAATTAAATTGAATCTCTTTCTTTTTCTTTGACATGTTATTGTTTAACGACGCGTTTGGCAATATCGGACTGGTCCTTAAACAGTCTTGGTTCGGTCAATCAAACAAACAGTCCCAAAAAAGTCAATTCACTCTAAGAAGTATTCAATTAATATTTTGAAAGGGCTATTCAATAGTCAAAAAAAACTTGGGCTTTTTGTCTCACAGACGAACTTATGATGTCGGTTTAAGACGTAGGCTACCCAACATCCAATTTGCCTACCAGTCTTCTTTTCTTATAAATAGTCCTATGATCCTCATACTCTCTATATAATTTGAGAATATTTTTCATCTTCTAATAGCATCTCAATTATTTTTTAGACTACGCGTCTTGCATACATTCTGACATAATACACGTCTAAATTCTATTATCTATGAAATCTCTATCTTTCTGGTACGTTCCTCTGTCGCTAGTGGACTCATTAATCGTCACCGACTCAAAAGGAACGCTCTATTATTTGTCTCTTGGCAAGTGGGCTTCTCTAGTTGATCTTGTCAAGAAAGACTTCGTCGTTGTAGCTAAGGAATATATACTTATTCCAGGAAAGTCCGAAATGGAAAATGCTGACATTTTAAAAACGAAGGAATTAGTTGCGGCTGCATTAGAATCTCCTAAAGAAATTGATCTGATTCGTAGGTCGTTGCGTTATGAATACATCTTCGGAACACCATTACAGCGCCAAGTTTGGGACTATTTAGTCCTGAATGTCCCAGTGGGAACAACGACTACGTACTCTGTTATAGCTAAAGCGGTGAAAAAGGCTGGAAGTGCTAGGGTTATTGGCAACGCTTGTGGTTCTAATAGAATCGCCCTCTTTGTCCCTTGCCATAGGGTTCTAACATCGTCACACACCATTACTGGCTACAGGTATGGTCTCGCCATTAAAAAAGTATTGTTGCAGAAAGAACGACCTGTGTAACTTGGTACTGAACCTCCTTTTCTATTACGGAAACATGGAACAGATAACAAAGAAATCTGTGCTCTCATCCTTAATTTTGGGCAGTGAGTTTAAATTTGGGTTGCCAGGCCCTCGGTTGTACGCTTTTATATTCTCTTCTTTTTTAATTCTTTGTCTCTTTGGCTTGTTTGGTTGCCTACTCCATGCTTTAGCTTCCCTCATATTAATTCTGCCAAAGCAGGAAGACATTGGGACATGATCCGGATAACTAGTCTTGTGAATATCTGCTGGTTTACAATCAACGTAAGATCTAAAAACCGATTCTGGTCTCCAATTAACTTCGTTTGGCTTTCGTCTTTTCTTCCTTGCGGGTCTATCTTCCAAATCGAGTTCGCCATTTTGAAACTTTGTCTCATACTCTAGTTCTCTTGTAATTGTCTTCACAACTTGGCAATGAACCGTGTAAGAATCATAAGGATGCACTCCGTCAAAATATTCATTGAGATGGCATTGGTCACCCTCTGCTTCATGTCTCACTCTTTCTGAGGGTTTTGCGAGAGCTGCGTTGAGCTGTGAGTCTTGATAACTTGAATATTCTATTGAATTATCCGAGGACTGTGGAAATTTTTGGCTGTTGGTCGTAAAATCAGGCGAAAATAATCGGTTGGAAGAGAATGACATAGCTTCTCTATATTCTACATTATCTCTTGGGACATCGTCAAGAACATTTCCATACGTTGTATCTGAGCGACTATTTATGTACTGGAGCTGTGGCGCCGGAGTTTCTATATTGAACTCTAAGCTATTTTCGTTGATCGCGTCCAAATTTGTGCCTAAATTATCGGTCTCGTAAGTGAAGTACTCATGTTGTGACGCCGAAATACTCGATAAGTCTAAAGACCCAAGTGGAGCTGTATGATTGTATGAAGTATCATGAAAGGATGGAATATCCAATTGTTCATCTGAGTTGCTGCCGCTGGGTTCCAGGCAATTCGCTACCGATAAATCGAAGAGCCTTTGACCGGCGTCTGACATAATCAAACAGATTGTTTTTGTCTATAAGTCGTAAGAGAACGAAAAGGGGGAAACAAAATACAAAGCCAGTACAGTTTTTGTGATTTATGTGCTTGATAACTTCCTAGCAGGAAAAAGGTACCTCCCAAAAAGTTCTGCCAAAACTAGCCCGTGATTTCACGAATTCAGTTACAGAAGCGCCTGTTACTGATACATTCTATAAAGAAAGTGGAGTTTAAAAATACTAGAAGAATTTTCTTTGAGCAGTAGAAGATTCAGTCTTCTATTAGTAATGACTAATGGCGGGTGAAGATCGATGGTAGTTTACCTCTTGACAGCCTGGTCCGGTCTGTGTCGTCAAGAATTTTAAGTCAAGGCGAAGCATAATCTTTTTAATGATCAATATAGACAGGAACTGAAACTTTTGCTTCTGTTGTATTCCAGTGGTAGTGCGCTAGAGCGTGAAACTCTGGCTATTTTTATGCTTAATCAGCAAAGAAAAGTTGTGTCGAGATCTTTGAACAATGAATCCCCAAAAATGCGCTAAACCCAAGTAAACGAATCATTTTCTTCATCATCGTGAACTTTGGTGTCCATGCTTTATTGAAATTGCCGCGCAGGAACTTTTCAGTCGAAATAGGAAAGAACTGTGAAGTTGCAACAAGTATTCACGTTCGTATTTCAGTTAGTCGTTGCCAAGTGTCACCCAACAAATTTCATTGACTTCTTCTATCTTGAAATTTAAAAGAAGTGATATCATTATCGCTCCGAATCGATATGCACATTTTTTCTTGACCCGACAGGTTGAGTCAGGCTGAAGATCCCATCTGGCATCAAACTGATTACCAATGAGATCCATAGATAATATGAAGCAGAAAACGAACCTATTTTTGGCAAGTCTTTGCGTATGATCCAATTGAGTTGAGGAGAGCGGGGCTGTATCTTTTGAAATGCCCTGCAATTCAATTCGAAACGCCATGTTTGAAGATTGAAGAAGCGTCGCCCTTTCCTAGCCCCTGAGTATACTTAGCGGTATTCTTATAAAAGGTAATCATTTCGATTGATGGCTAGAAGTCACTTCAGGTTAGTCGATTTCCGTTATAACTAGATGATGATGCGTGACAAATATCAAGCGTGGCTATGACATAAGTCTGATTTTTTGTCCTTTTACAGTTTAAACTGTCCAATCAGTGTACGACTAGGGTGGCGCAAAAAGTAATCCAAGTGAGATACTTTAACTGGTAACTAATGTTGAACTTATTAATATAGCATTATCAAACCCCAAAAAAGACTTACTAAACGATCGTTCCAAACTGTTATACGTAATGAAGGAACGATTTACGATATCTCAACATTGTCTGTTGATAGAACCCGCAATCCCATATAATTAAAACATAATCAACACAACCAAAACAACCAATACAACCAATACAATAAATACAATCAATACAATCAATCCTTTTCTTAATTTTTTGATTTTCCAAACGTAACTCCAGCACTCTTGCCAAGAGATCCAGCCATGATTTCGATCGATTTGCAACCAATGTACCTTTAGGTCGCGACTTGCAGCCAGTTTCTATTTTTAACGCTTAGCGCGATGCATCTCGAACAAGAAGAAAGAATTTAAGATTGACGAAAATCAACAAAATAACTGGAACAATTTCATTCGGTCTCGACCTTCGGCTGTTGCTTTGAGTCAAGTGTCAAACGTACTTCTTTCTTGTTATGCCCTAACATCAACCCGTAGGATAACTTAAGATACATATGATTAATATACACGGAAAATACATAAACACAATATTCATGGGCAAAAGAAATGAGATTAAAATGAAGATGACAGGAAATAAATCGCAATGCAAACAATATTGAGCTGGAATAGAAGAATTTTAGATTTTTGGAAAAGTTTGTCTGATTCGTTCCAATTCATGTCTGCAACTCTCAACCGTCTTTGACATCATAGTTCGCGCTAGCAAGAGCCAAGCACATGGCTCGTTTTCTCCACGAAAATAACGAAATTAATAAACCAAATAATATACTCGTCTTTGAAGTCTATGAGCAATAAATTTACTTACAGAAAAAACTCTTAAAAATACTTTTTGCGCCCTTTAGACCCGTATTTTCTCCATGAATCCCTCCGAATAAAATCTCAATACCTGCATATTAGCATATTTATCCGGTCAGTATGCATATTCGAGTCGTCTTATCTGCAGATCCGTCTTAAACCCTTAAGTAGCATCTCACCTGAAATGTTTCATTGCCCATGTCTTTTTCTTTCTTTCAAGAAATAAATAAAGCCAACGGTATCGTCAATTTGGAGAAGCAATTCGCTAACAGACTTTGAGTTTCCATCCAGTTTCCATCCTCATCCGTTTAAATTCAAACTATTGTCCCTTATCGTACTCCTTGCGCGGGCCTAGACTTTTCTCTATCTAGAATCTGCAACGGCATCCTTTTCCGCTGGCAATATAAGTTTTACTCTTCAGACCGACGAAAGAGAAAAAAAACACGATTTAAACGTTGTTCTCCTGCAAATTTGAGAGTAAGCAACCTCCAAGTTACAAGCCATCCACCTGCTGTTTCTTGCTGATCAGCTGCGACCCCAGATTTCCCTTCAGAAGATTTCAACACATCATCTCGGCTTGCCACCGCACCAACCAAGTGAATAATAGATTTAAAACTGGTCAATTGTCACTCTTATAGAAACAACTTTCTATCATGACCACGGATTCGGCTGTCTTACCCTCCACGGATAGGAGAAGTCCCTTTTTTGTGAACGTTCCATCACACGATGCAAAGCCAATTTTCCACCTAATTCAATATTTCAAGCTTTGGAAACATTTCATTTCTGCTTTAATTGCCTACTTGAAAGATTTGGTTATGGCCAAGGAGTTCGATCTGAACTTAAACCTACAATTGCTAGGAAGCGTCCAGTTTCCTGGTTTCAAGGACTTGCCATATAGATGTATGACCGATTTGGAGCTGCTGACCAACTACGCCGCTTCGAATCTGACTTCCCCAAAAAATGAAGTTAATAAAACTTTGGGGTCTCTGTTGACTCCAACCGTGTCTAATGAGTCGAAAAGACCTAATCTACCTCGCGCCAAGTCTGCGACTTCATTCCTCAAAAATCAATCCTTTGCTCACCGGAGACTGACAAGCACTGCGACTGTAGACTCTGACGGTGCTCCCGAACACTCGGTCACCAAAGGTTTGGCAGGAATGAAGGTACTGCAACAACCAAACAAGAACTCGCAGCAATCAAAAAATAGACCAAACGCGGTTTCACCTCAAAACTCTTCTACAAATGTAGCACAACACATCCTGGCGGCAATGGTTGCTCCTAAATCCGATGTGTTAATAGATCCCACATATTTCCCTCCAGACTCCTTGTTCTCCAACATGGGTAACTCCTTGGTGAACCATCACTTGAATATTCACCAGGCACAACTAAAGTTGTGTAAGGAAGTTTCGCATCGGATGATTCCAAATTTGGAACAATTACATAGAAATCTTAGCATTAAAATTAAGGAGATCAAGTCTCTGTTGAGAAATGACTCTTTTGCCAACGTCACATTGGTTAAGGAGGTCTCTAAGACAGGAGTGTGCATCAACGATTACGTGAATGCCATCCGTCGTTACTCTGACACTAAGCCCATCATCAAACAGAAGCTTAACCAAGATGACGAACCGGAATCTGCATCTGTGGGAGACCCTTTCCTTATGAAATTGGGACTTGATCACCAATTAAAGAGTCAACTTATCCATGAAAATTACATCTTTGCACTGTACGTCAATCTTCAAAGTATCTCAAAGGATCTTCTCAACTACGTCATAAAAGACTTGAATGGAGTTGCTGAGAAATTAATTCGTGCAACAGGCGCAGAAGCTGTTTACGCGTCGTCTATGGAAGAAAATTTGGTGAATTTAGGTGTCACATTGAAGAATAAGATCAAAACTTCAACCTATAATTGGGAGTATTTCATGTCACACAATAAAAATTTCTTGAATATTTATTATGATACTCCCGAGTCCCCCAAAAGAGAAATCAGATCGTTCAAAGATGTCGTTTATCCATTTTCTAAATCCATCCACAGTAAATGTTTGCGTTGTGGGTACATTTATCGGAAACAGAAGCTTATGAAATCGTATGTGTCATATTTCTATGTGTTGACATGTAATTATCTTCACGAGTTCAAAATCGAAAACAATGAGAAGAAAGCGAGCTTGAAATCCGGCGGAGGCAACGGTCATAACAATAAGAAAAAATCTAAAGGCAAAGTAGGTGGTGTCATTGACCATGATGATACGCCTACAAAGTCTTACAACCTCAACGACTTCACAATAGATGTAAAGGACTCTGGCGAACTTAAGTTTGTTTTGCAGAGAGTCTCAAGCAGCCTAAAAGTCTCTTTCAAATGTCAGAGTGAGCTGGATTATGTGGCGTGGGCTACAGACTTGCAGGACTTGCTCAAATTTTCGAGTAATCACTTGAAGCGATTTAAATTCATCGAGGAGAAATTGGCGCAAAGAAGCGCTTCTTCTGAAGACACCTCTCGCGAGACAACTCCAGTTCCTGGCTCTTCAAACACGCATAGCAAAAACCACCAAGAAATGTCGCTCAATCTCAAAAATCTCTTATCAGACAAAGCATCTCTCGAGCGCATACAACCGAACAACAGCCTTACCGGTGCATTCACACCCAAAGTGCAGTCTCCCAACGAACAGGCAAATCCATTCGATAGTTTCCCATTGGGTCTTCCACCGAGCGATACTCTTTCTCCAAGTTTAGAGCCTGTCCAATCACCTGAACAGACACCGCAAACTCAACAAGACCTTGAAAACTACTTACGTCTCCAAAATGAGATAATGGCGCAGCAACAGAAACTTGTGCTGGTTGAGGAAGACCGCCAACTGAGCATTTCTCGCACTTCTTCTGAAGAATCTATGACGTCAGGTCTCAATTCTAACAATGGATTGCCCCTTTTTTTGGGCCAAAATGAGATTTACATGAACCAGATCGGACATCATCACCAAACAAACGAGAGTCTATCCTCCTTGCCGGAGGTTTTGATTCTGGATCATGATTCCAACAAAAATTACTAGGTATTTATTGAAGAATGATTCTATTTAACAAACATTGGTAGTTATTTCGAAGAAAATACATTGTTTTAGGATTGGGCAATTTTTCAGTAAAAAGTTTCGGCGCATGCTACGTAATATCATTTTGCTGTTATTCCAGCGAGAAGTGAAAAAATTTGTACAAATTAATAAACATGTGTCTTGCTATTCTTTTAACACGCCTGAAGTGGCTATTATCAGAAATCCACTAAATACATTTCCTTGTGTCAAAATGTAAAATTATAAAATACTGTTTGGTTGAATTCCAATCCTGATCCGTATCAAATCTGATTTTGTTTCTCGAGTAATTATTCCTTCACGCTTGGGTTTTCGTCTGCTATTGAACGTGTAATCTTTAATTATATCTTCAATAATTTACTTTGGGAAACCGTGCGATTTGACCTCTCAGTGAACCTTTTTTTAAAACACAAAACCCAGCAAATGCATGTATTTTTAGGCAATCATGAAGCTGGGTATTTCTGGGAATCCCTATTAAAATACTGGTAAGGACACATAAGTATGAGTTCTCTATGTCGAAATGTAAGTTGTAGACGCAGATATGAGAAATATTAGCAAATTACCCTTCATTAACTTCATTTTTGAGAGGCTATAAACCAATCTCTTTCATAAAAGTGCTTTAACTTTAAAAATTCAACTCAATTTCAGTTAAATGATCAACAATTCATATCATAAGGCATGACGCCCGTATGGTTAGGCATGGCGTGCAATTGGCTAGGCATGGCGCACCAATGGCCAGGCATGGCGCGTGAGTGATTAGGCACGGCACACGAAGGGTCAGGCGCGGCGCACAGGCTTGGCCTATTCAGTGATTTGGTGGCCCCAAACACAAGTACATTCAAAATCAATACCTTAAATGACCCATATACCCACAAGAAATCCCGCGGAGTAATATAGATTTGTTTCTGCCAATGTGGTTTCTTAAACATGGTCATAATGCTGATCTCACTTGCTTAGCCAAGCATAGAATCGTTGTCATAAGCGCCAAGTACTAGAATATTCTGATTTGCAACAATGCTTACATGCTTTACCGAATATTGACGAAAATAGACTTTGAGCATTCATACTGGGTGCGAATTACTTAATATTCAATGATTTACTTTGAGGCCTTATACTTTCATTTTACGCTCTTTTTCTTTTCACTTTGTTTTAGTGAACATTAACTATTTGGAGTTTGTTTGGTGGTAATTAAGTACCTGTGGGTTTGGGAAAATTATCGAGATGCCCCAAAGTACCCTATGGGGAGCATAGGGCAGACTTTGAGAATTAACACGCTGTGGTAGCCTGAATCGTTGCTATTCCTATTTCTTCTATGATCAACATTGCACTACGCTAGGCATGGCATGGCACACACATGATCAGGCATGGCGCATACATGTTTTGGCACGGCTCCTAAATTTTGAGGAGCAGCACACGAATGGTTATGAATGACACACACGCATGGGGTATTGAGTTAAATTTTCCAGCCTTCTTGTAAATTAATGCCACAAAAACATCGCAGCTATCCATCGATACAATCCATGCCCTATTGGCCCTTTACACCCCCCCCACATCGCGCCTCTCCCTTCCTCCCCCCGATCCTTTACAATAGTTGGCATGGCACACTTGACTCAGTGGCGCGGCACCTCGGTGGCTTGGCAAGGCACTCCATGGCACTGAATTCCACACTTTTAATTTTATTCTAAAAGACATAAAGCCAGCTTAAATTATCTCGCAGAAAATATTTAGGCATTTTTTAGCGTTTAAAAAGCTCTAGTGCATGTTATAAGATGGGACGTCGTTAACGGCCTCGATCTGCCTCCAGCCAGATTGTTGCATCTACACAATAATAATAATTGTTTCAATAATCAAAGTGTACCCTTTATCGTCGGCGCTATTTGATGGATTAAATTTTCTTTTGTCTCTATAGATGTGTGCTGAGAAATACTGATGTTATCAGGTTTTGACCCCATTTAGAGGCCGCAAATTGTACTCTTTGCACTAAATTACGCAGTAATCTTTTTATCTATTCTTTTTTAAATTGTACATTTATTACTATCCTAATAATTATCTACAATTTGTGGTTCTTTTTGTAGAAAGCAAATACCTGGTGGCTTCAGAATTTCACGATAAAGCTTGAAAGTGCCCTATGGGTACATAAGGCAAATTGGGATGAACCAAAGTTGGCCCTAGACGAAAAATAAAACGGCGCGAAGCCGCGAGGAGTGCATCGGAGTGCGGAGTTAATGCGAGAAATTATCCATTATAGGCAACTTTCTGCACTTTTCACGATTTTACCGCCAATTTCAAGAGGAAGAACGGTTTTTTGTATGGCAAAATTTTGTGTGCAGTACCTCAAGAGACTGCAGATAGACATTAATTTAGGCGCTGTACAGGCCGTGCAGGACATCAAATGGGACCCTTTTTTGCAATCTTAATTTTGTCAAGCTGGTGCCAAAAAGTTTTGAAATTGAATCCATAATACATATGGAAAACAAATTTGAGCTGCATTCTTTACACTGTAATTTGTGTAGCTGAATTGCACCCCGGGGTGTGTTGGAAAAGCGATTTTCTGAGAATTTTTTGCAACCATGCCAAACACACACATGCAAAAGTTGGGCGGGAAATTTTCGAAAAATGGATTAAGAAGCACGTTTTTAATAGTCACCCGTTTTGAGCCTAATAATGTGGTGTTTCAACTTCCACTCACTTTCTTTGGGACATTGATTTTGCTTACTTTGGGGAGTTCTTGGAGAACCCTTATTACGAGAAAGAAATCTTGTGAGCGAAAGTATGAACCTGAAGGCGTAATTGCCATTTTCGTAGGCGTTGAGACATCAAGTTCTCGAAATTATTGACGGATTCCCCAAATTATACAATTTTTGGACCGGCTAACCCCATGTCGGAATGACCCCAAATTAACCAAAGTTAAGCATCCAAAATATGATTCACACGGCACCTTGGTGCTCCTGTGATAGCCACGCTTTTGTTGTATACTTTGGTGGTAACTGCAAACTCCACATTACAGAAGCGCGTCCACACGGCGCAAATGCGCCGTTTAGAGCCTGCGAGAGGCCATGCCGCATCCAAGGCGCGAGAGACCACCAAATACGAAGGCACGGCCTTTTGCCACATTCGGCATGGCACCAAATGCCCAAACAAAACTGTGCCTTCAAAGATATGTTTTCAATAGAAATAATTCAGGAGAATAATCTGAATTTGGCTTTAAGCACTCTCTTTACTTTCGCGTAGAATAAAAGTGCCGAAGTGGATGGAGGAGTCAAGATGGTTCATGTGGAATTGCGACTCCCCTGGAGAGTGAATCAAGAATCTTTTGCAACTATTGGATTCTTCGAATCAAGGGCCATGGAATCAAGTATGCAGACCCCAAGTGATCTTTCCGAGCTAAGAGAATTATTGACGAAAGCATTCCGGGTCCCTGTTATAGGGTGCTTATTGCATGTTTTTTAATATATAACTTTATGATATTGTAGTTTAATTTGTCAAGATTGTTCTTTTATTTTTGCTTCAAAAATATTTAATTGATTGCGGCGAATAAGTACCTATAGACCTGAAAATGTCTCTGAGAGGTTCAAGAGAGCCTCTGCCATCAACATGGAATTACCTTCCTAGCCAAAATTTTGGCCCAACGCACACACGGGCGTTACATCGAGGTGTTGAGGTATTTGATGGAAGCCCTGGACTTGCAAACGTGTCAAGTATTTAATGGCTTATTACAAGAATGAAAAGCTGAATAAATAGGGTGTGGTATGTACTCACTGGAAACATTCAATCTTGAAAACTGGTCGATTTCCCATTAGAGATACCCGAGTTGGTAGCAAGGACACTAATGATTACTAGGTTGAATATAGAAGAAATGCTGGATATTCTGCCCAACTTCAATTATGATAAACCTGGTTACATTTAATTCTGTACGAGGAACTAAAGACTTTTTAATTAATCGTCCACTTGGTAAAATTTCTGAATTAGACCTTTGTTTTTTTTAAAAAAAAAACAGAACATATTCTTTGCTTCATGAGAGTCATACTCTCTAAGGCTGCATGAAGTCACTATAGTGTCTTCTTGCAAACTTTGCTTTGCAGTTGGCAACTGGAAGTGAAAACAGTTATTTTATAGATAAAATCCATAGAAATTGAAACCGCATATCCTGTAATACAGAGTTATGGAGTTTGCATGACGCTAAGTCTTCGCCTTCTCCTCCGTCAACGAAAAATAACCGCTTAATCTCGCTCGTACTTATGTTTATAAGATCTGTTGCACGGAATATTTCTTAGCGAATTCAAGTTACAAAGGTTGGTTCAAATAGGCAGTTTTAACGAGACTCAATACGCACTTCGACATTACAACGCCAGCAAATCAATGGAAATTCACTAATTTTAATACAATTTTCCCCAAATGATAAACGAAAATAACCCTAAATGAGTTTTAGTTAAAAACGATCAATTGGTCTCCTGCACGCAAGGCGATGTTGGATCAACTGTGCCTTAGCAAAGAACATCTGTGTCATACCAATTACTAGCAAAGGCAAGCAACCATATATAAATAGGCGATCCCCACATTCTCATTATCACCATTAATTACAGAAAAAAACTCATTTCCGAATTAAAGCATTTATTGGGAAAAAAAAACTATACTTTTTTCTGTCCATCGTACTATTGCTTCCTATCGCACTTCCAACTCCTTTGAGGAAGTCATAACACCTACTTCACACTAATAGACTCTCTGTTATACACCACTACGCATTAATAACCCCATTAAATCTTCATAACAGCCTCAATTGTGTTCTGGTATTCTCAATTAAATAATGTCTTCTTACACCTCCGGCTTCAAGCCCAGTAACGAAACGGCCATTGCCTCTGATGCTGAAAGCGATGTGGAGTTTGTCCCTGAGCTCAAGTTGAGAAGATCTTCGTCACTCTTCTCTTTGGGATCCAACCATGAGCCTTTACCTCGGCCAGAACCAAAAGACTACCAGAATTTTTTGGATGACTCGCGTCATTTTTCATTGATTCGCAATCTTCACATGGCTGATTTCATCACTCTTTTAAATGGCTTCTCGGGATTCTACTCCATCATTTCATGTTTGCGTTTTGCGTTAACTGGTAAATCACATTATGTACAAAGAGCGCATTTCTTCATCTGTTTGGGGCTCTTTTTCGACTTCTTCGATGGTCGTGTGGCTAGATTGAGAAATAAGGCATCATTGATGGGTCAAGAACTTGACTCTTTGGCTGACTTAATTTCGTTCAGTGTTTCTCCTGCAATTATTGCCTTCGCAATTGGGTTCCGTTCTACGTTAGACACCCTAATCTTAGCATTTTGGGTCTTGTGTGGATTGACAAGATTAGCTCGTTTTAATATTTCAACAAATAATATTCCAAAGGATAGCACTGGTAAATCGCAGTACTTTGAAGGTTTGCCTGTTCCAACTAATTTGATATGGGTCGTTTTCATGGCTACTTTGGTCTATCAGGATAAGATCTTGGACAAGTTACCCGGCGGAGTTTTCTTCGAGGGAACATCCTTCGAGCTTCACAAAGTTGCCTTCTTCTTTATTTTGCAAGGATGTGGAGAGATCTCCAAGAGTTTGAAGATTCCAAAGCCATAGGCTTTTAATAACGCGTCCAGAATTGTCCATTTTTGCACGGGCGAAATTTAGGATCTTCATCAAGATTCAGCCCCAATTGCCGATAGTACATTTCAACGGATTGTCTGTGATGACTTTCGCAAATCCCATCACTCTATCGGGAGTTTATAGGCTTAAGGCTAACTATAATGTGTATATTCGCAATAATATCTGTCAAGTAAATCTCGCAATAATTTAAATTTGTTATGTCAAAGAGCCGATGTGAGCAGGCAATAAGTCCTCTCGAAGTCTATCATTTTCATCTCCACATAGAGCTGAGGGCATGTGTTACCTCAACAGGCACCAAAAAAGCGATCATAGAATCGGGGAGTTGAGTTTTGGTTCTAATGGAATCAATTCCTCCTACAATAAGTCATACGACTGAGTTCTTCGCGACTAATATTTTATTGATCGTACATGGTTACTCTTCCAAGACAGGTTTTCTGGTCGACCAGTTGCTGCCTACTATAAATACATCTCTAAAGTCAACCCCTTTGTATATACCGCGCTGTAGCATTTCATATTGTTCCTTAGTGAAGTTGGCAGGATCTAGAGCACCTATACTTGAGGGCAGAAACCCAATTCTATGTTCATGTTGAGCTATCTCAATGAATCCGCATTGTTCCCAAAAAACATGGTGAATTTTTTGAAGCTTAAATAAATACGCCCATCTGTATGACCTGATTTGTGCAGATGTGAAGTCCCTGGAAGATGTTGGTGTTATTCCCAACAAAGCAAGTTCATAATGAAAAAGCAGTAGAACCGCTAGTAACTCAGGATAAGTCTCAATGTGAGGCATAAGCTCTGCAATCATTTTTCGTTGTGGGGTTTCGTTTTCGAGCTTGTCCATACGTTCATCGACGGTGCGGACGTAATTGAATGCGTTCGTCAAGAAATTACCTTTCTTAGCCTTTTTTGGTGTTTCTTGTGCCTTGAGCACTCGAATGCCCACAGAAAATGTCCGTAAACGTATTATGGGTTTCATTCGAAGGCTTCGACTTAACATTTTGGCTTTTGCTTATAAAAGAAGGTTTTGAATTGACGTCGTCGCGTAGGCAATTTCGAATCTTCGTGATATGAGTAGAGTTTCTATAATTGAATCGGAAAAGATTTATGGTGTTATTTGGCCAGTGGGGACTATAGGAGTGTAGTGAAGAGATGTTAAATGAAGAGCAGTAGAAGCTCAAAAGTCTAAGAACTTGAATACGCAGGAATCAGTTTGGAGATTGGACAAATGATAAATCTTGTTGTTGTTGTTTTTTTCGTATCATCGAAATATGAAATTATTTCGGCATAATAAGAGATTTTTGAATTGTGTGTAAATTCGTGTGACATTGTGGACTCTTGTGAATACTTTTCACAACCTTTTTCCTAATAATTTGAAATGAAAGAGATTCAAGAATATTGATAGATTGAACAAAAGCATTCATTTTACATCATTTATTTTACATCAATATTGCCGCAATCTATGTTTCATTCAATGTATTGACATTTATCTTAGATTCCTGACACAATGAAAACCGACAAAAGCAATTCAAAATTCAGGTTAAAAGTTAATTTTAATCTCTTTCTCAAACTCCATGTATAGACCGTTATTTTCTTAAAAGAATATTTTCTTTCATATCAAGCCTATCTTATCACCGCGTATCTAACAAAAACATACAAAACCACTCCAGAAGACCATGAACTTTCTTTCCAATGCGTTGTCACTCCTCTCAACGTCTTCGATACCATACACGATCAAGGAGAAATTTGTGGAGCCAACGGGATCTTCCGATTTCATAATTTGGTCGGTTTACGACGGTGTAAATCCCAAAAACGATGCACCCGTGACAATCTTTGAGTTTAACTTAAAAAATCCAGCCTTGTCCTCTTATGTTGACTTGGCCAGAAATTGCTTCAAGAAACTGAAACTTATAAAGTTTCCCGAGGTTATATCCGTCATTGAATTCATTGAAAATGAGTCCTTTCTTTACATAGTCACAGAACCTGTGGTACCCTTAACAAAGTATTTGACCCAAAATCAAACTCACCTTTCCAAAGACGCAAAAGCTTACGGGCTTTACAAAATCGCTAATGCATTGGCGTTTATTAATAGTAAGGCCAATTGTGTCCATGGTAACTTAAACATGTACTCCGTGTGGGTGAATGGCCAGGGTGACTGGAAACTCTTTGGGTTCGAGGTTCTTACCAACTTAACGTCAGACCCAGACCAACCCATTTATAGACACTTCAAATCCTTGCGTAGTTTTGAAGAGGGTTTGCCGCCTGAAGTAAAACTGGGTGGGATACAAGCTATACAGCAGTCACCCATGCTGTTGGATTCATACAAACTAGGCGTGTTCACATATCAGTTGTTTTGTACTAAGGATTTTTCTCTTGTTCCTTCTTCTGATTTGGAGGAGTTTGCCACTAAACGTGCCAGCGTTCCTCAGCCTTTGGGTGCAGCAGTTCAAAAACTTGTGGGCGCTAGGAGGATCACAACGGAACGCTTCTTACAGGAGACACAACAGTATTTTGAGTCGGTACCGCTCGTAGAGTTTTCCAACATGTTGGAGGAGGTGAAATATGCTGATGATCTGGCAAAGTTAGCTTTTTTCAAGCACGAATTAAGTCACTACATAAACAACGAATTCCCACCCGGATACCTCGATAACAAATTACTTCCAGAAATAGCCGATCAATTTTTTGTTTTGGTGAAACAGAGGTCGACTGCTGCCGCTAGCCCGGAGGAACAAGGTAGCCGTCAAGAAGCCTTGTCCACCATTTTGAACCAAATCCTCACGTTGAGCGAGAACTTGCCTGATGCACTCTTTATCAGATTAGTCTCGCCGGTTCTTTTCCAAGCATTTACTCTTCCAGACCGGTCTATTCGTCTTTCTCTTTTGAAGCATCTTTCGAGTTATGCGCCCAAACTCCTGGAACAAGACGTCCAAAATAAAATTTTTCCAAACCTCTTGACAGGTTTTCAGGACACTAACTTCCTTATACGGGAGACCACGCTCACTTCGATGACGTTGATTATCGATAAAGTCAGCGTAAAGCAGATCAACAATGAGTTACTAAAGGTATTGGCTAAACTGCAAATGGACCCTAAACCTTCAATCCGAACTAATACTTTAATTCTAATCATTAAAATTTCAGGCTCTATTTACTCGAACTCGAGAAATAATGTATTGATCACCGCCTTGTCGAAAGCTCTTCGAGACTCCTTCACACCTTGTAAAATGGCTGCCCTTTCGGGATTCGACAAATTAATTGATAATTTTGGTTTGGAGGAGAAGTGCACGAAAGTTTTGGGCCACCTTGCTGTTTCGTTGATGGATCCTAAGTCCCATAAAGTGAGAACCGAGGCTAAACGCATTTTGCTAAAATACTTGGATGCTGTCGAAGACCATGCGGCCAACTTTTCGAAAGATGAAGAAGATGAAGATGCAGAGGAAAAGGAATTCATGAGCCGCATGGCTGAGTCCCCTGCGGTTCCCGGAGATAAATCTTCCTCTGAACCAGCAGGTCTTTCGTTCGGATGGAATATGGTCAATAAATTTGTCTCATCCGAGTCATCTACAGTTTCTGGGGATATTAATCCAACCATGAACCGTTCTACGCCGGATTTGAGTAAGAACAGTGCATCAGCGGTCGTTCAAGATTGGGATGACGAAGAAGATTTGGACGCATGGGGAGCCGAAGATGATGTAGTGCCCGAGGTATCTCTGGCTGTGAAAACGAAAACGGCGAGACCAATTCCTGCTGCAAAGAGGGAGCCATTAGCCAAGAAAAGAGAACCTTCTCAGTCAAGAGCAGCCTCTTCAAGACTTAAGCTTGGAGGAGTTAAAAAGACACCGGGATCGACGCTCAAGTTGGACCTCAGTGTGGATGACAACGAGGACGATGCATGGGGTGGAGATTGGTAATGTTATATTCTTCATAATAAAGTTACGATATGTCCATGAACTTAATTGGCACATCTTGTAATGACTAAAATAAAAGTAAGATTAGGGTAAATAAAATAAGCTGATTCGTTCAATTATATATACTGATAAAATGTAAAGATTATGGGAAGTGACCAATTCTTGGACCAAAGTACCCATCTGGTGCGCTAGTGGAAGCATCAAGCAAACTTGGACCCTCAGCATCAAGGCCGTTGTTGTTCACATCATTACCCCACCAGTCGAGGTTGACAGCTTTGTATTGGACAGCGAAGAAAATAATGACACTGGAGAAGGCAACACCAGCAGTCAAAGCACCGGACAACACGTAGTTGTACTTCTTGAACCAAGTTAAGTATCTGTTCTTAATGACATGCATGAAGAAGTAAGCGGCAATCAAAGCAGGAGTGTAGTAAGACAAGTTATATGGAGCATAGATCAAGAAACCACCAATAATCAATGTTGGTTGGAAATATCTAACCACTCTGTTAGCACCGAAGTATCTCTTAATAAGGTAACAGACTGGTGCCAACAAAGTACCAATCAAGAAGCACCACTTCAAGATTGGGTACAATCCGTCAAACACTCTCTTAGGGCCAATTACACCCCAAAGGACAGAAGCAGAATAGAAAGTCTTTGCACTTGGACAACTGAACTTTTGAGGTTGGTTTGGAGTACAGTAGTCTTCAATGTTGTCCATAGCAAAGTTAATAACAGCCAAGGAAATAAAGGAACTGATAAAGACAGAAAGCATCTGACATCTGAACAAAGCTCTTGGTGGGATACGAAGGTAGTGTCCCAATTTTTGATCAGTGATATAGTTCTGCGCTTGACCATCAATGTTGTAACCGATAGCCTTAATGAACATCAATGCCATACCATTACCTGGCAAAGCGTAACCAACAATCAACTCAACCAAAACGTTAAGACCGAAACTGAAACCAGTGATGGAGTAGATAAAAGTGAGTGGGATCAAGAAGACGAAGTTGATACCCAAGGCAAAGAAAATACCCCAAACTGGAGTTTCTGTTGGGTAAAGTGTAACACAAAGAATTGAGAAGACGAGGGAGATCAACAAAACGATTAAGAAGGCCCACTCTGGCACTTCTTTGTATGAACGCATAGAGTTGCAAAAAGCGTCATCAAAGCCATCATAAGTAGAGTTCTTGAAAGATCTGATAGACTGGTAAAGACCCTTACAAGAATTCTTGATGTGCTGGAAGTCAGTCAAGGTCACGTAAATGAAAGCAAATGGATAGATAGCAAAGAAGGCTCCATAAACTACCAAGTTTGCAGCCGTGTAGAATGGAGGGCCATATACAGCGTATTTAGCTGGGTCCAACAAACTTTTGCTATTAAGAATCTTTGTGACACGGTAGTTTTCACCAGTGTTGGTAAATAAAGCATTACTATTAATTGGCAAGTAGGCTGTCCACTTGTAGTTTGTATACCAAACGCCAACAATGCAGAAAAATGCAATTAAAGATCCGATATACTGGTTGACTGTGGAGAAGAATGGAATAGTCAATGGGGTGTTATAGTTAATGACATTCCAATCAAAGGTAGTAATGGGGTTCAAACCCAAACCTGATTGACTTCCAGTAATGGTTGCTAAGTTCAAATTGTTTGGCGCAATCCATGCTAACCAGTTAAAGGTAGACAAAGCGGTGAAAATGAAATCTGGGAACCAGAACCAAACGAAGGAAGCAAGGAACGCAACAAAGAAGAAATGGTATCTGGAAATCTTCCATCCATTAATGTTCTCCTTAGGTTCAGATTGAAGCAAAGCCTTGTTAAGAGCAAGAGTTGGCAACATAGTTGGCCAGATGGCTCTGGTAGGATAGACAGCAAACTTTCTCATGATACCAGCGAGTCCGAAACCCAAGAAGTTGGTTGCGAGAATTAACAAGATTTGGTAGCCCCAAGTAGCCCATTGGACATTATAAAACATCTTCATTTTGAGGACTGGAATGTTATAAGCCACGTAAGGAGCAGAACCAGAGACAGAGTAGAAAATAGTAGCAAGCATTTGTTCCTTGTGGTTCCATGGACCAGGGTTTAAATCAATGTTGTAACCCAAGACTCTAAATTTCCATTTGGGCATGATGTATGCCATCAAAACACCAGATGGGTAGAGCAAAAGTTGAACAACAGCTGTGTTCAAGGTGATAGAAGGTTGTCTTTGCATAAAGAAATTGTTGATGAAAGTACCCACACCAGTCCAAATAGCACCCAAAATATACACTCTTAGAGTTTCACAGTACATAGTTGGATCGTCATAAGCATCGGTGACAGCTCTAACTTCTGGGTATGGTGAGTGGAAGAACACAATACCAGCCTGTGTTCTTACTTGCAAATCCCAATCAAAAATGGTATGATCGTTGTGAGTGTCCGACTCATTAACTTCATGAACAGCCTCAACAACGTCAGATTTCTCAGTTTTTTCGATAGATTTATCCGAGATGTGAGCAATAGAAGGAGTGTTGTTGCGACCGGGGTACTCAACCAATCTACGAATGAAGTCCAATTCACTAGGAGGGATATTGATATCGTCCGAGTGCTCATCCAAAAATTCGTTAAGGAGTCTGACGGCTTCATCTGCTGACAAGTTTTGGATCTTTTGCATCATGTACGAGACAGAGATAGGCAAGTCCTCCATGCTCTCCAAGGTGTCAAAGTTAAGAGCCTTTAAAACATAATACTTTTGTTCAGTAGTAAGTTGTGTTGCAACCTGATTCAAAGAAAGCGGGTTAGAAGTAACGGCTTGCAAGGTTTCCGAGATTTGCGACATTGCATCGGTTGCAAGAGAAGCCTTCTCGGAGTGCATTTTTGCAGAGGGTAAAGAAGAAGAAAATGTGTTGGTGAAGAAACAAAAAAAAGGTAAAGTTTATGAGGCGGGTTGGACCTTTATAATAATTTGTTTAGTTCTGATAATCTCCTCAAATTTCATTTTGAAAGTCGCAGCCAAGGAACCGTACGGCACTGTGAATTATAGATACGAAGGTATGTGCACTAGGTGTGCTGTTACATGCAGGTCATTAGTGCACATAAGCTTAAAACAGAGTGACATATCGTCATGAACACAACAGTATCTATCGTTAATTTACATTTTATCACTTTCAAGTCCAAAGATAACGATAGTGCGAGGGAATAGCGATTTTGATATTTCGGGCGCTGAAAAGCGGCTAGTTATATCATGCTTCTTGTCGAGACATTTGAGCGCCGAGCTTGAAGTGAAACTTCTCCAATGAAACCGTCTTTGCGGCCATAAGCCGTTGCAGGACTCGAAAACTCAAAAGATGATTTGAAATTGTGGATGATTTCAAAATCTCCTCATATCACGCCTCAGCGCTCAATACTGATAACACTCGTGATCAGAAATCAGAGCCGTTCGCTACACCGCAGTTTTATTCTCTTATTGGCATATTCTGACGCGGCGCTGGAATCGGCACGCCGGACGCCATACTTCGTGAGGCCATTTTGTTTGGATCGTTGCGGAGTAAGCGGCTCCATATTGACGAGTGGCTTGAATGGCCGCCAGTTCGACTCATTCGAAAGTGAGACTTCGGGATAAGAATGCACGCGATCGTCACGAATCGTATGTGCATGTAATTTCGCACGGCTGTTTCCATTTGAAATCACAGGAGCCATACAGTTTGTTGAATTGTGGCTCACACAGTTGTTGAAGCCACAAAGACTGAAGTGTTTCGAAAAATGGAAACTGGTTAGAGACCTGGTTCTACAAAGAAAATAGCCTCTTTTGCTTTGGAGCAGTTGGCCTAAGCTTCCCTAATTCAGTCTCGGCGTTGTAGGTTCTGAGCATTTTAGGTAAATGTCGCACAACCAATCCTGTATCAACTGCCACGTTTCCTGCAGAAAAAACAAAATGCTTCTAACGATACTGTATATAGAGCGAGTGTAATGTTCAATCATCCACTGATGGAATACTCTAATTACATCTTGAGAATGCAATTGGGCAGAATCCTGGAGAACTGTCATTAAATTAATTTGTATTAAAGTATAAATAAATTTATGCGTTCGTTAATTGAATAAAGTAGGGGTGGAGAGAATAACTGGTAAGCCCTTTTAAGTGCAATCCCTAAGGTAAGTGCTTACCCCTGGGTACTCTAGAAAACACAATCAGCACAACTATGTATGTGAACCTAGGTTAAACTTTGCATGTCAAATTTAGAAAGGGTTAAGAGAGTCTAACACCGAGGAGTAATCCGCGGCATCCAAGTAGTTCATGTCGAAGCCATCTAAATCGATATCTAACTCTGGACGGATCAGCTCGTTCGGAAGCTGATTTTCTAAATTACCTGCTTGTCGAACATTCCCCTCCAACATGTAAGGAGGAAGAATACGTCCATATATTTGAGCGTCTACAGCATCAATAACTCCAGGAACGTAATCTAAAGGTGTATGCATAAATTGCTTCAATGGATCTCCACCAGAGATGGCTTTATCGGCCACAGTTACCCTGGGCTCATAGTTAGAACCTACTACGGAAGGACAATCCTTATCTCCATTTGCATTATCACCCACAGGAACAGATCTGGTAAGGTCGTGGAGCTTACCTACGTCAAGATTTGGGGTGTTGCTTGTTGTCAGACCCTCCATGCGCGCGGCTTCGGATGCAGACGGGAAAATATCTTGACCAGGAGTGGCTTCAGACAAGGTGGGGCTATTTGCCAAGAACTCGTAAAAATTTTTGTTCCCAGATTTCTTATCGTTTTCGCTCTCACTTGGCTTTCTGACAGTGATATCTGCGTCGAGAGCACCCGAGGCCAGATGGTTTGAATCACCTAAGCCTTCCAAGTTATTAATACCAATATCGATAAGAGAGCGCTCTGTTCCAGCAGGATAATCATCCAAACTTTTGGATCTCAACGAGTTATTAGCGGTCTTTCTATTGAGCTGTTCAAACAACCGGTTTAAGATGTTGTAGATGCGCATTGACGAGTTGGACATGTTCTTTAAAGTATTCAACACTTTTTTCCCAATCTCAATGTCTGCTCTAATCATATCGATATTCAAGTCATCATCAAAATAAACTCCAGCATAATTAACGCCCATTGATTTGTTTTTCAGATTATTATAATTGGCAAAGTGGAAGTAATAGATGAGACATGCAATCGAAAAGAAAATCGTGTACATTGAAAACCAATAGGTTCCGATTAACAAATTTTCGTCAATCATTTTGTTAGCCAATTTTACCACCAATCGAGCTACTTTTATGCAATTGCGCCCACGTATAAGTGATCTTGGGTCGGAGTTTGTTCCTGAATAGCCGTTGCTAATGTAATGGATAAAGGGACGATAAAGACTAATTTTACAATTCAAAAATGAAAAGTGGAGATAATAGTTGGCAAGCTTGAACTTGTCGGGAATATCGTCGTTGCTTTTGGAATCGTTTGGATCGGTGGGGTATAACTCACTAGGAAGGTTATCACACCACGTTTTCAATTCAAATTCAAGTTCTGTGACTTTGTCGTGTATGTTCATCGTAGGAACGCCATCGACCAGCTTAGCCTTGACTTTGATTGGATACAACTCCTTAACGATTTTCAGTAGAATCATGGTCAACTTTGTATGATGGTTAGCACACGCAGAGGACGAAAGACGGCCATTCTGTTTGTCCACAAGAAGTTCATCACGGGTAATGAGCTCATCATCTAGTTCGATTGGTAATTCTTGATCAAATTCGTCTTCACTCATAGATCTAGGTAATCCTAACAAAGAGTTGATATAAATGTCCATCTTGTAGATCGTAAAAAACAAGCGCTTTCTTGTATCTTCTTCAATCGGGTCGAGTTTTCGTTTCGACTGAAAGATAGAGAGATTTCTATGTAAACCTTCCTTCAAAGCACTTCTAAGGGCAATGCCAATATAAGAGTAACAAGTTGACAACCGTGCAGAACACTGAAGATACAATATCATCATGACAATAGTTTGAATGGAGGGTAAATCAGCTACATTAGTCACGTCTATGAGTCTTCGAGCCTCCAAAAAGTAGTTAAAGCCATCATCTTCAAGTGTGCTGTTGGATTTATCTGTGGAGTTCGAGTTTTTCGAAAAGAGCGATCCACACGCTAAAAGTGAGTACATGAAAGGCAAAAACTTCTGCTGTCTTCCTGTGTAATGGCTAGGGTCTAGACTATAAAGAAGATCGACCTCTTCGAGCAATGAAGGTCTATGATAGAAGCGGAATAGCACACATGCTTTATTCCAGGTAGTATAGATCAATTGAAGGGCTTCTTGTTTGGAAGGCAAAATAAGTTTAAATTCTGCACCTAAAGCTTCATCACCAGAAGTTTCACTTCCTAATGATTGTTCAAGTCTTGTTGATGGAGATGCTAATGGAGTATCTCCATCTAGGTACATTTCAGAGATTTCATTAATGTTAACATGAGAAGAATTACGACTTTGTAGATAGGAAACAATTTTCTGCAAACGTTTATAGTTGAATTCTTGTGGAGAGTCGTCCAAAAAGTTAAAGTGAAGTTTTGGAAATAGCAAGTTTAAGATGTTCTGACTCAACACCAAATTCTCATTGATAGTGCTTATGGAAGGCATCCGATTTAAAGCTATCAGTTGTAATAATGCAGCAGATTGAGGAGTGCTAGGTAGCGGCGCCATTGTTTTCTTATTTCTGATGTTCGGGCGATCATAAGTACATTTATGAGAATACACGGTACAATGAATACATGGCTGCTTTCCATCACACTTGACCTTTTTAAGACGGCAGTGGTCGCAAGCGCGTGTCACCCTTCGACGTTTAATAGTGTCGCCAGAGCGCAGATTGGCAGGAGAAGCGCTGGACGTGGCCAGGTACTCTTCCTTCACGTTGTTTAAGGGCATGGCTCTTTGAAGGCGAGTCCGATGATTGTACAAGCGGGGGTTTCGGAATAAATAGCTTGTGTCGATACGAATCGATTCTTGTCGTTACGACCTTGGAAATGTTCAGCTTCGAGGGCGTTTTGAGAACTCCGGTGGCTGATGATTGGCCCAGAAAGATGAGTCTGGGGAGTCTTTAGTATCGCGATTAAAGAGGTGCTTTCACTAAAGTGGGATGATGAAGTTCTCCTGTCTTGAAGGCCAATTTCGTTTTCTTTCGTGTTTATATCTTGTGTTTTGAACTCACGAGAAACGTAAACACTTTTATTGAACACAATTGATGTCTCAGGTAAACCGATGAAGACTTAATTGTTTCGAAAATTATAGGAGTACTGCACATAGACACAGGAGATGAAACAAGCGAGGGTATCAAATGACTACAGAGTCATCGGATCTAACCGTTTGAAACAAGGGAAGACTGGCAAAAAACTAGTTTTTTTATTGAATTTGAAGATTTTTTAGTATAAAATAATTGAACGGATATAAAGTCATCGAAAAGAATTAAAAGTATCCATTTTAACTTCGAAATAGCAAATTACTTGCACTTGAATGCACTTGTATAGTCATATTAGCGCCGCGGTTATCTGCAGTCCCGAAAAAGGTGCATGGAAACTTATAAAAGCATCAATGACAAAGGAATCAGAAATTTAAAGAAAATATGCCGCAACGAATTTTGTGCACGGCTAAGAACATATCTGTTTGAATTACCCATGCAAGTTGACATTTGCCGGTATTCAACCACGATTTGCAGTCATTTGCGACATTTGCAGACACTTGCTCACATTTGCAGACGCTAAGTGGGAAACCCACACATGTCAAAACGCCTTTTCCGGGGTTACTTTGACTTTTTGGTCGCGCGCGCTTGCTTTTTGTGTCGGGATTGACTTGAAAAAAGACTTAAATCACTCGGATAAGATAAGTGGTCATTCTGGCTGCGAACAGACGATGTAACGCAGCGTGTGCTAGCAAAACCACAAGCAAATATGATTTTGGATTAATATTTTGATATTCTTTGTGTTTGGCTTCCTAATTGTGTTTTTTGTATGCAGCGATGATCATCGTAATCATCGGACTTTTGACATACTATCGTCCTGCAGAAAGTGGTGATGACTAACCCCATTGAAATTTCCATAGGTTGACTCAACGAACATTGATTCCTCGTTATTAGCAGAAAAGCGAAGCTAACTAAAATTAATTTTTGCTGAGATCAATTCTCCATTGCGATTTTCATCTTGTGTTGAAATTTGGTTGCATTCACTCCTTCCCAGCCCTACTTTTCGACACCTTTCTGACCTGAGCTTCCTCATCTGTCTGATCTACTATAGAACCCACAAGATCAGTTTTCATACTTTGAATTTCCCATATCCCCTACGCCATACCATTCATGAGCGCCATTCTATCAGCAGATGATCTAAATGATTTCATATCTCCTGGTGCAGCTTGCATTAAGCCCGTAGAGGTGCCTGAAAGCACTGGAGAAGTGGAAATCCAAATTGATGAAAATGGCAAACCCCTACAAATTTCCAAAATTGACGGGAAAATCTCTTCTCTTGCGCCCGCCCAAATTTCCTTATCTGACTGTCTAGCGTGCTCAGGCTGCATTACTTCTGCAGAAGAGGTTCTTGTCGCTCAACATAGCCACGATCAATTCTTAAAAGCTTTGAAAGAGGGCACAAAGAAGTTTGTAGTAAGCATATCTCACCAATCTAGAGTATCGTTGGCAAACGCTTTTGGCTATAAGGTCGAGGCCATGGACCGATTGCTCATTTCATTCTTTAAAGATCAATTGGGTGTGAAATTTGTAGTTGGCACGGCTCTAGGACGGAAATTATCGCTACTTGAAGAGTCCAGTCGAATGATCAAGAAGAAATTAGGAAATGACGCTAATCCTCAATTGTCAAATAAACCAACTTTGAGCTCAATCTGTCCAGGTTGGGTCTTGTACGCAGAGAAAACTCATCCTCATGTGTTACAATACATGTCACCGGTAAAATCCCCACAACAAATCACAGGCTATCTTTTGAAAAACCTTGCTGCACAAGAACTAAAGTGTCTGCGTTCTGAAATATATCATTTAGCGATCATGCCGTGTTTTGACAAGAAACTCGAGAGCGCCAGACCAGAGGTGGACGGAACGCCCGAAGATGATCCGGATGTCAACTGTGTTTTAACCGCCAAGGAGTTCGTACAATTATTGGATCAATCTGATTATGATCTTTTCTCTAAAACCGAGGATGGAGCACCTAAAGTGTCTACTTCTTCCTCCATATCAGATTTATACACATCGGTTGCTCCACAGGGCTGGCCCTGTCAAGCATTATCGTGGTCAAATGATTCGGGCTCGGAGTCTGGAGGTTATGGCTACAATTATATTCATACATTTAAAGAGGTTCTCTTGAAGAGAGATGTCTCACTCAAGCCAGATGAGCTTTCTATAATCACAGTAGAGGGCAAAAACTCTGACATTTACGAGCTTCGTCTCATGAAAGGAGACGAAAAACTTGCTTCTGCAGCTGTAGTAAATGGATTCAGAAACATTCAGAATCTTGTTCGCAAGCTCAAACCCTCCCCAGGTGGCTCCACAAAGGGGAATCCATTGGCGGCTAAAAGACGTGCAAGAATTAGAAACAGTGCAAAAGGTGATGTTGCAAAGATTGATACCGAAAAAAATGACACCTGTTCCTTCTCAGAGGAAGCTGCAGATGCATCAAAGGCGGATTACGTAGAAGTCATGGCTTGTCCTAATGGATGTATAAATGGAGGTGGCCAAATATCTAGACCTCAAGGAACTCCAGAAAAGGATTGGCTTGCGCAAGCTAAGGATATGTACTGGCAAATTGGGGTTTCGGATGTTTTTCACGGTGACTCGCTTGCAGAAACATTGACTCATTGGGCATCAAATTTCACCGCAAAGTCTCATACTACACATTCAAGACTTTACGACACGCATTTCAATAAGGTTGAGAAGCCAACTGATCCTGCTTCAATCATGTTGGGATCCAAGTGGTGATTTTATGGTTTTCCATGATGTATGTATGTAAATTGCTCTTGAGATCTACACAACAAAATGTGTTGAGCAATATTGCTTTAAACCAGATCAAGCAATTGTGGCGCTTTTCAAGCCTGGAGATTACAACATTTTACAAAAGCTAATACTTCTAAAGGCTTAATTTATCTCACAGAAAAGAAGTCTGTATGCACCATCAGAGGTACTTGCCGCCACCTTCTGGCTTTTCTCCAACAACAAGTATTTTTGCCCCATCAAGCTCTCCTAATCTGCTTTACTCTTTAAATCACTTATGAGCTGTAAGGATGATGTATTGTGTTATGTAAATTGCCGTCTTGCCTAATCAGGAAGGTGCGAAGTGCTACATTCACAAATCTCGATTAGACGTCACAATTTACAATTTCAATAATTGAATTATATTTATTTGATTTATTTGATTTATTTAATTTTTTTTCTTTTTTTTAGTTTTTGTTTTTGTTTTTGTGTTTGTGTTTGTGTTTGTTTTTTTTTTTTTGTTTTTAATTGATTTGAATAATTTGTATGGCCCGGGTTTCCTTACTCATGTAAAATGAATGTGAGGATAAATCTTCCATATCAGGCGTAATGCCATCTATGGGATCTTAAAGGCCTTACGCTCTCCCATGATAATGTGGTTTACTTTGACGGTTAGCTCCCGCATTAAAACCATAAAACATGGGTTCATCATCGCTCAAGTCATATCTATCTGACTTATCATCATTCCAGTCATATCCATTTGACCTGGGCTCTTCATCGTTCCAGTCATATCCATTAGACTTGGGCTCATCATCGTTCCAGTCATATGCATTTGACCTGGGCTTTTCATCGCTTGAGTTGGCCATGCCTTGCTTATGAACACC
>JAJMKW010000024.1:0-183364 GCA_030569455.1 Australozyma saccharicola
CTACTGGTAAGATCACCGACTTCATTAAGTTTGAGACCGGTAGATTGGTAATGGTCACTGGTGGTAAGAACTTGGGTAGAGTTGGTGTTATCACCCACAGAGAAAAGCACGAGGGTGGTTTCGACTTGGTCCACATCAAGGATTCTTTGGACAACACCTTCGTCACCAGACTTTCTAACGTTTTTGTTATCGGTACCGATGCTAGCAAGCCATACATCTCCTTGCCAAAGGGTAAGGGTATTAAGTTGTCTATCACCGAGGAGCGTGACAGAAGAAGAGCTCAAGCTGGTATCTAATTTATATTATAGGAATTAAGGAATAAATATTTGAATAGGTTAAACCATTTTGTACCGCACATGCTACACTGAACGATCCAGCGACAGTAGTGATTCAAACAGACTAAAAGACCCTAAATAAGGATCTCGGCTTTTATTTACTTTACTGCTTTCGCTTTTTTATTCCGCATCACGAGGGAAATGACATTCTGCCAGTCACAACTCGAAAACATCTGAACTCGAAAGGGGTCATCCTGGTCGAAGCTCCATCCTCGCGATTGATTAAGTTCATTATTTATTGCCTCTTTAATTCAAACATTTATATTCTTGTGATTATAGCTTGTCTGCATCACCTTGGCTAGTTAAGGTTTAACATATTCTCATGTTTGGAATCCTTAATTAAGGCTTAAGACCCTAAAGGACTTATATTCAATAGCGATCAACATCAAGAACTAAGTATGGAGAGGTTTCTTAGTTAATGACGAAAAAATTGTCAACATAGCTCGATCAACTTCATGAAATAGTAAGCCCGGCTCAGCTACACCGAAACTTTGAGTAAATGCATACAAAAATTCATTTTGATTTTGCAAAAAGTCAACAGATCTCCCTTTCTTTGCGCTCAATATGAGGAAACAGCCATTCAAATTTCTTGCTTTATTGACACAATCAGACTCCCACTTGATACAAAAGCATAATAAATAATAAAACAAATATTCTGATAATCAAAAGATATCCCGAAAAGTAGACCGGGAATATTCTTCACATAATTTTGATATAGATTCAGCTCATGAGTTGAACCTAATTTGAATCTTATTTACCCCACGATGTACACGTGATTTCTGAATTTTGGCCCTTTAAATAAATTAAAACTTCCAGATCACCTTGCTTTTAAACTCACCATGACGTCCAGATACAGAGTAGAATATGCTCTTAAAACTCACAAAAGAGACGAACTAATTGAGTGGATTAAGGGTCTTTTAGCTGTACCATTCGTTCTTCATGGAGACATTGAGAAGTATGATAAGGAAGGTAGTCTTGCCAATGGTGACGAGAATAAGCTAGAGATCTACGAGAAAAAAGTCGAGAAAACTCTTCAGACCAGATATCTCGAAGTTTTTGAAGACGTTGAAAAACTCATAGAGGATACCATAAAGTTAGACGAAAGTCACCAAGACCCACATCACGTTGCTCGGAGTCGATTGCGGCAATTGGTGCCAACTGTAGGCAAATTCTTCACTCCGCTCCCATTGAGGGAAGCATTTCTCATAGAAGATAAAAAACGACTGATTTCTAGAAGAAACCTTGTCAGCCCATCCTTTAATGATATTCGGTCCGTGTTGAACTCTGCTCAAGTGCTTGCACTTACTCTTAAATCTGGATCTAGAGTGCGCCTCATGACATTTGATGGAGACGTCACATTGTACGAAGATGGAAAGAATTTGACAGTCGACTCACCATTAGTCCATTGCCTCATTCGATTGTTAGCAAATGACTTGTACGTTGCAGTGGTTACTGCAGCAGGTTACCCTGGCCATCAGGGCGCCCTTTCCTATCAAGGCCGTCTAGAGGGTCTTATAGAGGCTCTTAACACATCAACTGAACTATGTGACAGACAAAAAAATAATTTTTTGGTAATGGGTGGAGAGTCTAATTACTTGTTCCGTTTCGATGCTAGCATCGGAGGGCTTCGTTTCATCGATGGAGAGGAGTGGTATCTTCCTCTTATGAGGGGCTGGGATCAACGAAAAATAGTAGAGGTCATGGATGTATGCGAGGAGCATCTCAGACATTTACAGAGAAAATTTAGATTAAATTACGAAGATAAAACTAGAATCATTCGTAAAGAACGATCGCTTGGTATTATTCCCGTTCACGGATACAAGATTTCTCGAGAAGTTTTGGAAGAGATGGTATTGTCAGTATCAGCTAGACTAAACGAATGTCTCTTCCTGCAGAAACCCCAGGGAATACATTTATTCAACAAAACTAATGAACAGTTGCCAGAGGCTTCTTCTGACTTAACCGATACCGATATTCGTGCCTGTGCCTTCAACGGAGGAGCAGATGTTTGGGTCGACATAGGAGACAAGTCGCTTGGTGTTGCTGCATTACAACAATACCTTTACAGTACAAGCACCAGGAAAGACAAAAAATTAATTCTGCACAGCGAGAGTCTACACATTGGAGACCAGTTTGCATCAGTAGGCGCCAACGATTTTAAGGCCAGGCTTAGTGCGTGCACGGTTTGGATTTCGAGCCCTAGGGAAACTAGAGAAATTTTAGACGAGTTGATTTCATATTTGGAAGCGAAGTAAAAACCTTTTTGAGCGAGTCAGCACTAATTCATGTCCTGAACTTGAAACGCAGGAAGTGATGTTACAACAATTGAATAGATTAAATAAATCGGAGTGCTTTGAGACTAGGAATTACACATATATAAAACAAATGAGCAAAAAAAAAAACTTCGAATAATAATGTATTTCGGAAGTGGCTGTCCCATTTCATCCGAACATTTGGTATCAGTCCACCCGGATCTTATCGCGAGCCTCCCCATATTTAAGTAATAATTACCACCATAGTTTCTTTAGAACCTAAATTATAAGAATGGCGGCTCATTTCTACGATCCAACTACAGCAGAATATTTCAATTCCGAAGTTACACGCAGAGTAGCGATAGTCACCGGTGGAAATTCCGGTATTGGATGGTATACGGTCTTACACCTTTATCTACACGGATACGTAGTTTACGTAGCAGGTAGAACGGAGTCTAAGGTTCTCAAGGCCATTGAGGATATAAAGGTCGAAGCAAATGCACGCGTTGCTAAATACTCAGAGGTGGAGAAGCTGCTGCGATTCTTAGGATCATTGCAGTATATCAACTTTGACTGTTGTGATCTCAAATCTGTAGAGAGATGTGCAACAACATTTTTAGAGAAAGAACCAAAACTTCACGTTTTAATCAACAACGCCGGTATCATGGCTGTCCCTTTTGAGCTCACCAAAGACAATTACGAAATTCAATACCAGGTTAACTTTGTAGCACCATTCCTCTTCTCTCTTAAGCTTCTTCCAGCCTTGAAAGCAGCGGAATCGGACACAACTCCCCGTCTTATTACACTTTCTTCGGTCGGACACTATTTTGCAGGGAAATACTACCAGCCCGGAGATCACATGAACCACTTTCCACTGTTTTATTACTCGTTCATTAGATACAACAATGCGAAGAGTGCTGTCGTTCAGTTCACAAAAAAATTTGCAGAAAAATTCCCTAATATACTGGCATTTTCAGTTCATCCAGGTGTTATTACAGAAACTCAGCTTTTTAAACCATTGACCAAGCTGCCATATTTTGGTTGGCTCCTCTCGGCCGGCACAAACCTTTCTGGCTATTTGATTGGCGTTTCGCCTGAGGAGGGTGCACTTGCTACTCTTAGAGCTGCTATGGACGAGTCTTTAGTTAAGGAAGGTTCTGGACTTTATTTGCTGACCGGAGGCGTAATAAACACACCATCAAAGATAGCACTGGACATTGAAAACATCAACAATACCTGGAACAAAAATTTGGAAATGCTTAGCAATAGAAACTTTCACATCAAGCTTTAATGTCAACGTTGAGCGCTTTTTTCTAAGCTTCAAGTTCAACTCTGGCTGCACCCTTCTTTGATGCTATGATTTTATCCCTATATATCTCCTCACAAAGAATTGCGGAGACATGTTATGACTCTAAACTGTTTAAATAATGAAAAATATCAAGTTTGTTTTCAAAGAATCCAGAATATTTAAAGCTTTTTTTCTTGAGACCTTCGCTCTTAGTATAATTTGGCTTAAGCCATACATACACTCTAATCTAAGTCAAATATATCTTTATCTAAACCACATATGATGCAAATCGATCGGACAGTTCAACAATATAGTGAGCCGGTTCAAAGAATAGATGAGGTCTCTCTGCGACAGTCTTTAAGTGATTTTAGACTGACGCAACAAAATAATTCGCTCCATGAATATGAGCTTAGTCAATCCGACTCCTTACCATTTCTCTTCAATCTACTATATGATGATCAATCAGCACTATCGAAATCAGATATCCTAGAAATGCTCAGTTCATATGAATATCGTGAAAAAAACCTACCGTTTTCCTACTCTAAATTGGATTCGAAAACTAGCGTTCAAGGATTGTTCTTAGCTTCTAGTCTAAGGCAGAAATTCTATCGAGATCGACTTCGAATCGGCCAGTTTTCATGGTTTAGAAATATTCCTGGCTCCAGGGAAGCCGCTTTAGCAGTAAGTATAGCATGACTTAGATACCCTGGTACCTTGCTTAATACTAACTAATTTCAGGGACTAGACGATTCAATTAGCTACACAAAAAACGAATTTTTCAAATTTCAAAATTTTTACAGCAAATTAAACAATCACATAACACATTTCCAATTAAGATCTTTGGTTGTTTGTGGTGAAAGACCAGAGAATGGTATTTTTTATCCTTCGAAATGTTACCATGATGACAACCTAAATCAGATACATGACTATGATCGCGGAGGAGCGCAGCATAACTTTTTCAAAATCTGTCGACTAATGGTTGACTCTACATCTCTAGCGAAAAAGGCAATGAAATTAGATTGTATCCATGACTCAAGGTCACTGAAGAGTAACTCCAATAGTAGAATATCTTCAGCGGCCTGTTCAAGTAAATTTCTAGCCAACGGCACTTTTGAAGGCGGGGTCTTACTACATGACATCGAAAATCCAGATAGTGTTAATTTGCTGGGTGAATTTCTGTTGACCCGAAATTCTGATGGTATTACTAATTGTCTAGCATTCAGCAAGGATGATACCGAGCTTTTTATTGCATCTAACGACTTAACGACGAGAGTTCTAGATCTCGTGAAAGCTAAAGTTAATTTCACATCACCGACCCCTTTTGCTATCAATGCTCTTGCCCTGAACCCACACAACTTGGCGTTGGCACTTTTGGTTGGAGACAGCGTGGATGCCTTCATTGTGGACTATAGATGTCTGCAATCAAGCTTAAAAGCTAGCCATACACTACAAGGACATAAAGATTTCGGATTTTGTTGCGATTGGAGTCCTACAAATGAGAGTCTTTTAATAACAGGAAACCAGGATGGGACAATGAGACTATGGGATAATCGAATGATGGCGGAAAGTTTGAATTGTTGGAATAGTGCTCTAGGATCTGCAACATACGATTTAAACGCAGCATCCCTCGGGGGGCCTGTAAGAAATTGTACTTTTAGTCACTATGGCGACTACATTGTGTGGGCAGAGACACTAGATCATGTGGGTATCGCAAAAGCTAGCGAGTTAAGTGCTCATGTTCACCAGAGTAAGTTGAACGTCCAGTCAATCGATTTTATAGGCAAATGCATAGGTATCAACGTGTGCCCTACTGACGGGCGCAACGAGCAACTCATAATTGGAGTGAACGATCACCCCCTTGGAGGCATATTGTCTTACAACCTTGAGACAACTGCATTGCCGCAATTCAATTTTCTGTTCTAATACATCATCACCACATTTCATCCATATTTGTAGCAACGGCTAGTGACCCACCTACTTCTTCGACTAATTTGTCTAGACCAGCTATTTTCGATGTTGACTTTGTAAGGGAGGCAATTACTCTCACCTTGTTACGAGCAGCGGTAATTGCTTTTTCGTACGCGGCCACGGACTCATTACTATTTCCACAATCTATTTTCCCTAGAATTTCAGACAATTGGTTCAAATGGTTCTCGATTTGTTTGCTTGTCTCTTGTTGTTGCCAATCATGTAGTAGACCATCAAGGTAGCCCACAATCAAGAAGCGCTGGAATCCGGTTTGAAGACCATAAACCTTTCCCTCGAGAAATTGTTCATTTGCAGCTGCTTTGTTACCTTCCTCAAATCCCTTTTTGTATAATTTCTCTTCTAGGTCTAGCGCATCATCAAGAGATAAATCAGCCATGCTTGGAGTAGATGCGCATCGCGTACATTCTCCCACATAAAAACAAGATACGAGCCACTCCACAATTTCAGATACTCTCTCGCAAATAAAAAACTTATGACGAAAACTGAAAATAATTCAGATTCCGAAAATGAATTAAAAGATCATAGTGCTTTGGGTTATGGGTATGAGTCCGATTCAGAGGCTAAACTCACTGATGATTCTGATCATTCCAGCGATGAAGATCAAGAGGAAGCATCAAAAGAAAATAGCGAAGATAGCAAAGGTAATGATGGTGACGATGACGACATGTTTTTGTCCGATACAGAGAAAGAAAAGACTCTGAAGAAAGGCTCAAAGGGATTCGATCTCATGCAGTTTGAACAAGAAACAGAGACCACCGGCTACACAATCTCTACCGATTACCAGGAGCTGAAAGATGAATCTGAAGAATATGTCCCAATTGAGGAATTCAGTATAAGAAAAGAGGCTGCGACAGGTGTTTTCGATAAAGATGGGGTTCCCAAGAAAAACGAGAGTGATGAAGAAGAAGAGCCTTGGATGGAAGGGTTAGAAAAAGACGATATAAAGAAGGCACGGAAGGCGAAAGAGCGTCAAAACCAAATAAAAGAAAAAAGCGAAATTGCTGTACCTCGTGAATCTCTCATTGAACAGCTCGTTGGGCTACTTGAAGCCGCCGAAACACCGTTTGATGCGTTGCACAGGCTTCGGCCGCCAAAAATTCGGAAGCGAAAAGCTCAAGCTGTTCCTGCAAATGACGAAGAACGAAAAGCTAAAGTGTGCCAAATTACTGAGGCTTGTGAGACATTGGCCAATACATATGGAGTGAGTCAAATCTACGAGTTGAGCAGAGAGCAGCTCTTGAGAGCCTACAAACAAATAACGGGAAAAGACTTGATTTCACGTGGTACAAAGAGATCGGCGGATGAAGCTGAAATCGGAGTGAACGGGTCAACAAACGAAAGTGTTGTTCAGGATGAAGATCAAAAAATCTGGATGTTCCGCTGGATCGGAGAAATAGAAATTAATGGGCCTTACACAACTTATGAAATGGAATATTGGAAGAATAACTATTTCGAAAATAACGTTGAGGTATGTAAGCATGATCGAGAGGAGTTCACCCACATATCAGAGGTGAATTTTGATACTTAAGAGGCCAGAAGTTGACGTAACTATAAAATTGACATTTTAGCTATAAAATCTTGAATACGAATTCTGTGCTGGGTCGCAGATGCTTAATAATGAACGAAATTAAATACAAAAACGTAGTATATTAGAAAGCTCAATATGAATGACAGTGAGATTGAATTTTTAACGGTCTAATACATAGTTGTGTAAAGGAAATCCAATTTCCCTGGCAATGTTGCTTATCACTTCCCAGTTGACGTTGCATTTCCAACGAATCCTAGCACTCAATGCATCCAGTGAGTAGGTCCTTGCAAGCATTCCAAGAGACAGAAGGGTGGAAATCTGGGTATTAATATCAACAGTTTTGTTTGGAGTGAATGTACTGAATTCAGATTCCTTTCTGGCTAAATCCTTTTCGGATAAATCATGATAAAGATTGAAAAAGTTTTGATTATTTCTTGAAAGGGTGGTCGATTCATTACGATAAATCACTGAAAGAATGGCTTTTAACCTCTCAAGATCAAAATATGCCGCAGACATGAAATGAGCGTCAGCTTTATTCGATTTGTTTTTGCTTGGTCTTTTTTTGGCAGTTTTCACTCGCGAGAAAAGTTGTATATCTTGTTTGACTTCTGTATACGACGCTAAGTAGGATGCAATTAATATGAATTTCGAATGATATGGTAAATCGTTAAGGGTTGCATTGCTGGATTTTGCATCATTGCTTTTAGAACCATATACGGTGACTGTACTATTAGTTATGATATCATCTTGGAATATTTCATCTCTGAGAGATCGGAATATCTTCAAAAAGTCTCCGGATTTGTTGCCACCTAGATTATACTTTGCGTAGAATTTTGGCCACAATTTGGCAGTGATATCCTTTATTAGAGATACATCAGTGCCCGTATAATCATAAATGAGATCAATGACTAATTTAGAGAAACTTTGCCAAACAGACTTTTCTATCAGGCCCTGATCTACCTCTTCAGGGTGGGTGCTAGCCATGATGGAAACTAACTCCTCCTGATTGTAAGGCCTAAAATACACATGGGGAATCGAAAAGGGAGAAATTTCCCTTGGGTCTTCGTGTGATGTTATAAAGACTACAATAAGATTGCTTATGGTCGAGTATTCTCGTAGTCTCAAAAACGCACGAAACAAGTCGTTTGTCTGATCAAGGCATTGATCAAAACGGTCAAGCACCAAAACATGAGGCGATGTGTAATTTGTTTCCGTAAAGAATTGCTGAAGAGTCATTAAAAACTGCGAAAATGTCTCACAGAGTACAGACTCCCGGGCAGCCTCTAAACCCTTGTACATGAACTTTTGTTGATAAGTAGAGAGATCAACGCCACTGTCCTGTCGAATTTTATGAAGGCATTTCTGTAAGAGAAGCTTTTGTGTAAGGAACTCGTCGCAATTGACTATTGATCTCTTAATCTCAATGTCTTCAAGAAACCTCCTCACCACCAAAGTCTTTCCCACAGACTTGTAGCCTTGCACAATGAGATGAGATGCCGAGATAGCTGCATCATTGGCTATAAATGAACTTAAAAGCTGTAGTTCATGTTCTCTGTATCGTAGTTTATCGGAATTTGCCATTTGGGGTTTGGTATCACAACAGTCGCGTTTGGAGACAATAATTATGTGTCAAAATCCTTAAACCACGGTTCCATAAAATGATGAAATTTAATTTACAGTTTCTAGAATTTTAGTTAAAACTGTATCAATTAAATTAATTCGTAAAGCTTTAAATAATGCAATATTTATGCTAATTCGTCCAACAAACCCAACAACATCTTTAAGCCATAAACTGAAGCTACATTCTTGTAAATAGTGATCTTGCGAAGAAGATCCTTGAACGGAACTGTCTCCTGCCAATGGCCAGAACATTTACAGTACTCGCTCATGTTGTTGTTCCTGATCATGTGGCATTTGGAACACTCGAAGTCCTGAGCATGGTACTCAAAGATGGACTGGTGCAACATTCCAATAACTTCTTCCTCTAAACTGGCCTTGTTGTATTTCTTGTGACAATTGGTGCACGCCCAGATTGCTTCTTCCTCATCGCGACAAAGATCAACATCCCTGATAAAACTGCAATAACCACATATCACAGATCCGACAACTAAAGAAGCACTTGGATTTACAAATGAAGACTCATCGCTAAATTCCCTGACATTGAGTTCATGGAGAAGATCTCGTCTAAGCAAACGCGCTTCGAGGCTTCTTTTGTTGGACAAAGAGAAGACTGCGCACATGAACTTGACTAACTCTAGAACTGGATTTCTCATCTGCAAGTGAGAGCCAGGCAACCTTGGAAATTCGTATTCTGCCTTCATTTCGGGATTGAGAATTGACTCATTTTGCTTCTTAAATAACTTCTTTATACGCAGCTGAAGAGGTTTACGAAAGGTGGACATAATTTCACCCACCGCCTCGTCGTTGTCGTTTTCTTGCGCCGCACTCCGGCCATTTAGGATATGCGCCAATTGAGTAACTCTTTGAGTGCCGTTTTGTGTTCCATTCATGAGAGTTTCTCTTTTGTGACTAACGAGAGAGTCTAAAAAAACGACCAACCAATCCTCCAATTCAGTTTGAAGCATGACAGGAAGGTATTTTGTAATATCCCAGTGATAAACCGGGGTCAAATTGTTATTTTCTTCGTCTGTGATCTCAGTACAGCAACGACCGGCGTAATTGTACTTGTCCATCCAAATAAGAAGATCCCAGTAACGTACCACTTTCAAGTCTAGAAAATTGAATAGGGGCTTAGAACGCGTAGTGTTAACAATATAATTACCCAAAGCATATGAGTTTTCCACCGATATCTTTGAAGTCTGAAGGATAATTCTCTGTCTGTCTGCAAAGATGATGTTAGCATTCATTCGTTTGAACTCTCCAACCAACTGCAAAAGGGTTTTACAAGTAAGATTATGAATGTGGCGGTGCAAAGTAAAATCATACAAGTAGGAATCCTTGTTTTGGATCCATGAAACCATATGACTCATCATGGAGTCTGCAAACATGTCACCATTTACAGCCGAGTCCCACCAAGTTTTGACCAAAGACCTTAAATGTGCAAGGGAAATTGGCGAGAATGAATCTGCAGCTAGCGTTGAAAAGCCGCCCATCTCATTAAGTGTATCATCAGCCAAATCTGCACCCTCAGCCTCGTTAATGAGAGAGCTCGTAAGAAGTGTATTGATCGTGAAGGTTCCCACCTCTATCTCCAAACAGGCTGTGTCGTAAATTTCTGGATTGTTTAAGGTAACAAAATCAAGGCTGGATGCACCGTCGAGTCTATCAGCCTCAAAGCCTCCATGATCAGGATATGGTTGTGGAGACCACCACAAGACCACGTTATTCTCAACCAAGAGTCTCGCGTATTGAACATCAATGAGATAGTCCATATTCTCAACCTGCAAATTACAAAGGGGAATTTTCGAATGATTTGAAAGTTCGATCAAGTTTTTCACCCATGATGAAAGCTGGAAGTAATGCTTGATAATTCTTTCGGAAATCAAGGATTGCCATCCAAGAGCAGGCAACGCGACCTCGCCTACACTCATTCGGACTTGTGGAAACTCCTTAGCATCCTCCAACAAATTCAAAACCTTTGAGCAAAAGGGTGATTGGACAACGAGTAACGCCTTATTATTCCTACCTTCATGAACTTTCCGGAAGATGGAGTTAAGCTTTTTATAAATGGCGCCCGGGTTATTATAGTACTTGGTGTCAAAAACGACTTCCTCTTGGTAATCGATGATGTTTGATAAATTCACAAGTTTCTCTTTTCGAGCCTGATAGATTTCTTTGTACATTTTCTCCATATTGGAAGGAAGCTCTTGAGCCCCGCTCGTTGGCTTCAATACAAATAAACTGACAGTATTTTCCCAGGTGTTGAAGATAGCAAAAAACTCATAACTGTTGGTAACAACATGTAACAAATAGAGAATGTCCATCTGAAACTTCCTTAAATATGGCTTATTTTCAATTTTCATCAAATCTTTAAAAGTAAAGCCGTTCTTTAAACATTTTCCAAGAGCACCAATTTTCGTGTCATCGAATCTGACCGAATTACCTAAATTGATAATTGCGCGGTCAATTGACGTGAGCTCAGACTCGTACAATCCCAAAAGATTAGAATCATTCATAAAGCTATCGACTTTACTCATTTCTTCGTTGTAAGTGGTTTCTGGCATGGTCACTTTGTATAGGTAGGTCCCATCGTGCCCATTCGGTAATGTAGCTTTCGATCTTTCAATCTCACAATTAACAATATGTTTGGTTAAAGGAACATCAGTTTTGAACGTGACATAAACCAGCTTAGGCACATGAAACATTAACGAATGTATTTTGCCAGAAATAGATACAGAGACCCTTAATGCCCCTGCTTTCAAAGGATCCTCTTTATACTCTAGGATTTCCCAATCGGTGCCGGCAACGGTCTCGGCATGGCGTCTAAACATATGCCCCACCGATGATCTGTTTGCTGAATCTGTATTATCGCCAAAGAGCTTCTTTCTACGTTCTCTGCTTTGAGACTGAAGCAGCCATTTCGCCTTCTGGTAAGTTAGGAATCCGACATAATCCTCAGTCATAGACGGGCAAGAACCAGCTAAAATAGATTCGTTACGCTCCTCCTCAGCGGCTTGCATGCGTTGAGCTTCACGAAGCTTCCGCTTCTTTGCCATAACCTTACCCACTTTAGACTTGAAAGGAAGTGAATCGTCCCAGTCCACGAAGTCTTCGATATCTTTGATAGTTTTCGTCTCAATCTCCTTTTTGGAACCTGCCTTAAAGAAGTTTGTGATAGATGCTTGCTGGAACTTGTCCTCTTGCACAGCTATTTTGTTTCTCAACCAATCCGGGTGCGGCACCCTTGGAACTGGATTTTGAACACTTTGGTATGCTGCGGGAATGGTTATGATCTTTTGAACAACAGAGGCAAGACGCTCATAGTAATACTTCCAGTCTATGACAGACCGGGGGTCAAATTCTGATAAGGACGGGTCTTTTAGCCATCTTTTTAGGAAGTATTCTTTTTTGTCCGAAGAGAATATAGCCACTGGAATGGCTCTCTCGGTGACCGGGCTGTCTAGAGGTTTGGAACTGATAATGTACTTACAATTCAAACCGGCGTCCTTTATCATTTCGGCACCCAAAAATTCACCTAAACGCTTAGCTGTAGTGATAGAGGTAGACTTTTGTCCCTCGTACTCTGTTAAGGGCTTACTCATACTCTTGTTTTCGCAAATAAGCTCAATCAAGTCTTCATCTTCTAATGTCCCTCCTTTTGTGTCCAAGACATCTAACCAGTTGTTTGCCACAGTAGCAACGGCTTCATAACAGGTCTTTAGGGTATCTCCTTCAAGGAAAAGTTTAAAAATATCAGATTGAAAATTCTTGACTAAGTTTAACTCTCCTCTTCTCTTAATTTCAAAACCCTTAAGCTCTGCCAAAGAGCCATCCATATTAAAGACAGCGTATCTTTTCTTTAATCCTTTACCTTCCTCTTTTGAAGTTGGCAAAATCATTGCTCTATAGGGTCCGTCCACTTCAAAGAAAATGGAGTTTTCTGAATGAGTTTTGTACTTCAATCTGGCAGGATCTATCAAATCTTGATATTGATGGTTTGTGAATTTCTGGTGGACCAAGAAATTTAACATCGAGCAGGGATACTCCAAGAATATACTCTTTCCGTCCTTGCATTTCAAATTGTAGTTCTCCGGGAATGACTTTGGAAGAATGCACCAAATACCATCAGTGTCCAATTCAAGAGGACGCCCGATCCTTTCAACCAAAGAACGTGCCATTTGAATAATCTTAGAGCCAGTAAGACAAGTGATACCGGCCATTTCCATAGAATACCACCGAGATCCCTTTCTCATGACATAACCATAGAAGGAGTTTAAAATGACTTTATGTGCGAGTTGCAACGAATCGTAAAGAACTACCATTTTGCTGGCTTCATCTTTGGAGATTGTATCTGTACATTTGCTCACCTTTCCCTTCCAAACTTTAGCCAAGTTCTTGAACTCATAACGTCTGTCTCTGAAGTTTCTTACAGTGTTGACATAGAAAGGATTTTCTCTCTGACAGACAATGGCCTCTCTGGTAACAGTTTTTGTAATCTTTTTCTTTTTGTGGACTTTTCTAGAATATTCCCCAAGACGATTTTTAATTAACAGGGCTTGCTCAGGATAAGGAAGCTCATCAAAGGTTCTTCTAGGAAGCCAGGGTTTCAAACCGGGAAAGTACTCGTTTTGAAGGGTACGTTTCACGAGACCATAGTCATTAGCTTTTGCAGGTGAAAATTCCCCCCTCCAGTCCCATTCTAACCGCCTGTCACAATTCTTTCCTGGTCTGCTGAAGTCGCAGGCGGCACAGTCCTCTTCTGTTTTCATGGAATCTGGTTGTAAACGATTGGACGTCATAATGTTTGGATACATCGAAGCAACATCCACATGGTAAATAAGCGGGGTTTCCGTTCGAATTGGATTGTCCCGAAGAGCCTCGAGTTTCTTTTTTATGTCATTGTATACCTCGTCGAAGTTTTCAACATCTTCAACTTTCTTGGAGTGTTCAACCTCTATACAGAACTCAATAGAATTTTTTAGGTCTGCTAGAAGCTCGCTGATCGCGGAGGGTTGAATTTTGAAGTCATTGGGGATATCACTTCTAAACACACCAGACTCTAATGATTCAACGTGACCACCAACATAAGTTTCTGACTCCAATAAATGGCCCTCAAAGAACCTTTCGATTGGGTCAGTATATTTGTTTGGGAGTAAGATTTCCTTTTCGTATGCCTGGACCATTAACAACATCTCACACAACGTGCCCGTACCTTTTCTCAACACTTCGTCTGGATTAAGAGGGATAATGGTTCCCAAGGAGAAAATAAAGGGATGAACGTATTTGAAGTAAAGATAGTACGTCGCTACAGCGTCAGAAACAGAATATTCGGAGAGAACTTGAGGCTTCTCATAGGCATATGGTGTCATTAATTCAGGATCCAATTCAATTGGATTGTAGCCTAATTTTGCAGTCGTGACGGCTTTCAAACCCTGGGAACCTTGAGGCAAATAAGAATCTCTTTGCACCCATCTGAAACAGTCCATGTGGACACAGTACTTGGATTTATACTCACCATCGTTGTCCTTAGCAAAACCAATTTCGTCAAACATGTCGATTCCATGAAAGTTAGATCTGTTCTCAACAAAAGGCCAATCGAAGAAGTCACCGTTAAATGTAGCAATGACGGTAGGTCTAACGTCCCGTATATGCTCGAAAAATCGTAATAAAACCAGCTTCTCATCTGGCTCGTTAAAAATAGTGAATTCTCCGTGAAACTCGGGTTTAGGTGTATATTCGAAATCTTCAATGTCTTCCGAGATAATTTCTCGATTGGTGATAAGGAACCCTTCGCCATCAATCATGTAAGATATCATCATGACTTGATCAATTTTAGCATCAGGAAACTTAAGAGGCGCTTTTGTAGTTTCAATATCAAAGGCTAGCACTACAGGGTCAGCGAATGCAATCTTTGCTGTGTCTTCTGTGAGTTCTATAGCGCCATGCTGGGCATAGACATCATACCACTTACCAATTCTGATGTTTTTATCGATTGATACACGCACATGATAAGGAACGTCATGCTCTCTTATATCATCTATATATGACGTTGGGTCAGCAGCGGTTTCGTTGGCTCTGGATTTGCGATACTCGCCACCTTGGCGGCCATCTTGACTATTTACATTATTGATGCTGAGTACCTGAAAGACATCACGGGTATCTCGCTTGGACTGGTTTTCTTTTACAATAGGCATTATAAGGCGTTTAGCAGTCAATAAATCCGAAACATTGTGGAATACTAGTTTCACAAGGGTACGTTTTAGGCCAATTAAGTGGTTAGGCTGAGCCAAGTCGTCCTTCAATTCACGTGATATAGTTTTCACCGAGCATTCTTCAAGCAATTTCTTTAAAGACTCCTCAACCTCGGCTTCCTTGCCGGGGACGACCATGAGGAAGAAGTAAGGATCGTATTGAACAGTAGATTTGAAAGAACCACCCTCTTCATCTAAGAAGTAGAAATCGACACCAGAATACCCAGAAGCATAGTCATCTGACGCAATTGTAGTGGCATGCATGTTTATTAACCAACCTTTACGCGGCTTCGCTCCATCTTGTTCGCCATGATCAAATCTATCGAAGCCCATGAGGGAGTCTAAGTGGTCAATCTTTTGCACCAACTCACGCTTCATATGAGTATCGTTGCCCATAGGATTGAGCTTGGATGGATCTACGTCATCTCGATCTAGTTTAAATTTGGATGTTGTGACTTTGGAGGATTTGTTCTTGACGTATCGAGCAGACGTGGAGCCCTTAAACGTCTTGGGACCCATTAAAGCTAATAGAAATCAGTTGAAAGGGATTATAGTGTTTCTGCCAATGGAATTTAAAAAAAATTAAAATTCGTTCTATTACAGGTTTTGGCTTCGAAATCTGATATGACGATGTTCAGTATTAAATGCAAGTAATCTAAGACACTTACAGACGTAGACGCGAACCCGATGCGTCTTAATGTGTGTCTCGTGATGTGGATCAGGTGCTTCAACTGAAAAATATTGGATTCAACAAAACATAATAAATGATTGAAATTTTTTTTTATATACACTAAGGTATTTTTATTTCATAGTATTGGATCTACGAATACAATTGTATAATTTTATAACCCTTTCCCTTCCAAGTCTTGTCCTCACCTTGACATGAATAAGACAATCAAAAACTGAAATACAACAGAGTAGAGGAAAAGAAACTGCACACGAATTCTTCTCTGATTGTTAGAGATGCTAGCTGAAGACCCTTCACCAACTCCAATTGGCAAAACCAAAAATTTCAATGATCTCATCAAGAACACGGATAAATTCGAAACCACCGCCAAAGAGAAACAGAAGAAAAGGATCCATGAAGTCCCCAATAACTGCTTTGCGCAAAGCAAAATAATAATAGGAACGTATTTGTAGCCACTGAATGCCACAAGGTCCCACAATGACGAGTGCGTAGAGCAATTGAGTAGGTAAAGACCAACTTTGAAAAGGGCAATATCAATTACAGAACAAGCCAAAGTCTGTGAGGCCAAATATCCGAAAACCTCAGGATGAAAATCACCCCTCAATCCCAGGAAAAGCGCCCACAATAAAATATACGTGACAAAGGACATCAATGGTATGTACAAATCAGGAGCATTGACATCCTCGGAGGCTGGCGCGTACACTACACCTCCGTTGGTAGGGCTGTTCATGGCACCATTATCGGCCGAGGTCATACGCGACCACTCACGGTGACGATATGGGAAGAGTATTAGAAGGAGTTTACGCCATACATACGAGTTGCTTACTTTGAAGTAATACCCGATCTCTCCTGCCACTGGCATATACAGACCGAAGTTTTGCTGAAGATACTGATTTGACTGGCCGAGACTATTCTTTGCAAATTGGGCAGCCATTGAAGCAGCTGGATCAGAGAAGAAGTTGCCATAATTGGAGCCCTGTGGCACACCTCTTTGTGTTGGTTGTTGATATTGTTGATGTGGCAGGAACAGTGCCAGCTGCGATTGGCCCATGCCTGTTTGATCTTGATATTGTTGCGAGCCGTGACCTTGATATTGTTGTTGAAAGCCTTGCAGATACTGACTCGGAGGGGATTGGTATTGTTGCTGATACTGTTGTTGGTACTGCTGTTGTCCCTGGTTTCCATAACTTTGTTGATAGTCATATTGTCCATAAGAGGCGGCCTGCTGGGGGTGCTGAGCTACATGCTGTGGCTGAGGATGCTCTAAATTTTCCAGACCGTAGCCTGCGCCACTGGCAGAGGCATATGGATTGTACAGCATTGTGGTTGTTTGAGTTAGTAGTATGAACCAGAGTAAGACTCAAGTGCGCACACAGTAAACTAGACAATGGGGAGCAGGGCGATAAAGAACATTGGTGACAACACTTTTTCATTTTTTGATATTCACATGAGTAAAAATGTGCAACAATTATGAACAAAGGATATGAAGCTTTCTTTCAGTTTTCTGCTTCGTTTATTTTGGTGCCTTTCTCTTTCAATGTGTGGCTTAAACTAAGGTTTCAAGGGACAAATGGTAAAAAATTTAATTGAAAGAATAGTCATCAGGAGCCCAAATACTGGTTAATGATGTTTATAGATTAATTCTTGAATGGGAATGTTTAATGGGTGCAAAAATGTCTGCCCCACTCACTGATCCAAGCCTACAAATTTCAATTAACTCAAAGATCTTACACATGTTCGGAAGGAAAATTACAAATTAAAATATTGGGGAAATATTTGGCAAAAAGTTTCCAAAGAATTAATTTCATTGCTATTTTCTGATTCTACAATATGTTTGTTGACAGTTTAAGGAGGGTGTCTGTATATATTGCCCCACCGACCTTGCTACCCGCAAGTATATAGATCTGATTTCATCCCAAAAAACTCGAAAAAACTTTAATTGAGCATCAATGACCGAAGGAAAAGTTTTGGTAGTATCCAACAGATTACCTGTTACTATCACAAGAAAAGATGATGGAACATACGACTACTCCATGTCCTCTGGTGGACTTGTCACCGCTCTCCAAGGATTGAAGAAATCCACAGAGTTTCAATGGCTCGGCTGGCCGGGATTGGAAATCCGCGAGGATGAGCAAGACAAGGTCAACAAGGACCTTATGGAAAAGTTCAATTGTACTGCCATTTACTTAAGTGACTCAATTGCGGACTTGCACTACAATGGCTTCTCCAACAGCATATTGTGGCCTTTGTTTCACTACCATCCTGGTGAAATGAATTTTGATGAAGTGGCTTGGGCTGCATACATCGAAGCCAATCGTACTTTTGCTGCTAAAATTGCATCCCAGGTGGATGATAATGACTTAGTTTGGATTCACGACTATCACTTGATGTTACTTCCTCAAATGTTGAGGGAGGAATTGGGTAACACAAAGAAGAATGTCCGCTTTGGCTTCTTCTTACACACGCCGTTCCCATCTTCTGAAATCTACCGTATCTTACCTGTTAGAAAAGAGATCTTGGAAGGTGTTTTGAGTTGTGATTTGATTGGTTTCCATACCTATGACTACGCAAGACATTTCATTTCATCTGTGTCACGAATTGTTCCTGATGTGAAGACTCTTCCCAATGGAATTGAATATGAAGGCCGCTCTATAAGCATTGGAGCTTTCCCAATTGGTATTGATGTGAACAATTTCACTGACGGTGTTCAAAAACCTGAAGTTGTTGAGCGCATAAAGCAGCTTAAGGAAAAGTTTAGTGATGTAAAAATCATTGTTGGTGTCGACCGTTTGGACTACATTAAAGGTGTTCCTCAGAAGTTGCATGCGTTCGAGGTTTTCCTCACCGAAAATCCGGAGTGGATTGGTAAAGTTGTCTTAGTTCAAGTTGCTGTGCCTTCCAGAGGAGATGTCGAGGAATACCAGAACTTAAGATCAATTGTTAACGAACTTGTTGGAAGAATAAATGGTAAATTTGGTACGGTCGAGTTTGTTCCCATCCATTACATGCATAAGTCTGTGCCATTCAATGAACTAATAAGTTTGTACGCCATCTCGGATGTGTGCCTTGTCAGCTCCACGAGAGATGGTATGAACTTGGTTAGTTACGAGTACATTGCTTGCCAGGGAGACAAAAAGGGTACCTTGATCTTGTCCGAATTTGCAGGGGCTGCGCAATCCTTAAACGGAGCACTCATCGTCAACCCATGGAACATTGAGGAGTTGAGCGAGGCAATAAAGGAGAGTTTAACTTTACCAGAGGAGAAGAAGGAGCTCAATTTCAACAAGTTGTTTTCCTACATTTCCAAGTACACCTCTGGTTTCTGGGGAGAGACCTTCGTCAAAGAATTGTTTAAATGCAAAGCCAATGGGGAACAAAAATAGTTGAAGTATAACCTTTTTAGTAATTGACTCATTTCAAATCTGTCGTAACGTTTCATAATATTAAGTTATACAATTCTCATTCTACGTAATCCGCGCCGAGATCAATGTCTCCTGACGTTAAGGCAGTTAAGTTATGTGTTGCAAGGTTTTCAGTGGTCAATGGAATAAGCCTGTTTTGGTAGTGCTTTTCTTCTTTTCCATCGGTAAGGTTCTTTCTCTCTTGGTCATTCGACGAGGTGGAGGATATCAGGTACTTGGAATCGCCACTGGAGCTTAAAGAGCTCTCGCTTAAAGGTGAGGGAATATTTGTGGTAATTATTTGTGGTTTGATACCTAGTTTAGATAGCAAAGAATTGTTTGCGTAAAGATATGAGGAGGGAGATGACAATGGTTGAGTAAGAATTTGGCTGTTTGAATATAATGTTGTCTTTGGCAAAATGCCGCTATGATCTAAGAAATGACTCTTTTGTGGTGTTGAAGACAACTTAGTGGATTCGGGGATACTTTGAGCTTTATGCTGGGCATATGTGTTGTCCTCATCATCTTCGTCTTTGAAATGATGCATGTCTTCTTCTAAGGTTTTTGCCAGATTAAATGCGGACATCAAGTAAGGAAGTTCTTCAGATAATGTCGATTTCTGAAGTATGTTTGTGGATGCAAGAGAAGATACCAGACCCTTTCTGTGGTGTTCATTTCCTTCAGCCAAACTTGGCTTTGTGATCGAGCGAACCATTGGGCGCGTGTACTGAGGCGAGCTACCGTGCGAAGTCCAGGTCAGATCGTCATTGATGGCCAGCTCACTACCATCGATTGAAGTAGCGATCTCGCTGGAGTTATCTTCGCTATCGGGCTCATACTCACCTGATTTGCTTGAAAGAACAATGTCTCTTGTCGCTTTCTGAGCCGTTTCGAGTTTGAACACTTCAAACATCTGTTCCATATCGCTAATGACAGCAAAGCACTCATTAACGTCCTCGTCGTTTTCGTCTTCAATGGCCTTGTTGAGCTGTTCTAGAAGACTTACCACAAACTGCTTGTAAGTAGTGACAGTCGCCTGATGGTCAGCCATACCATCAGAAAGCATTGATTCTAAATCGCTTCCTATAGTGATGAGGGTCGCCTTCAGGTATGCAATTGTAATTTTACGTCGGAGTTCATCCTTTAGTCTGATGCTGCGAAGCGTCAATGATGTGAGAAGCGTGCCGCTGTCACTAATGTATTCAATTGGTGTCAAGGACCTCAGTGCCTTTGTAATAAAGTCCATGTCCGCAGACACTTTGTTAAGCTTTAGGGTGAGGTCTTGACAACTTGTCAAGATGCGGACACTAACATTCGTGTTGAATATTTTTATTTCCTCTGAATTCGATGCATCAAAATGATTAGCAGAATTCAAATCAAGAGATAAGAAAGCCCAGTTCTTAAGATTGAGCTCGATCTTTTCCAAAGTCTGAAGGATCTTTAATGAGAGCTGACATAGACGGGACACCTTTCTTTCGGATAAAGAGAAGTTCAGAATCAACAGAATTATCCTAGAAGTCTTATTTTTCTGCCGATTAAGTTCTGGGTCCCATGCAAGGTTCAATATCTCATCTTCATAGCCATCTTCGCTCGAGAAGGAGTCGACTCTCGTACTCAACATTGAACTAGGATTAATATGATGTAATGCAGAGGTATGAAAAGGAAACGATGTGGCAATAGTCTATTAACAGAAGAAAAGTCGGCTTCGTAAATTTGGGTTTCCACTTGCCTGGTCCAATAACGGCGTTTAGAGACTTTAGAGGACTGTACAGTTTATGATCCGATTTTTATCGCATTCACAGGGAAAAGTGGTGTAAACAATCTGTTGATTTTTTTTTTTTAGTAAAAATGAAAATAGAACTATAAAAAGCTCGATGATTTCAATTGGATGTTGCTGCAATGACATTAATATGTTAGTTTCTTGTGAAAGTTCTTGACTTTCTTACTTGAAGGAGAAGAAGAAACCCCCCCCTCGACGATATATTCCCAAATTCATAATAAAGACTTGTTGCAGCAAATGGTTTTTTTTTTGTACCCCTGTTTCAAAGGCAAGCTATGAGATTCAAGACTACTTAGTCTGGAGGTACGTAAACACACAAAGTACAGTTCTTGCGGAATTACTTGACAACGACTGAATAAAAAGAAAATGATAATCAAAGACAATAGAATTTACAAATTAAAGTGTTAGTTTCATAACCTGTTCCATGAAATTCATCGCTAGTGGTCTATATTCATAACTAAAGACGTTTCGTGTTCGAAACATCTCATCAGAATAGTGTGCTCTACTTAAGCAGCTTCCATCTGTCTTTCCTCTTCATTGACTCTTTTTTCCATCATGATGCTCCACTCCTCTATCGTGCTTCCTGGATGTACCGCAATGATTAATAGAGTCATGTTGTCAAACCCTATTCCAGTTGCACTTGATGCCATACTGATACAATCATTCAAAATATACTCAGCGACATGTTGCAATGACCATCTGTCACGAAGTTTCTTTCTTATGATTCCTATCAATTGATTGTTGGTGTAGCAGTCCCAAATTCCATCACATGCCAAAATGACAAACTCAGGAAGCGAGAGAGCTTGTAGGTCATATATCAACAATTCAGGTTCCACTGTTACCTGAAAGAGCTCAGGCGGTAGTGCGACCAAATTGTTTTTGACTAATTTGCGGTTCTGCTCTAAAAATGAGTTGTTATTCCCTGGTGCCGCTAACTGAAGCCAAGGTAGCTTAAATTTATAATCACCAAAAGCGCGAGATAAAGCAAGAATTTCATTGACTCGAGAATTGATAACGTATCCACCACTGTTTTCAATTCTGACACGCTCGCCCATATTTGAAGGTTTATGATCGAATGAAAGATTCTTAGCCCGTCCTCCTTTCATCGATAAAATCGACCTAGAATCACCAGTATTAGCGACTATTATGTATCTGTTTTCTAAAATTGTTGTAACTATTGCGGTTGAGCCACAATTGCTAGCCGCCGGCTCTGGGAGATTGGCATCTACCTCAAAGAAGCAATTCTTGATTGTCTTAGTAAGCTGTGGCAATGGGACATCCTTGTTTGCACGTAAAAGCTTATTGAGGTTCTTAAATACAGAGGCAACGAGTCGACTACGAAGAAGCTCAGCCACGTCTTTGCCACCATGACCATCAAACACACCGAATACAGCTAGAGACTCATCTTCAGAAATTCTAACGTCGTGAGCGTCTTCCATTGTAACACGATACCCTTGCATTGACCCTACACAGTATGTGATTGACTCGAAGTTATGATAGTCAATAGCTTTCTCCTCAACGGGGTGAGATAGAAGTTGCCCCATTTCGAAAGCTTATCAGTAACTACCTGAAGGGAATTGGCGTTTTAAAAAGGACAGAAAAGCAAAATGTGATAATGAAGAAATGAGACTCGATAACGACTTTACGAATATGAGCGTTGTAGGATACCTGGAGGGTTTCTTTCGGGTGCTATCAGTGGGCCGGTAGTAAGAAACAATTGCTTGTTACAATTGTGTTGCGCGGCTTGCACCTATGCTCCGTAAACCACCACAGAGAAATTTTGGGTTCACTGAAAAACGATGAAACTTATTTAAATCATTCGAATAATTTGAAATTTTTAGAATTTTACAACTTTGAATTTCTTTGAAGTTTCATTTTTCTTGTTTTATGTACTATGAAAATTCAGTTATTGAATGAGGAAAATCCCTAATGAGTACTAATACTACCACTACTACCAATACTACCAATAATACCAGTATACAACGCCGAAAACGATTAAGTGATTCTCTCTAAGTAATCAGCTTTGATAAAAAATATCACGAATATATTCTTTACAAATATAAATTTTGAATCGCAATTATTACAGCCTTGTTGAACTCGTATCAAGGGTGCACACATGAAACGAGCTGTGATGAGGTCTTTGGCTATGTAAACCCAATTTTAAGAAAAGAGTCCAATCTACACAACGTAGAATTTTTTTCTCATTTAAAACAAGAAGAAGAAAAAATTCATGAAATTTTGATAAATAGAATTCTTTGTATATATCGAACTGCTACTCCTCAAGTCTTAATATCGTGTTCCATCCCGTCTCAGATATTGGTGTTGACCGTTAGGTCTTTAGATGCCGGATTCTAGAAACTTAAGCTAAATAGCTGCGCAAGGATATTCATGTCTCTAATACACATACGCTAGTACCGACTCGTCATTAATACCATCTGTTAATTATTATTTTGCAATTCTTCACGTCAAAAATTATTGATTCAATCGGCTGAGACGCATCTTCTGCATTGGGAGACAATTCTTTTATCAGGTAATATATCATGTCGCGAGATGATAGCAAGAACCTCCCTAGTGTAACAATACCACAAAATACCAGTGTACCTCTTCGTATCGCGGTACTTGGAGGTCCAAAAACTGGCAAAACGACTATTATAAACCAAATTGTCACTGGGAACTATAGTGATACTTATTACCCACTGAGGAAAACCACCCCCATATTGTTTACGTACAGACCAGAGAGCTCCGATCTGAAATGTATCCTCGACCCATATGACAGCATACAAGCCCTAAATTTTGCAAAGAAAAATAATATCATATTAAGCCCTGCGGTTGAACTGGGATTAAAGAAATGTCAACCTGAAGATCAATCAACTGGTGCGAATGGGCATATCCTTTCCATCTCAAAAAATAGTATTTATCACGTCTATCCCGTTGGAAACTCTAAAAAGAAAGTTTTAACACCTATTTTAACGGAATTAATTGACACTCCAGGCTTTGAAGCTAGACTGTCCCTACCTTTTCTTGAGGTGTCTTTACATGCCAAACTAGCGAAGGCAGATCTTCGAAATTTAGCAAACGATGTAGGTCAAACTGTCAATGCTCAGCCTCTTTTGGTTGCTAGTGGAGCCGCCGAACTAAATGGAGCTATTGATGGCTACATACTTGTCTACAGCTCGGTTCCACCGGCAACGCTTCCATCATACGACTTTGACTCCAAATCTGCGAATACGCCAACAAATTCTTCCTTAGATGCTCTTTATTATATAAGGGAGGGGTTGGTGGAAGCGTGGGGCGAGTTTCAAGCTTATAGAAAACGATCAATGAGCAATGCTGAGTCGGATATTTTTTCTTTGAAGAATGCCTTCAAGAACATGTTTGATCCAAAGGACCGTAAGGACCATTCTTTTCCGACCAAACTTGACGCGATCCCGACAGATCCCTCTGACAAACAGAGCTTGCCTCCAATTGTAATTGTCTGCACTCACACAAAGCTGCCCTTGGCTTCGCCGATTCTAATAAAAGAGGGTGAATATCTAGCTCGAACTTGGAATGCTGATTTTCTTCCCGTAGACATTACCGAAAATGTTGACAAAATTTTGAATATAATGATTAGAGAATTGGTAGAGCGCAAACTCATGCGCCGGTGATCTGTCAAGGATACTAGTTCGAATATTACCTAGTTCCTAATTTTTCATGCTCATGTAATAATAAACACATTTTTTATAGACTCGATATTGACACATTATTTTTTGTTAAATTTAGTGTCGCCAATTCTATCCACTTATCTAATCGCGACATGCAGAACATTACGCATCTCTAGCAGTCATACACCTTCACCATATATTCAACCATAGTCAAAAGCAGAATTGCGTTTTCACTAACCTAATTCATCAATTGTTATTGTTATCCATGCTGGACCATGCCAATCATGATCTAAGAACGTTGTGCCCTCTATGTTACAAGCCAGAGACTATAAAACACCAGGACTTAGTATGTGAAGATTGCGTTCATAACGGAATTGAATTGATCCGGAACTCAGTTATTCAAAATGAAGAGATTGCAAAGAATCTACGACTGGAAATAAACCTCATTTTTGAAGTCCGTGAGAATAGCAATGGCCCAAAGGTCCTGACAGCTGGGCAATTAACTGCCTTGAATTCGAGCAAAAGTGCAAGACAACCCTGTCTACAGACAAGTGACTCAGTGGTGAAACACCTTTCTCTTCAACTCAAGCGTTTAGAGATACTTAATGCCAATATCAAGCTACAAGGTATTGAGAAATCTCGATTGGCCTTACAAGCGAGACTCGCAACCTCAAAGGCTAAGTACGAGGATTTTAAGTCGAAAATCGACAATAAGGAAGCTCAAATTGTTCGCAAGCGACAAAAATTGAATGAAGATTACGAAGCAGCTCTCAATACCAAACGCTCCGAGGTTACAAGACTACGTGGCGAGAACTCTCTTCAAATTACCCATCAAGCGAAGCTTCTACAGTATTCACATTACAAAGTCATTCGAAATGTGGCCTTCGAAGGCTATAGCACTCTAAAACTCGTATCCAGAAGAACAAAAGATGTCATGATGTTTTATGGTCAGCCTATTATTTCATTGTCTGCGCTTCTATCTAATAATAACAAAGTTGATGCGATTAACACTTTTATTGAAAATCTAATTTCCTTCTTGATTTTGCTAAGAGATTTGTTGTTCCACGAAGATCAAGAATTATTGCCCTATTTATCATACTTAGAGTCGCTATTGCCAGACACAAAATTCTATAACTCCGTGCAAGAAAAGATAGATGCCATATACAAAGAGGCGAGTGATGTTGAGGTGGTAGAAAAGGCTGCAACAGAAGACGCAGCTGATGTTGAATTTCTTCCCAATTCCGAGCAAAGCGTCAGCTTCAATAAAGTTATTATTCACAACAAGACCATCAAAATCCCCATGTCATCTCGAACGGCCAATTTAAATCGCAGAGCGTCAATTAGAGAACATGACTTGGAACTAAAAGAAAATTTGTCTACTGAAAATACTCGAACATCAACTCCCCAAACTCCAAGCACTTCTCGCTTACCCCAGTCATTAGAGGGAAAGAAAATCGTGGTTGTTCCACATAAGATATTGACACGACCATTCACACGCCTAAAACCCAAGGAATATCTTAAATTCTTGCTGATTGTGGTAAAAATACTACTCTCATTCAATACGATGTTAAAAGAAATTGAAGATCGAATGCCTGTTAAAAAGCTCAAACACGCAAAATCCATGATGGATACTTTAAACAATCTTCGTTTTAAGCAGAGGTTCTCTAAGACAGACTCAGGTGACTTTCTGTATGACATTGAGAAGATCTTACTCCGATTTGCCAATCTAGATGACCATTTTAAGGCTGAAGGAACGGAGATGATTTCTACGCAACAAGTCAGCCAAAAGACTTCCGCTACACAAAGCTTTGCCGATATGTCTTTGGTCCTGACAACAACTACAGATTCGTCAATCAGTGCTTCTTTGGTTAATGTTCATAACTCAATGATATCTGGACAGGCTGGACCGTCCAATATTCGTAGATTTTATGATGCATTGGTGTCAAAGACTAAAGTTCGAAACAATGTCAAGTCAAAATCTTCAACCAACTTGAAAACAATGAATGATGATCTCGACATTTATGGGTTAATTAGCGAGACTCAGTCCACAGATACTAGTAATCTGAGTCTTCAACTTGTGGCACGAAACAGGGGCGACGTGGCGCCTAAGAAAGAGACATACGATGTCAAATCAATAATGGAAGTTGCTCATTCTATTATTGCCGCCGGCAATATTGACTCCATCACTTCCGATCCTGCTAAGCAGAATATTCGTAAGGTCACTTTATCTATGATGGAACACTCCAAAGCGCAGCTCGAGGAGTGGGATGTGATTAGCCAAATGTATTAAATAAAAAATTAATTTGCATTAAAAAGAATTGATTTATAACTTAAAATCTTTTTGATAAAAATTCCTTCGATTGGATTTCCTTTTAATTGAATTAGCGGCTGCTAATACAGCAGATGTGTAAACCTCAGGTGCCACGCGTACATTTCAGCACGCTAATACCGCAGCATGTCCAATGCCAAATTATCGTCCAACTCCGATAACACTTCCCTCAACAGTTTGGTCAGCTATCCCGCTAATCGCAGAAGTTTGTCACCCACGCTGCCACTGATCTACATCAAAAATGTTGTCCGAGAAAGAATTGTTCGAATTGAACAAAAAGGCCGTTACTGAAGGCTTCAAAATCAAGCCAAGAATCAACTACAACACTGTGGGCGGTGTCAACGGTCCCTTGGTCATCTTGGACAATGTCAAGTTCCCGCGCTTCAATGAGATTGTTAACTTGACTCTTCCTGACGGAACTGTCAGAGCCGGTCAAGTTTTGGAAGTGAGAGGCTCCAAAGCCATTGTTCAAGTTTTCGAAGGTACTTCCGGAATCGATATTAAGAAGACTCGTGTTGAATTCACTGGTGAAAACTTGAAGATTTCTGTTTCTGAGGATATGTTGGGCCGTGTTTTCGATGGTTCTGGTCGTCCAATTGATAAGGGTCCTAAGATTTTTGCTGAGGACTACTTGGACATCAACGGTTCGCCAATTAACCCATTTGCCCGTATTTATCCCGAAGAGATGATTTCGACTGGTATTTCTGCCATTGATACCATGAACTCCGTTGCTAGAGGTCAAAAGATTCCTATTTTCTCAGCTTCTGGTTTGCCTCATAATGAGATTGCAGCTCAAATCTGTAGACAAGCTGGCTTGGTCAGACCTACCAAAGACGTCCATGATGGCCATGAAGAGAACTTTTCTATTGTTTTCGCTGCTATGGGTGTCAACTTGGAAACTTCTAGATTCTTCAAGCAAGATTTCGAGGAGAATGGTTCCTTAGAGAGAACCTCCTTGTTCTTGAACTTGGCCAATGACCCAACCATTGAGAGAATTATTACTCCTCGTTTGGCTTTGACCACTGCAGAATACTTGGCTTACCAAACAGAGAGACACGTTTTGACTATCTTGACCGATATGTCTTCCTACGCTGATGCCTTGAGAGAAGTCTCTGCTGCCAGAGAAGAAGTTCCAGGTAGAAGAGGATACCCTGGTTACATGTACACTGATTTGTCTACTATTTACGAGAGAGCTGGTAGAGTTGAGGGTAGAAATGGTTCCATTACTCAAATTCCTATCTTGACCATGCCTAACGATGACATTACTCACCCTATTCCTGATTTGACTGGTTACATTACCGAAGGACAAATTTACGTTGATCGTCAATTAGACAACAGAGGTATTTACCCACCTATTAACGTTTTGCCATCTTTATCTCGTTTGATGAAGTCTGCTATCGGTGAAGGTATGACCAGAAAAGACCATGGTGATGTTTCTAACCAGTTGTATGCTAAGTATGCCATTGGTAGAGATGCTGCAGCCATGAAGTCTGTCGTTGGTGAGGAGGCTTTGTCTGCTGAGGACAAGTTGTCCTTGGAGTTCTTGGAAAAGTTCGAGAAGAACTTCATTTCTCAAGGTGCTTATGAAGACAGAACCATCTTCGACTCTTTGGATCTTGCTTGGTCCTTGTTGAGAATCTTCCCTAAGGAGATGTTAAATAGAATCAGTCCAAAGATTTTGGACGAGTTCTACGACCGTGCTAGAGATCAAGATGACGACGACGAGGACGAGAGAGAAGACCCTGACAAGTCCCACGACTTGATTGACGCTTAAACTTTTGCGGCCGCTTTGTCATCACTAGTTCATTTAATTTGTAAGACAAGCCCGATCGGTTGTCCAGCACGGTGAACTCAAATTTTTCCATTCGTAAATTTAGATCAATCTACTATTTCTAAATTCTGTGTAAGTCATTATATTTTGAAAATACCTAACGTTAAAAATGAAGTCGATGCTCTATTTAATTGTCTGGCATTGAGCTCTATGAGTTTTAATTGTATTCATATATGCTAAATTTGTCCTGAACTATTTTAAGCCTCCATCTCAGCTTTTCTCAAGTTTCCAATGTAGTTGATCGCCGAGCCGGCCTTGAAAAAATCAATTTGATCCTTAGACATAGTGTGTTTACACAAAATATCAAATTCAGAGCCATCCTTCTTAGTTACCTTCATCTTCAAGAAGCCGCCGTTATCTCCATTCTTAGCGACTAAATCACGCAAGTCTACAGTTGAAATTTGGTCTCCAGCCGAAATCTTGTCGTAATCGGCCTCGTCAGCAAATGTCAAGGGCAACATTCCTTGTTTCTTCAAGTTCGTCTCATGAATTCTCGCAAAAGATTTCACCAAAATGATCGAACCACCAGTAAATCTAGGAGACATGGCGGCGTGCTCTCTTGCGGAACCCTCACCATAATTATGTTCAGCGACAACAATCCATGGTCTTTGTTCAGCTTTCCACTTAAACATCAATTCTGGAATTGAGTATGCAGTGCCATCCAAGTCGTAAGCCTTGTTGACTTCACCAGTCTCCTTGTTGACAGCACCGATCAACGTGTTATAAGAGATGTTCTCCAAGTGACCCTTGTACTTCAACCAGACACCAGCGGCAGAAATGTGGTCCGTGGTACACTTACCTTCGACTTTTAACAAGACAGTAGTGCTCAACTCTTCGCCAGACCAAGGAGCAAAGGGCTCCAAGATTTGCAATCTGTCAGATGATGGAGAAACATTAACCTCAACAGAAGCATTTGGTTGTGGGTTAGGGTCGGGGTAGAACTCAGCGCGACCGTCGATGAAGCCAGAGGAGGGAAGCTCATCACCCTTTGGTGGGTCGAACTTGAATGATCCAGTTTGAGTCTCGATGGAGTCGGTGATTGGGTTGTAGTTCATATCACCGGAGTAAATCATGGCAGTAACAATGTCAGGCGAGGTCAAGAAGTTCATCGTGTTTCTGTTGCCGTCGTTTCTGGCACGGAAATTTCTGTTGAAAGAAGTGAAGATTGCATTCAGTTCAGTTGAAGTCTTGGATACGTCAGTTCTATCCCATTGACCAATACATGGACCACATGCGTTTGCCAAAACGATCGCGCCATTTCTCTCGAAAAGATCGATCAAACCGTCTCTCTCAATTGTGGCTCTAATTTTCTCGGAACCAGGAGTGACGAAGAATGGGATTTTAGGCTTGAGACCAGCCTCTTCAGCCTGGCGAATTATCGAAGCTGCACGAGACATATCCTGGTAAGAAGAGTTGGTACAAGAACCAATTAAACCAGCACTGACAGTAGCAGGCCATCCCTCTGATTGAGCAGTCTTTCCAAAAGCAGAGATTGAGGTGGACAAATCAGGAGTGAAAGGTCCGTTTATATGAGGTTCCAATTTGTTTAAGTCAATCTCAATAACTTGATCGTAAACAGCACCTTCATCGGCCTTCAAAAAGTTGTACTTGTTGAGTGCAATGTCTGCAGCTTCAGCAATTGGGCCTCTGTTGGTTTGTTGCAAGTATCTACGATGTGCATCCTGGTATGGGAATGTAGAGGTAGTTGCACCAACCTCAGCACCCATATTACAAATGGTAGCCATACCAGTACAAGACAAAGATTTGACACCCTCGCCAAAATATTCGATAATGCGGCCAGTACCTCCACGAACAGTCAAAAGACCGGCCAAGTAGGTAATGACATCTTTAGGAGAGGACCAGCCGCTCAATTCGCCTGTCAACTTAACACCCAAAATCTTTGGAGCTTTCAACTCCCAAGGTGTACCAGTCAAGGCGTCAACGGCATCAGCACCACCAACACCAATGGCGATGGCACCCAAACCACCAGCGTTAGGAGTGTGAGAATCAGTTCCTAACATCATCAAACCAGGAACAGAGAAGTTCTCCAAAACAATTTGATGAATGATACCAGAACCCGGGCCCCAGAATTGAATACCGTACTTCTCACCACAACTTTGCAAGAAGTCAAAAACTTCCTTATTAGTAGCGATGGAGGAAGTCAAGTCCAGATCGGCACCATCCTTACCCACAATCAAGTGGTCACAGTGGATAGATGCTGGAACACAAGTACTTGGCATCTTCGTTGTCATGAATTGCAAAAGTGCAGTTTGGGCAGAAGCATCTTGCATTGCAACTCTGTCGGGGTTCAATTTCAAGTACTCTTGTCCTCTGATCTTTGAGAGATCACCATTGGCAGAAGCCAAAGAGTCGACGGGATCAACCAAGTGAGAGTACAAGATCTTCTCAGCCAAGGTCAAAGGCTTGTTCTCGGTAACTTCTCTAACTTGACCCAAGGTCTTGATTAATTTGGCGTAGGGAGGACATCTAGATTGAAACTCCGAAGGAACCGAGAAAGAGGATGCTAGGTCAGCTTGGGTAGCCAAGAATCTTCTGGAAACCGAACGCGATAGTCTGATATGACCACGAGCACTCAACATTATTAATGGAGATTAATTATAAGGAATTATGACTTTGCAATGAGATGTATTCATTCTAATTAAGACATATTTTTCAGTCTCCATGTAAACCTGCATATAAGGCCCGGCCAATGAACTTACCCACAGATAATACCATCTGAGCCTGGTGGAGTGCATCGTGTGACTCATTAGCTTCAACGCCTCTTACAAGGCGCGGCTAAATAATGCCCCTCGCATCATCCTGCAGATAGGTGTATCAGTTAGATACTACTCATTGAGCTAGCGCTATCGCGTGGTTGAATTGTACAACTGAGCTTCCATGCCCTGTCATCTTCTTGTTTGTTGAGTTGCGAGAGTTTCCACAATTCAAGAAGAATAAGTTCTTCGAGAGCAGGCACGCTGGCAATCGTATACTCATCCATAGACCCCGAGTTCCTCTTTCCTTGAGAAAGAGAGGATCTCCGAGATTCCTTTTCAGTTGAGTTTCTCAGGTAAGGAATTTGTAGGCTCTCAAGATCAGCCAAAACTCTTGTAAGCTTAAGATGTTTATCAATATTAATAAGTTTTTGGTTGAGAAATGTGTTCGCCTTTCTGTAGCTTGCATTACCTTCTGAGACAAACGTCAAGTCTTGGAGAAACAAGGAAAAGTATGGGACTACTGGGATGTTGTAGTCATTTGCCAGAAGAAAACTCTTTAATTTAGTTCTGTAGACACTGTAATTACGATCCGGATGAACAATGCTGCACAAGTAATCGTACAACTCTAGGTACTTCCCAGAAATATCCTCCCAGATTTTGGTAACTCTGGTAATCAAATGAGACTGTAATGATGTGATTATGGCCGCTAAGGAATTGAAATTCCGCAAGTATAAACATGAAATCGCTACCTTTAACCATGTCTTCAAAACATTTGCACGTTTATGGAAAGAGATGTCTGGCTGCAAGACTGACTCCAAAACGTATTCAGAGAGACAATTGGTAAACATGACAGATATTCTGACATTTCCAGCACGTCTCAAATGCGCTTTGTCTGATGAATAGTTGCCGTTCATGAGTTCATTTGTGCCTATCGAGCAGAAGATTTTCGATTCTATGAGAGTGAGTTGCTTAGCAATTTCTAAACCGTTGAATTCCAATAATTTCGTATCATAGCTAGTGAGTTGCCACTTCTGCTGACAGAGCTCAGCCCATTGGGATAATATAGTGTCTATATCTATTGGATGGAATTCTTTGCTATCCAAAAGATCACCACTACACCATTCCTGTCCCAAAATTTTACGATAAGATACAACGATAGATTCAATATTGGCCATCTGGCTCTTGGACAACAACGCGCTACCAGAGGAGCTTTGATTGCTGATCCCAAGGGGCATAGGTAACGTCAAAGATTTTATAGAACTTGCCACTGAGCTGTTGGTGTTGATTCTGGATAGCTCATAGCCATCGACCATGGAATAGCGAGATGTTAACGCGTCTCCATCTGAACCTTTTGCAAAGGAGTTCTTTCGATTGGTCTTCGCAAGTGTGATGTGGCGATGGACAAGTTGACCTCCATTGGCATTCTCGTGTTCAACTAGTCTCACTGTAGTTTCAATAAGTTTCATGGCTTCAATAGGCAAGGACTTGAAGACGCATTCGTTGAAAAAATTGATCAAGGTAGCTAAAAATGCGGAGTCTACCGCCGCATCCCAATATGATTCTAGCCAGATCTGAAACATCTTGCAGATTAATTTCCGTCTATTTTTGGATCTAACTTCTGCCAGGGCGTCTTTGTCACCTGTTTCCGTTAAAGAGGCTTCGAAACGTAATATGAGCTTCTCGAGAAGATCCAGAGAGCTTGCAAAACTTCTAAAGCTGATGAAGAAAGTGGATACAAAAAAGTATTCAGGTGGCGACACTTCATCTGTTAAGGTATATACAAGACCTTTAAAAGAAGCACCTAGTAGATTACCCTTTTCATCTATGAGTAGCTCATCTTTGATTGATTTAGACTCCAAAGTTGGTGTACCATGTCCGGATGGCTTATATTTTTGGAATTCCTTCAAATCTGACCCAAAGGGAGTGTTATCTGTATCAACAACTAGAACATTGTGAAGAAAATTAACACCGTTGGCAGTAATTCCTAAATTGTCCTTATTACCTGACCGGATCATGGAATATCTGTTGGATTTCAGTGGTGCATTCTGTTTCATGTTACGTAAATCTTTGTTTTTGAGCGAGTGTGATTTAACAAGACCCATGGAGCATTTGTTAATAAATATGTCTGGGTCTATGCGCATTTTTGAATAATCTGGATAAGACCTTTCTGAACTTAATTTAAAGTCACCAATAGCTTCGAAAATTCTTTTGATGCAAAAAATAGTTGTTTTGATTGTAGTGACCATCTTTGCAGCGATGTGAATTAAGCGCTTCCCTTCCACAGTATAGAGGTACTGGTCCTCTGTCTGATTACCAATGTCAGGGTTTTGATTACGTTTGTGCTCATTCATGGTCAATATAACTAGACTCTTGACACCCGTGACAATTTCACTTACAAGAGACAAAAGAGTATCCAAAGAGTCATCAAGTTCTGCTGGTTTTGACATTGAGTAATTGGACCCAGTTTTCGAAATAAATAAGAGTTCACGTAACAAAAGAATAATGTGATGAACCACGCTTTCTAGCACGTCACAACCAGTAGGATTGTGTTCAATTATGTCAAGTCTGCCAATGATTAAACTTAAGTAGGAATATAAAAGACCGTTAATCTCTGTGACTCTTTGTCTGGCCATTGGTGGGCTTGATAGAAGGGGATATTGACTTAAATCAGATTGAAGAGATTTTTCGGTTTCTCTTTTAATGATCTCGCTACTCTCTGACAACCAAACTTTGAAAAATGAAGCTGCTCTACGTATAACTTGAAATACCAACAAGGTAAGAATTTCGATCTTATCATAGTTGGAAGTTCCACGGAAGTCATTGGCCTTCAACATGAGATTGTACCAATCAGAGAGAAGGGTTTTTCTGCTCTTACGGACCACTGATTTTTTAATCACAATTTCGTTGGAGCGAGATAGACAGTCAGTTTCTTGTAGGAGGCAACGAACTCCATCTCTGATCTCATTTACAATACGGATAGAAAATGTTTTGGTGCCACGTTTTGTAGTATGTGAGATCGGATTCATAAGGAATTTACCACAAGAATTCAAGAGTTTCCACATATAGTGAGCGTATTGTAGCGCGCTTTCGCCATCTTCTGTGTCGATGTTTGCAGCGCTATTCACAGCCATTGAGAAAAAATTCATTGGAATCCAACCTCTATCTAGTGTTTCAAGAAGTGTTACCTCGCCCCAGCCAGAGTCATCTATAGTGTGAACAAATGCAAGGTCGTCTTTCTCAAAAGAGAGACAAACTGAATTCGAAGACTCAGACTGGGATTCAGTAGCATCAAAGGAGTGCAAGGCTCGAATAAATAGAACAGACATATCCGCATCAGGGTCCGGGTCAGAATACCGCTTTTGCGGTTCAAAAGACGTCAAGTCCTGTTGTGTATCGTTATGAGACGGCGTGAGATCTCTATCTTGAGAGAAGGAAATATTAAGACCCCCGCCTGAGAAGTCCTGCTGAGAGCCCGCAAGCGAACTATCATTGAAGCAGCTAGAGCTGGAGTTAGCCTCTGTATTAGACTCTGAATCAGCAGATTCCTTATTACTCGAGTTAGAATCTTTTAGTTTTGAATGTACCTTCTTATAGTATTGACTAGTTCTGGACGAACCAGGATTTAGAGACTTGGCTCGCACAACATTCAGGGAGAAGGAAACTTGAAATTTTTGTGACTCTTCTGAAACTTTAGAATCGTTATTCTGAAGCGTTTTAGAAAGTCGATGAAATTTGATGGCTAAATTAGAATCTGCAAAATGAGGAGACAGACTCTGGCCACGGGTAGGTAGCAGAGGAGACGCTTCTTCAACTCTATTCGTGGCCCATTCTGCTTTTGGTGTCTTGTCGTTATCAAGAAACTGTCCCTGAGGGTTTAGACGCGGGGTTTCTTCGTTGTAATGTAAGTATGGCTCAGCGGATGGTTCGCCCCTGCTTGCAATGAAACCATTAGATGAAAACGAATCCTGACTAGAAATCTTCTTGTTTATTGAATTGTCAGAAGAATAAGCGCTCGAGAGTTTGCCTTGCGAGACATGCATGGCACCAACGGAGCGTCGGATAGAATCTGTATCGGAGCCCACATATTCAGAACCGAAATGCTCGTCGTCATTCTCCTCTATACTATCAAAACGATCTGCTGATAGCTTTATTTTTGAGTTGTTTTCAGCGGCGGAATACACGCTTGAGGACACGCTGATATGTGGATTGAACATGGTCAAATAAGAGCCTCTTGTGCCGCAAATAGAATAAATATCAAGATTATCAGGACTTCGGATTACCGGGAAAATAAGATGATGCGCCGGGGTTTCAAACTAATATTTAAGCCACGTTACTAACTGCTAGAGTGTTCGAAAACGCTTGTTGAAAGGCCCTTAGAGACGGCTATACCCTTCAATATACACTCTAACGTTCTTCTCCGATGTCTAGTTACACCAATTCTGGCGAGTCAAAGATCAATTTTTTTGCAGAAAAACTTTTTAAACGAAATTCAATCTTTGGGATTTAGCAAAATTTATCAAGAATACATAATAGAAACATGCCTATAATCGTCCCCCTGAATTTTTAGGGCTACCCTTCGCTAGCATGCGCGGTTGAAATTTACGGCACATAAGATGCTTGACAGGAAGGGCCTGCAGAAGGTTAGTTGCAACAAGCCAAACTCAAGTTGCAACGGTAGTTACTTTTAAGAAGTAACGCATGATTTAAAAGAAAATTCTGCACGAGTTTCGCATTTGTTAGATAATCTTAGTTTAAGAAAAATTCAAGATTGAATTTAAGAATTAGAGGGAAACTTCTGAAGTATTTTATGAAGGGTCACTCAATGTATCAATCAACAATTTATAGTCAGAGTCCAATATTTTTGTGCAATTTTAATTAAAACGTGATTCAATACTCATAAGTGTACTTATGGTAAAAGAATTGGTTGTAGATACCTATCATTAAAGCGATACCTATCATTAAAGCTGGGACTAAAGCTCTTTCTTCTCGAGTTCAGCTTTGGATGCCTTCTTTCTCTCCTCTCTCCATACTTTGAATCTTTTAAGCAATCCGAATAGAACAATGGAACAGATTGGACCTAAAAGAGGCAGAAACACAGCGAGTTTATGCTCATTGGGGAAGTGGGCTTGTTGAAGCATCTCCTTTTCAAAAAAGGCTTTGTCTGAGCTCTCGACACATTTTCCAGACTTTTCAAGAGCTGTGCTGAAATCAGAACTATGAAGCTGTTCAATTGCTTGGTCGTAGAATGAGAGCGAATCCAACACATTCTTCTTCGTGGCTTCTGGAATTGAGATACCTGTGAGGGAGTTGGAGAGTTTAACTAAAGCATTTAAATTATCCAAAGAGCGCTGAAGATTTTTGTAGCAAGCCACCCGTTGGAAGGTATCAATTCTCATTAAAAGAGAGGCAGGTGACCCTGGAACTCCTAATAACTCAAAAAGTTGAGAGGCAAAAATGTCAAGAATGGACAGAAGTTCCAGCTCTGAAATTTTCAAGATTTTTTCTCCGGTTAACTGCTCAGATGGATTGTAGATATGAACACCGCCCCATTGCGGAATAGAGAAGGAGTTGGTTTTAGATCCAGGCACAATGAGAGGTACCTGCTTGTAGTTCAGATCTGAGAAATAAATAAGAAAATTAATCGAGGGGGTCTTTTCATGGTTATTAAGATTCCAGTCTCCGAAATTAATGAATGTTGAGAGATCATCCTGAGAAAGCACATTTGCTTTTAACTCTTCGTCAAACGAAACATTATTAGTAAGCTTAGAGTAGTACTGAACCTGGGTGCTCACTCTAAATTTGCAGTAATGCTTCAATGCTTGGAAAATAGGTTGCATCTGTAAAACGGCTTTCTCAATCTCCCACTCGACAGGAGAACCGTCTTGAACAAATAAATTGAAGACCACGTTATATACTGTAGAGTACGGGAACGACATATCAGAAGTATGTGCGTCATTTTTTAATTCCGTAATTATATCGGTTTCGACTTTGAATACCTGTTCAAAAAGCACCTTAGTGGCATACCGAGATATTGACGTGATGTCCATAAAAGAAGGCAGAATGATGGTAAGGCCCTTCGAATATGGAGACAAGACATAGGATTGCGTAAGATCTCCGTCTTTTGATTCATTATCGTCAATTATGGAAAGCACGTATTGCTTGAACGAGTCAATTTCTGGTGTATAAGGCTGGAAATCTATTCCCCAAGACAGACCCAAGCCTGTCGCTGTTGCTACATGCTCGTCAACGGCCGCTTGAACAGCTGGAATGATGTTTACTTTCGAGCTGTTGACGTAAATAGGAATGCGGAGCGCTAGGTCGCTATGAAAGGTCTCGGCACGTTCATTCAACACCATGACCGGAAGGTCTGCCCTGTGGACACGAGTTGTATAAAGAAACAAGGGCACACCTAGGAATAGGACAAAAAGCCCCATTACCAGAGTAATACGATTCCTTACAGCTTTACTGTAAGCCGCTTCTTTCGATTGTGGCATGTGTCGTTAGAGGGTATTATGGAGTTCGCGACTAGATACAAATTACCTCCTAGAAGTTACAGAATTGAGCCTCAGGTGTATCAAATTTAATATAAGAAGAAACTTGTTCTCTTAATTGGTAATCCAATGACTCAATTCCTTTTTTTGGTTTGACAAATTTTAGTGGTTTGAGTTTACGGTTTCTGAGTGTCGTGATCTATAATACGACACCACTTGGTTCTAAAGTAATTAAATTTTTGTATCTCTTAAATGAAAAATTCGGGAATTGTTGGTAATATCACTAATCAATTCCTTTTTTCACAATCGATATCTAATTTTGTGTCCTCTGACTTTCAGAATCCAAAATTTTCGCTTGTTTGGCAAATATTCAACAAATTATTGAAAATCATAAATAATCCACAAGAGGTTATTATTGTTTTATTATTTAAGACATAATTTTCGGTTCTTGGTTCGGGATATTCTGTTTTGTAAGCTATTCATCGTTAAACTATGTATAGTGCTACGCTCATGCGATGTCTAATTTTCTACAAGAACAATGTTTAAGAAGAAGCCGCAAGTAAAATCCTCTTCAAACATTAAATCCTCAGAGAGAAGGAATCTCCTTAATAAGCTATGTGAATCATATCATATCGATCGGTCTGGATTACTGAAAGATCAAGAATTGGCTCTATTACCAGCTACCACCAAGCAGGCAACTTACCATGGGGAAGACCAAAAAGGGACTATTTATTATGATTCCAACGAAAAACCAATATGGTTCAGAAATAGAGACTCCAATTTATATCCCACGATATATACTTTATGGACAATCTCTGGCGTTCTACCGGTAGTTTTAACTAATTCTTTCGTTATAGAACGTATAATGGACAATGCCAACCTTATGTTACCAGGCTGTATCCCTCCCTTTGACAAAAGGATGACAAAGAATACCCTTGTTGGGATTGCGAACTACAAGACGCCAGATGTGGTAATGGCAATCGGTATTTGTGCCTTGAACCTCACCCAATTCGACGATGTCCAAGGAAGACAAGGCACGGCAGTCATCGTTAAACATTTCGTCGGCGACGAGCTTTTCAAATTATACGATGAGAAGACCGTAATTCCTGAAACAGTAGAAATGACTGTACCTACCGGCGATGAAGAGAGTGTCCAAGCTGAGGAGGAAGATCTCAACACTGAGCACAGTGATTTAGCTCATCTTACTTCATCTGTTAATGAAATGAATGTCTCGAGTGCAATCGATGAGGAAGAAGAATCTGCCTTGCCTGCTGAAGCAAATGACTCGGCCGACGAAGAAATGCGCGTTGAAGACATAGACAATTTTTTTATCCGAGCTTTCATCCAGGCAGTCAAAACTAGCAAGATAGGCTTACCCATTTCATCCTCGACATTGATGTCGGATTACGTTTTGAAAAACTTGCCTAGAATAGATGCCAAATACAAGTCTGTTAAGAAGACTTCTTGGAAGAAAAGTGCAAAATTCTTGAAAAGCTTGGAAAAAATGAATTACATCATCCTTAAGGGAAAGGGGGACGACGTTACAGTGGTGTCTATTACTGTTCCCGAAGAAACTATTCGCACTTTTGTTACCCACAAAACAGGTGAGGCAAAGGGCCCTTCCCAAACACCAAGCAAAAAAGAAAATGACAATAGATTGACAGTTTTGTCACTCTACAAACCTACAAATAGATCACGTATGATATTTAATAGTCTAGACCTTGAGTTCAACCGACTCTATTCCGCGCCAGACATCAAAGCCATTATAAATGAATATATTAAAAAGAATCAGTTAGTGAGCAAAAAGTCTCCAAAATTGATTGATTCTGATCCTGCTCTTTCTTCCGCGACGGGACTAAATTCTGAAACTCCGGGTTCTAGAGAAAACATCTTCACAGCTTTTGTCAAAGGATGCTCACCCCACTACACTGTTCTTAATCCGGGAGAAGAATTCTCTTCTTCCCTGATTGTTAAAAAAGGCACACCAAGTAAGATCCAAGTTACCACGCAAACTGTTTTGGGAAGGAAGAAAACCACCACTGTCCTGAATTTTGAACAATTCCACATCAAGCCACAAAAGCTAGCTGAGGACTTAAAAAATGCCTGTTCTGGGTCCACAGCAATTAATCCTAGTAAACACAACCCATCAATCATGGAAGTCATGGTTCAGGGACCACACGGCAATACCGCTATTGACTATTTGAAATCTAAGGGCGTTCCTATTGCATTTATTGAGTTTACCGATAAAAGTAAGGGAAAGAAGAAGAGATGAGTTTTTATAGATATTCCAGTTGCATGTTTTCTGAATTCTACGTTATTCTTTTTTGTAATTTTTGCGTAAGTTTCGTGTACTATCGTAAGGTCGTATAATGAATGTAAAGGTCTAAATCACCAATTCTATGATTTTCTGAGCTGAGCCTGCAGTTATATAAGCAGATTTAGTCACGGGATTCACTTTGAGTGTCTGAGCAGGAATTCTGCCGGGATACATATGCGCGTTCCTGCATTGACTGATATTGATGTAAGTCAAGGGACAATAGCCGCTTAAAAGAGCATCCACACCCGCTCTGGTAACTCTAATACATCCTTTCACAAAGATTTGCTCCAAGTTACAAAGATTTATCGAAATTGCAACCAAAGAAGAGTCGCTCACTGCAGAGCCACAGAAGGACAAATCAAGCTCTCTTAATTTTGGACAACCAAGGCAAAGCGCCTCAACTGCGACGTCCAGTAAAGCACAACAAAAGTTAAGATCCAAAATCTCGAGAGCCGGAACTGCACTAGCGATTGAAATGATAGCCTGGTCGGTTAAAAAAGTGCAGTCTTTTAGTGATAGCTTCTTAAGATTTGGAAAAGATCTTTGGGCCCAATATTGAAATCCAGCATCAGAGATGGTCGTACACCGTGTAAGATCTAAGCTTTCCAAGCTTTCGTTGGCATGCAAGGAAATGTGATACATAATGTTATCAGTCAAATGCTTGCAGTATCCTAGGTTTAAAACCTTTAAGTTTCGTGACCCAGCGTCGGCATGATAAACTCCCTCAGAGCTTAGTAGGGGGCCAGAATTGTTACCTTGATCACCAGCCCAGCCAATGAGTCTTTCAACTACAATGTCTTCTACTTTGCGGCAATTGGAAAAATCAACTTCTTCCAAGTATCTGCCAACATAAGGAGAGGTCAAGTCCATTATTGCCATTGCACTAACCTCCCAAAGACAACGCATTTTGAATGTCTTAATTTGACCGGACATTCCGATCTCATTTACCAAGTAGCTGAACCCCTCATTTGTAACATGAAAACAATTGGAAATGTTTATGTGTTCTGGCCGCGAGCCTACAAAGTCTGCAATACGCATTAATGCTTTATCATCCACGGAAGTGTTCCATGGAGTAAGATCCAAAGTTTTAAACAAGTTGGGGGCTGCATAAAGAAGTTGTCTCCAACGGCGGCTGACCCCGCGGAGCTTCATAAGCTCAGGAAGCGTAAAATATTCAAAGACCTTCAAAAGGATACTGTCTGGAATCAATCCAGTGCTACTTAAAATAGACGACCGCCGACGACCGGCTAATTCCATTAGCCTAATACGTTTAGTATGAGGCATGTACTGGAAAGATTGTCTTCGACTTGGGGCGGCCAGGAATCGCGCAAGGCTACTGGGCTGGTATTCTTGAGGCATGTTAAGTTCGAGAGGACCTTGGGGAAGTTGATTTTGCAAAAAGCTAATATCGGACACAGATTTACGTTTTCTGGTCATACTCAACTCATCAGAAGTGAAAGTCAGGCTTCGGGTGAGCCTTGAGCTCCAGGGAGCATCCGTGTCTGAAGTGGAAACAGGAGAAACTGAACGAGATAGATTGTGGGTGGATGCAATGCTTTTTGGCAGTATTACGCCAAAATTCCAATTTGGATTAAAAATGGGCGAAGAAGTGTGCGCTTTCTCTTGCTTATCGCAAGGGGCAATTTGGGTAGGCGCGCGATTGCTTGATGAATTGAATGAAGGCTGAGCAAAAGAGGTGATTGCTTCTGCCTTTGAAGTGAACGTGGGATTAATGAGCGGGGCCAGATTTGAAGATGACAGCGAAGACAGAGCGCTACGATTGGAGTTTTTCCGGTCGTTGGCAGTTTTTCGCATCTCAGCAACGATATTTGGATATTGTTGACAAACAGCCTCCAAAGAGTCAGTTCGAATGACAATGAGCTCCACAGAGGTAACAGATCGGATGCTTGCGCTTCTTATGGGATCTTGAGTACCTTGAATACATTCTAAGAATGACATCTCTCCGAAATAAGCACCTGCCTTTAAGTGGGCGAGAATTTTTTCCGAAGTGTCTTGATAGTCAATGACCTCAACAGTACCCCATGTGATGAAATATATATCGGAGCCTTTTGCACCTTTTCGAACAATCATTTCAAATGCGTTATATGTAATTGGTTCGACGCCTAACGCTAGACGATGAATGATTCGCGATGGTAATTTGCTAAAAATAGGTACAGATTTGATGAAATCTTGAATTGAAACGGTCTGATCGACATTGTCAGCTTGAGTAAGATTTCCAGTAGAGTGTTGACTAGAGTTATGAACCAATTGAGACAATGGCAGTAGACCGGAGGAAGGAAGTAGCCGTGGCATGGCTGGGGGCGGAGGTAAGTCATTTTCGACCCAATTTGAAGGAAGAAGCTTCTTGCTGACCTTTATGATGGGGATATCAGCACGATTTTTCTTTTCTTGCATTGCTAAGCGTTCTTGAGCTTCGTCACGAATTCTACGCTCCACAACCGGATAAGAACGAAGAACATCATTAAGAGCATCTGCAGTAAGAACACCTACTAATACTCTACATTTCGCAACAACGGTTGCTGTTCTTGGACGGTTAAATAAAATGCCAATTTCGCCAAAAAAGGAACCAGGACTTAGCTCCGCATACACAGAGTCACCATCCGTGGAAGTAACACCAACGGTTCCCTTCAATATCCAAAACATGGAGAGAGCGGGGTCACCTTCCTTTATAATATATTCTTGTGCGTGATATTGAACTAGATTAAGTTTCGAACCAACCTTAGAATGAAAAGACTTTGGTGCATCACGGAACAAAGGGAAAGTTTTTAGTTTATTAAGGAGAGTTTCTGGGATGTAAGAGTTTTGTAAAGTCTCTTCATCACTGTCTGTATTAGTTCCTTCATTTCCGTCTAACTCGGAGGAACCGGTGGATAAGTGAGGATTTAGAGGAGGTTGGGTGTGTTGCAAGGAGTCGTGAGACGAGCGAGAATCGGCCAAAGGCGACGAGCTCAAAGGTTGGAACCTTCTCGAAGGCAGTTTTGCAGAACTCATTTTTCGGGCTGTGAGAAGGGAGAGACCACACACCTCTTGATACGCAACTGAAAACAACAAATGGACTACACCGACAGGGAACAGTAAGGACGGGTGCAGTCGAACAGAAGAAAATTATAAAAGTTAAAGGGATTCTTTCTTTCCAAAAGAGAAGTGGCAAAAAATTTGCTTCTGTAAGTTCACACTTTTATAGTGCTGAGATGAGTAAGTTGCAAACAAAGGGTATTTTGCGCTAGTGACTGCTCGCTTAATGATCGAAGATATGGACATGGGATATGTACAAGTACGTGGAAAAGAAGGGCGATTACATGACGAACGGAGTGCATATAAGGAGAGAGGAGTACAGGTGAGAGGCGCAGAAAAATGCATCTCTCTGATTATATGCACACCGCATCATGGGTAGCGCATGGGGCCCCAGAGGATTTTGAGCTTCTGGGCCAGAAGCAGGGAGAAGACAAGTTTTGGAGGGGGGGCATCGATGGTAGGTGGAAGAGGCTATTATTAAGAGGTGAAAGAGACTGTTATTATAAGGTGAAAAAAGCAATTTTCGAAAAATTTTAACGGGACAGTCTATTTATTTATGGATGTATGAGTGTCATAATTCCGTTTGAACGAAATCCCATCAATTGGGAATGGAAAAATGAAGAGTGGTAGAAATTTGAATTCCGGCGAAGCTTCACATACTCTTCGGCAGGACTGCTTTCTGGCGCCGAAGGAAGGACGCATCTGCAGTCAAGCGACGGTTTGAGCCAAAACCAGTGAGCCATTGGGATCCAAAACAACGGATTGCACCAGCGATGGGAATAAAAATAGAACACAATAACATGAAAAGAAGAAAAATTAACAAAAAAACTAAAAAAAACTTATTTTTATTGCTATAGTTTTGAACGTAACGTCACCTTGTGCATGTCGAAAGGTGTACACAGAATCGAAAATTCTTAGTAACGATCGCTCCTTTGGAATGGTTCGCAACCTTCAGTGACGCTGGTACGGAGGCCCCTGACATTGTCTGGGGAAAGGTCTAGACCTTTACATATGGATAATGAGGATGATTTAGGCAAAGACAATGGAACCAATGAAAATGATGGTTTAAACTAAGTTTTTTCTAATTCATTCAGACATCTCTATCAACGGAATGGAATCCATTGAAGTGAGTCTTTGGGCGGAATATTTCGGTGCCCAGTAACGGCCCTGATCTACACTTGATGGAGCCACAATTTTGCGCTATCGGTTTGCGCGTATGTCTAACCATGATGCGGAGCGCATGAATTTACGAAGTTTCAATATTACATCAATGTCTAGATTATTGATAGTCTCAGTTGATAAATGAGAATGATACATAATTAAACAGAACTTATTCGAATGTACATGGAATGGGGGAATTTGTGTCTGTCCGACCCTTTGACCGCCTGGTCGCTTCACTTTCATGATCATAATCATCCGAGATGCGAAGGATAGATGTTTGAATAAGGTTATTGGGGAATTTAGCAGGATTAAAGAGCTTTCCGAAGCAAGCCAAGGCTTGTATTACCTGTCCCAAGCGGGTTTAGTGGTCAGTTGTGCTTGTCTTTTCGACGGTAAATGTAGTAAATTTTTCTTATCCCAAGCTTGATGTCTATATGTAATAGGGAATGATCTAAGTCGATTATTAATAGTTGACAGGTGAAGCTTATGATTAATCCGAAAAAAGTCTACGATTTTTTTTCTAAGTTTATTTGTTATATGGACGAAAGTGTTTTTTTACGAGTCTGCTTTTCTCTTGTTGATAGACAGTATTGTTCGAATTAGCAGAAGCCTGGAGCCAGACATAGCAGAAGCCTGGTGCAAAACTTAGCAGAAGCTTGGCGCCTACCAATTACCAAAGAGTTATTTCAGGGCTCGTTTAACCGAATAGAAGCAGACGAGCATTTACTAAAACGCTTTAATTTGGAGTAAAAGCGGGTGAGAAGTTACACAACCATTTCAATTTGAAATTTAGTTTAGTCTATTTACATTAAAGATCTTTGAAGTCAATGACGACAGAAGGGCCATTTGTTGAGCTCAAGCTGCATCTACTGACTGTATGCTTCTTCGTGCTTGCAGTCTGACAGGTGTTGACTTTGTCAGCAACAGCCTTGATGTTGCGAATAATCTCTTCATCTGAGAAATCACAGCGGCCAATTGGAATAGCCAAGTTGTAGTCTTTCAGCTTAAAATTTAATTGACCCGCAGAGTTTTTGACAAGAGTCATGACATCGTCAGAAACAGTCCCCTTTTTGACGGTAGGCATCAAGCCAGCAACACCAAGGGATCTCTGAATTGGCTTAAGAGCGGAAATCATATCTGGAGTAGCGAAACAATGAGTAAAGTTACTTACAGACAATCCTTGACTGATCTCCTCAATCAAATCACGGCCACCAATTTTGTGAGAGTAGCTAGAGGATTCAAGTTGACTCACCTGTTCAGAATTTTCAGTGAAAATGAGAGCACAAGTGTCTTTCATTGGCTTTGGAAGTGCCACTTGTCCTTGCAATGGGGCAATACCCTTTTCAGGAATAATAGTTACATGGATGCTAATGGTAGTACGTTTAGCAGGGTTTCCAACCTCAGCGGCACGCAAATATCTCATTGCGAGTGGTATATCCATGTAAATCGGGTTTAAATCTGCGGGTCTTTTGGCTCTTTGTTTTTTTCTTACGATTCTTTGTAACACTACCTTTGGATCTTTACGATGATCTTTTGGTGAAACTCTAGGGTGGGACACGCTCGAGCGGAGAATGTTCAAATTACATAGCGAGCTAGAGAATGCTCTAGTGAGGTTTAAGGAACGGACACTTTGAAATCCGGGACCCAACATGTCTTGACAGCTCCCGTTGAAAATTTTTGAATTCTCTTACAGTGTGAAAAGCTTTGAGAAATTCGGCTATCACATGACCACAATCAGGTGACACTCAAAAGATTTAACATCTTTCAACTATACAAGAAAGGAAAATAAAATTTTCTTATCGGAGCTAAAATTCAGTTTTATGAGATTTTCAATTTTACCTGTGCCTTCTTGTTCAGCGAGATTTTTGTGCTCTTCTTGGTTGGTGAGCTATCCATGTATACATAAGGGCTCAGATTAAGAAGAGAAGGGAGATCCATTAATTAGGATACTTTCGACTGAAATTGTTGGTGGAGTTTTTGGAAATTTTGATGCTTTTAAGGATCACTGTTTCGATTAAGAGTTTAAATGCTAGAAGTACCCTTTTCCGTCAAACTGAACCTACAAAAAACGAAGTTTACATTCCAAAACTTGAATCGTTCAGTAAGATTATCTAAACTTATTGGAGCAAAACTACTCAACATATCTTCAATCAGGCAAAGATAACATTCTGAACGATTGGGTCCTACCCGATAAAAACTCAGATAGTACTTATCTATTAGCACATATTTGGTAAAGCTTGAGTGACACTCTACCCTATATATACTGTAAATGGTGCCGATATTGATGTTACCATTAAAAGCTCAGAGAGAAGAGTCACGTCAAATAGGTACAAGCACAACAAAACTTCATATACTAACGAGTCTGCTCTTTTCACCGCACTCAAAATATGGAGTTCAAGCTATCAAATTCGATATATGTCAAAACGTGCCCATCCAAATTGACTATTGACATTTAGCCATTTGCGGACGTAACTTTATCTTGTCAAGTCAGATATATAGTGTAACACATGCTTACCCGATAAAACGTCTGGTGTGCATATAAACCCTTCACTTAGGGACCCCCTTTGCCTCAAAGCTAATGGCCAGACACAAAAAAAATGAACCAAGAGTTACCCAAAGCTTATAGGCAACAATGTCTGTCTGAATGACCAGCTACTGGTTTCTTTTCGCGATTCTAGATCCTAAAGGATTTCCAGAGTTGAACTATATAGTAAGTGGAGCGTATTGTAAATGTACAATATGCCTGCATATGGAAAAACAGTTTCGTTGCCAGGCTGGTTAGTACGGCACATAACATAAAGCGCGGCTCACTACATGCATGAATGTCATGTATATGCCGACCATGCGCAGGAATTAGGGTAAAGCTACAATCCTTTCAAACGTCGAGTCATCTAATGAAACGGCACCATTTTTGGTATTGATTCCCGTGACATGAATCGCGATCACTTGAAACTTTTGCGCGGTTGGATTGCTTTCAATCTAAACTACTTTTCCTTCTCCCTCCCTTCATTTTTCCGTTTTCTGTGGGGTGTTAAGCCGCGTAACTCTAAATTCTTCCCACACATATAGCCGCTGGCTATCTCCGCATTTCAAGTGTCATCACTCCAGTCGCGCGCAACAACAGCCCTCTCTCCGCGTTAGACTCTATCTTCCCCGTAAAAAAATTCAACTAAAACTTAATTAGGCCCTTTTGATCTTTGTGGTTTTTTGGTAAAAGTTTTTCTTGAGAAAGTCTTCCATCTCCTTATTCTCTCCTGAATCTCGTGTCTGTCGCTGAATCTCAAAACAAGCAGCTTCTGATCTGAGCCGAATCAAAATTTACAAAGCATGCTGGTTCCCTTGGAATCGCCGACAAAGCCATTCGGCGATGGATCGGCAACAATGTTATCAGATTTTCCTAAGACGCTCGTTACTCTTGATGCTCTTTCCTTTGAGGTTCCCAGTCTTTTGGTGGACTGTTTTTCCTATGTTAAATCAGAGGGTTTGGTAGAAGGCATTTTCAGGGTGAGCGGTTCCGTCAGAAAAATTCGAGAAGTGTCTTCAGATTTCAATCTATACACTAGATGGCTTAATTCTGAAGAGAAAAGGCCCTCGCCACATGATGTTTGTGGCGTTATCAAGTTGTTTCTACGCGAGTACACATCCTCCCCCAACTGTATATTTCATTCTTCTTTGTCAAATTCTATAAAAAGAACTTATCTTGCAGAACAAAGACACAACAGTACCGTCAGCGCTGAATCATTTCCGAGCACTGTTTCGGTTCTGTCAACTGTATCCACTCTTCCCTCCATAGATGAAAGCAACGAGGTGGAAAAGAGAAAAGGACCAGAATTGAATAGGTTCGTAGCTTCGGTCGCGCACCTCATTTTGACAAAAAACTCTGCTCGTAAAAATGAGTTCTTCCTCTACTTGCTCGATACTCTACGTAGTCTCCTGGAACATCAGGAAGTGACTAAGATGAGCGCCGAAAATTTGTCGATTATTTTCCAGCCGTACATATTTATGTCCAGTGCTCTTTCAGATTTACTGACGTTTCAAGAGATATTCTCTATCCTAATAAATAACGAAAAGCTTCTACTAGAGGAGTACGTGAAGAATCTTCACATACTTGGTGATCTAGACGAAGAAGAAGCTGACGTGGTCTCATTGAGTTCGCTATACTCACCATCGAAGACGTCTTCTACTGACTACTCATCACACCAGGCCTCCCCCTCAAACAAGCCAATGGGTAGTAGTAGCATTGATGCTGCAGGTCGGTTCTCATTGTCACAGAAATTTACCTCATTCTGGGATAATTACAATATGCCATTCAGCAGGCCTAAAAGATTGTCATTCGCTTCTCGCGGCTCTGCTAGGTCGACGGAGTATTTGGACCAATGCCAATCTCCGGGAAGCTCACATGCTAGTGACCTGTCACTTGAGAGTATAGACAATGAGTTTTCTACCCCAAAATCGTTTACAAAAGAGGCTGGCCTCAAGTTTCCAACTCAACAGAATCTGATATTACAGAACTTAGACACAGAATCAGGTTCGAGCTATGGAAGATCCAGAAAGGGATCAACGAAAGAGAAGAGGCGTTTATCTATCTTTGGGCATATTCGTAGTGCTAGTCCTTCAAATCATAAAGTTGATGCTTCAAGAAGAAGCAGTGTAGCACTTTTGCCTCCACACAGTGATTTGGCACAAAAGGGTAAATCGGTCGATGATCTACTACTTAATAGCACCGATTGCGAACTGTCGCCTGGCAGAAAACATTTAATGGGCAGAAGACTTTCGTTATGGATCAAAAAGAACTGAATCCAGTGGTCAGTTTAGCAGGTCAACTGACAACGGCTCAAAGATACAATTGGTAATTTAGAAAGCGTATCTGTGAGTTTGATGTTTATAAATGTAATAATATTGTTTTTAGAAAATCAAAAACTTTGAAAGTGCTTCCCAGAAAAGTATTATTTTTATGTATCTACCCCACTTTTGTGTTTTTGCAACTTCCCCAGATCATCTTATTAGGAACATTCCTAGATGCCCACTGAACAATTTAAGGTTCTAGCCAACAATAAAGTAGTGGGTCTTCCAGATGGAAATATATTTAGTTGGTGTCCTAGCATGGACCTCTTGGCCATTTCCATGAACAAGACTTCTATTTGGATATTTCGCATGGACGGAGAGCGTGTTTACTCTATTAATAATAAAGCGCCAATTCTTGAATTCAGATGGAGCACAGGAGGGAAATACTTCGTTTGCTCTGGAGAAGACCGGGCAGTGAAAGTATACGATGCTAACACTGGTGCCAATCTAAGCTCTTTCGTAACTAGTCCCAACTTACCAATATCTCACATCAGTTGGCATTCATTCAACAACCACAATATTAAAAAGGACCCGCTTCTAGCTAATATGAATCTTGATCTATCCAATCTCAACGTTTTGAAAGCCATGCCGAAACTTAGTTTTGAAAGTGATACCTTAGATCTGCAGCTGAACACACAAAAAGGAATCGAGACTTCAAGCAACACTTGTGTCCGGGAAAATAGCCACGCTTTCGAATTCATTCTTGTGGTGAACGGTAACTTGTCGCTCTCCTTGATTTTTAGTAACACTCTTGTAGTACCATCTATTCAACTACCGAATGGCCTAACCTATATCAAACACGTCATGGGGGACGACTTTTTCCAACAATTCTTTTTAGTCAAAGATCAAACAGAAGAGTTTTCTATCCTTGAATGTAACATAGATGTGAAGGAAGGTCTGAGTAGGCAAAGTTTTGTCAAAGTTGTTGAGCTTCTAGTTCAAATGATATCCATCACAAACCACATCAAAGATCAATTAAGCGCTATTGAAAAGAGTGCCACTGAGTTTATCTCTTTATTTGATAGATATTTAAGCAATTACAAGGATTCTCTACTTGGTGAAGCTCAGGACAAAGTGACTCATAATCAAGAGTCGATCCATGAGAAAATGGTACTAAACCTAAGTGATATTCTTTTAACTGGTTTGGTTTCAGAATGCACAGTTGATTTCTGGCTAAATCAATTCGGAGTTAGGGGACTAGTGCGCCTCTCGAGTGTCGGAAATGCAGCTTACGATAATACTAGAGAGAGTTTGTATGCTCAAGTAATTTTAGCAGTTGAAAAGCTCATTATAATATTAACTGAATTAGAGGGTATTGCTAAAGCTGAATTATATTTCCAAGAGTCTTCGATCGGCATCAACTTAGATACAACAGTTAAGACAATTCATCAGCTCAAAGCTTTCATGAAAGATGTGTTTGATTTTATATGGAAAATTAACGAGGAACAGGAACATTTCAATATGTTCTTAAATTGGTGCCAAGTTGAAGTTATCGAGAAATTGTCTAAAAATGATTCCGACCCAGCAGAATTCTTTAAAGCTCATCCAACTCTAGATTTTTCTGTTTCTCTGATTGTGGACTACTTCGACCAGTCAATTTTCAATCCAATTTTTCTTCAAAAATTCTCTTTGGACTGCAAAAGCAATGAAGTTTTAACAACGGTTCCTTTGTCATTTGAAAGAGAGCTCGGCTTCCATCTACGAAGTGCGGGAAATGAGATTCGAAAGTTAAGAAGCGGTCTCGAGCGCTTTATTGCATCTGCTTTCAAATTTTGTGAACCCAAAAAATTGAACTTACCAGCCACATCTAAGGTTGACTATACGATAGTGGATAATGAACTGTTCCTCTCAGTTGCAGAGGGTGCGCAACTAGTCCTTTACAGATTTGCTAATGGGAGTCAGTATGACACTAAAATTGAATTTCTGGGGAGAGTGATTTCCAGCGTCATTTGTGAAGAACGCCGTTTATTAGTCTTACACGAGCTTAGTACACAGGTGTTTCAGCTTGATTATTTGGAGATCAATTGGATCCAAAAAAATATTCTTCATTCTGAAGCCAAAATATTAAAATCAAGCATTTTTAACGCTGCTTCCTTTATTCCTAATCCCTCGCTTATCACCTCCAGCAGCGCAGTGAACAAACTGCAAGTAGTAGGTGTGGTGGTCGATGCTTCAAAAAAATTGTATTCTGTTGTTGAGGTTCAAGCGTAAATAGAATTTATCGGACTCACTGTATATGTGCCATTTTCATCCCGACTAAATTGCCGGATTGCATATCCTCTATAGTAATACCTAATCAATCGAGCATCTGGTATAAGCTGTTTATCCCTCACGTATTTTTTCTCGTAGTAGGAGACCGATTGATCAGTCATCTCTTTTTCAAGTTTTCTTATCATATATCTGAAGTAATTAGGATTTACCTCAACCAGCTCATTATGAATAAACGACATTATGTGTTGCAAGGATTCTGGGTTTAAGGGAATAAAAGTGTTTACGAGCCATTTCATGTAGTTAATTTTCTTTCTCATCGTTTTCTCTCTCTCCTCTACGCTAATTGGATATCCATATGCATTAGGCTTGAAGAAGATTTCAAAGCGTTGTAACTTAACATCCTTTACAAGCTTTCCAGAGTTTTGATCCAAAAACTTATAAAAATCGAAAAGTTTATCGAAGATTGCATTGGTCCGATTTGAAATTGACTTATCATGCCCAATTGGTAGAAGCGGTTCAAATTCTTGATCGTCCTTGAGTCGTAGTTCTTTCATTATCAGGAACTCCAAAACGGGCTCTTGCTTCTTCAATTCGGCGTGATACGCTTTTCTATGAGACGGATTTCCAAATTCATCTATTAAATGAATCTGTGGCCACACCCTTTTGAATGAGTTATACTTTGTGTGACGAAATTCACTTAGCCAAGATGGTGTGGGCTCGTCAAACTTATAAACCAAGTCTAGAAGTGTATCAAAGGAAAGGAGCTTGTTTCTGACAAGAATTGAGTCCATCACCCGTATTGCATGATCATATTTTTTCCGGTCTAAGATGTGCTTTGTAGGTACAATCTTGTTGTCTTGAAAGCGATGTCGTATTTTCAAACGAAGGTAGCTGATACTGTAAGGGTCAAGCGGCAAGCGGTTCACTCGTCGAAACAAATGTCTATAATATGCAATAACCATAATATTTCCGTTTTCTCTTTTTTTGTTCGAAACCACTCAGACTATCTTCAAGAGCCTATATTTCATACTAGGCCTTACATACACACTGTACAACAAGTATTCAAACGCGATACATACATTTGTAATTTGGGACCGAAGACTTCAACATGGCATTAGCGGAAACATTTCTACGTCAGGTGTATAAGCTCGGACTTTTACCGAAGCTTTTCCGAGTACTTCCACTCGTTTCTTTCCTTCTAGCAATAGCGAGTGTGGGGTGGCTTCTTGTATTACCATTAGAGGGACAGTACAGAAACACATACATATCCGAAAATGCATTGATGCCTGGTCAAGTGACATCATACTTTAGAGAGAGTGAATGGAATTATGTAAGAGGTTTTCGCTCAGAAGTCTTCAATTGGGACTTCGATCAAGTTTCAACTGAGAACGAGGTCTTGGAGTCGTGGCTTCAAGATTTCGGATGGTCTATCTCGAAATATCACGATCAAAATACCAATACAACAACCATGTACTCTTTAATGCATGCTCCGCGTGGTGACAATACGGAGGCTATGGTTTTGGTTGTTCCATACTTTACTTCAGATGGTGAACCAAACCAGGGTGGATTTGCCATTGCTCCCGCTTTAGCACACTATTTCGCTAGAATGTCTATCTGGTCAAAGAATATTATCCTTGTCTTCCCTCATGACGGTCACTCGGTTCTCCGGTCCTGGGTAGAGGCATACCACACCACCCTTGATTCCACAGCTGGATCCATAGAGGCCGCCATTGTCATCGAGTTTCCATCTAAGGAAGACAAATTCGGCCACTTAGAAATCTCATATGAGGGACTCAATGGTCAATTACCTAATTTGGATCTCATCAATACCGTCACTACTGTTGCAGGCCACGAGGGAATCCGTGTAAGTGTACAGGGCACAAAAAGCGAGGACTTAGGTAGAAAAGACTATTGGTCCAGATTACGTGTTTTATCTCTGGGATTCTTACGTCTCGCAACTGCTGGTCTCACTGAAAAGTCTCCAGGATGTGAGGCTTTCTCAGGTTGGCAGATTCAAGCTATTACGATCTCTGCGATGGGCGACGAAGGCCCTGACATCACTCAATTTGGCCGCATTGTTGACTCTACGTTCCGTTCAGTAAACAACTTGCTTGAAAAATTCCATCAGTCATTTTTCTTTTACCTTTTACTATCCCCAGATCACTTTGTTTCGATAGGAACATACCTTCCTGCTGCAGCCCTTGTGGCCGTGTCATTTGCAATTGGCTCTTTGTACTCATTAGCAAGTGGTGTGACTACAAGCGAATTCATCGCAAACATCGGTGACGTGATTTCAATATTTACCGTGATCGAACTTTTCTGTTTAGTGTGTTCATTGTCATTACAAAAATTTGTTGTAGCTGCAACAGATGGCCACAATGTTGCAAACTCGATTATTTTGGGACTTATTGCATTAACAATTGTATCCTCTGCAAGTGCCCTCAGGGGCCAGTATTTCAAATTGATAAGCAGGACGCATTCTTATATGCTTTTATCTTTTGCACTTTACTTTATAGCCATGCTTATTACAAGTATGCTTATTGTCCACTTTGCTTTGGCGTTCTCTATTGGACTTTGCACTATACCGTTGATCTTTATTCAGCCCTTAATCAATTTGTCGGTGTCTGATCCATCTCAATCATTAAAAAACAACGCAAAAATTGCTATTTGCCTCTTATTGTCCTCCCCAGTGACTACAATTGTTGCGTTGGGCTACTTGATGAATGATGGCAGTATTCCAGGTGTTTCTAGTTTAGCATACGGGTTATTTGTTTCCTGGAATTCCATGCAGACTTGGACATATTTCGTTCTTGCCTTGGGTTGGTTTCCAGCATGGTCTACTGCTGTCATAGCATGTCTTCTCGGAGACTTCACTCTTGCAGAAAAGAAATCCAAACAGGAATAACGAACAGGTCCCTGAAAATTGAAGTAATTTAAACTTAAGCACAAAAATTATATACTCTAGATCATAGTTATATTACGAATTTAAATCTTGATAATGATTGTTTATGATGTTGTGAAATAAAGCGTTAAATAAATAAACTCTCAAGCTTTAAACTTCGAAACAAAGTCTTTGTGGAATTTGGTCCACAATTCTATCCATTCAGTTCCAGGTGGCAAAAATGTCGTTCTAAGATGATAAGTACCTGGGACCTGACCAAATCCATTTCCAGGAACAGAACAAATTCCAGTTTGCTCTAATAACTCTGTGCAATAAAACTCATCGGCGGTCAAGTTGAGTTCATCGCACTTCTTGAATAGTTCAGGATAAGTCTCCTCTGTGAAATTGAGACGGGGAAAAAGATACATAGCTCCCCTTGGCTTGTTGCATTCGACATCAGTCATCTTCTTAAAGGATTCGTATAAGAGAGTTGCTCTCTTTAACAAATCCTTATGAATTGAGGATACTTCCTTGTTGTAAAGCTCAAAGGAAGGCATTCCCTTTTTAGGATGGTTAACCATCAATTCGACTAACATTTGACCAGTAACAACAGGACAAAGGTTGATAGAAGCCAATTTGAAAATTATGTCCTTCACTTCCTTGGAGAAGCCAACGAGTTCAATGTACCCACCTCTTTGACCACATTCACCACTCACACCCTTAGAAGTGGAGTGCAAAGAAGCTAATTGTAAGTTTTTGTAGGTTTCTGGCTCACTCTCGAGAAGCTTAGCCAAAACCTTTTTCATAGAGACAAACTTGCCCTCGAAGACATTTTCTTGGTAAACCTCATCAGCAATGACAACCAATCCGTGTTCAGCAGCAATTTCAAGAATCTCTTTAATATCACTCTCGCTTAAAATTGACCCAGTTGGATTACCTGGGTTGATGACCACTAAACATTTGGATTTGACACCCTTGTCAGCATGCTCCTTTATGAGACTGCGTATCTGTTTTGAATCGGTAGACCAATTATTGGCTTCGTCTAAGTAGTAACCAATTGGCATGGCATTGTTTAAAGAAATTGAGGCGGTATATAAAGGGTACTGAGGGATGGGGATTAAAAAGCCGGTGTCTTTTCCAGACGATAAGACTTGAATTAAGTATGAAACAGCTGAAGAGGCCCCTCCTGTTAAAAAAATGTTGCTTGGATCAGATGGGTAGCCGTCTCTGTCTTCAATGAATTTGCTAACGGAGTTTCGAATAAGCACATCACCTTGGGAGTGGGAATAAGCACCAACAGAGCCAGCACTTTCTAATAATTGGCGAGCGCGACTGACGACATCTTTTGGATATAACTTATCTCTTGTTTCTGAGTCCAATCCATTGATCTTATCGATGAGATTGGGATATTGGACTAACGACAACGTCTGTCTGTACCATGACAACGGCTTTTGGTCCAATTGTTGGGGGTTTCCTATATTTGCACTAATGATACGGTCATAAGGCAATCCGTGGTTCGGCTCTTGAATCTTTGTCCTCAATTCATCAGCTCTGATAGGTATCTTTCCTCTGACAGCGTATTTAGCTTCAAGAGTTGATTCATTTAGATCTGCGACGGTGAGTTTAGGAGCAGGCTTAAAAGAAGCGTAGCTTCGGCGTATCAACACAACAGCAGAGCGAGAGACCTTCATTGTATATATTTTTTTGTCTAAATACCCTCAGATATGGGAACAGAAGAAAATTTTAGTAGTAGATCTTAAATATGACTCTGAAGCTTGAAATGTGGAGAAGAATTTCCTGTGTGGTACATGCGCGCCTATATACACCACTCTACCTAGGTAAGGCATTTATCATGCGAGACAACTGATGAAAAAGAGTGGAAATTATCACAAAAACGATTTCAATCTTGATATCATTAAAACAGAATGTATTGAAAATTCTTCTTTCTATTGTGTATAATTTTTTTCTTCCCATGAGATCAGTATGCCGCGATTACCCGGGAGTTTAATCCCGGTAGGCTACATAGACCACATCGGACATCAATGTCCAGCATTTTACCCGAAATGAAGTCCTAGATCTTTTACTAATTTTTTTCAAACCCCTAACTGCGGCTTTGCAGGGCCGAAAAGATAACTTCTTAAGAATCGCCGCGCGGTATTTACTTTGTGTGGCTTTCCACCCGCTGAACCCAAACCCGAGTCAAAAGAATGGAAGGATTTTAAGTACCGAGCATCATCGCCGGTTGATAAATTGTGTTGAATGAAAATACTGAATTCTCTAAAGATCCAGCCATCTTGATGTACTTTTTGTTACAAGCCTATACTTGTAATTCAAGCTCTACTAGGATCAAATTCACCACTACAGCAGATGTTCTTCTATGTAAAGAATAGGTATGTGAGCCTGTTGCTTTCAATAAAAAAATTCCGTTTTCGTTTTTAATTGAAGCTTAAAATATGTTTTATTTTTGTACAAAAAAATTTTTCATGCATTTTCGTTATCATTTTGTGGTTGCTCAATTGGGAAGTGTTGCGAAATCCTCCAACGGTCATATTTAGATCAACAGGGGTTCCGGCCTTTACCCGTCATCTCTTCTTCAACTCATTAATGATTTCACATTACTGTCAATACGAATTTTTATTTGCTTCAGTAGATCATTTGGGATCAGCCATGGCTTTGTCTCATTGGCTGAATATTTTGCTCTTTCTGTCTCACGATAAGGAACTTGGGGTAATGCAACGTAGCACTGACCCTGACTTACTCCTTTTTGTGTACAAGCATATGCAGAAGGTAATTAACTTGTTAATGGAAAGTATTTCATAGTCTATCCAATTGTGCATTTAAAATTTTCCCTTTTAATTTTGCCCTTTTTCAAACTAAAAAAGGTTTATGTAATAAGTAAAATTTACATATCTAAACGCACAACATTCCTTCATCCTGCATATAGTATTTCAAGGGACGTCAATCTGCTCAAACTGGCATTCCCAACCATTGCCTTGTAGCTATTCGAACTATGCTAAAGATATCTTTAGCACAACGTATTATATCGAAGGCACCTAAGCAGCATAAAATTTTCACTCCATGACATAATCGAAAAATCCCAAGGCTTCGAATTGACTCGAACGCACCCGATTTAGCCCAAGCTGCATGTGGGCTCATGCGGAGACAGGGGCATATAAATACAAAGCTTATCCTCACAATAAATCTGTCCATCGACAATTATCAAACGAAATTTTCAAAAATCAATTAAAAGTTCATGACCAGAATTTGATAATCCTCTTCTCCTCTCTGCATTACCAACTGCTTCGAATACTGATTTAGTTTAATATAATTGAAGATGATGGGACGACGCTATTCACTTGCCATAGAGACCTTGAATGGACCAGACCCTGACTCACAAAAAGAACCAATTATAGGATTTCTTGTTGATAAGGACTCCTTTGATTCAGGGACTCTGTCCCCCTTGTCGATATCCAAAAGTGAAAAGTCGAAGACTTCGGATGGTTACTCGCTATGTGATTTGGACACCATAAGTCAAAAGAACCAACAATTCAAATCTTTAAACTCTTTGACATCTGGTAAAAGACATGTTCGCCGTCATGCTGTCGCCGTAAAATTCCAAGTTCCTCATTCAGCTAAGGCCGTCAATGTTGCTGGTCAATCTTGATACCCCCATTACTGCTGTGTATAGTAATTAATGTCTATTGAAATGTTATCTTACTCAACCAAAGCTTTTTCATTATTCTGTTCCAAAGTAAAGAGAATCAATAAAGCGTGCCAGGAACGGCCAATCTGTATCCTTGAAATTTTCTTCATTGTAGCTTTTGTCAATTACTTCTGTGTTACTAAGTTTACCAACAACCAAAGTGATGTTAGGAAAAACGTGTAGTAATCTGCGTACAGCTAATTCAGTCAGCAGGTAGCATATTAAAATAATGTCCTCTTGCTTCACTTTGTGATCAATGAGAACTTGTATTGCCATGATTGCACCTGCCCCTCCAATCATTTGAGCGTCTAGTAGAATGTACTTCGCAGGCCCTTCTCTTTTAGGCAACGATTCAGTATGTAAGTGCGGCTCTCCTGTTAAGGCGTCACTTTGAATTAATAATTTACCGATTGGAATATCTGGGATGGTCTTTTTAATAGAGTTCATGAAACAGTCACCTGTACGAATTATACTAACCGCGATGATTTCCAGGATTTGCACTAAACCTTCATAACTGTAATTCTTGTTGCAACTGATTTTAACTGGAGAATAGTTTTCTAAGGTGTTAAATGCAGCTTCGATCAAAAGATTCGCAATTCTGTCAAAATAGAATATAAAATCTGTGCGAGAAGTCGAAGCACTTAAGATCATGGAATGAATACCCCTGGTTTGAGGTGTAGAAGGTAAAATGTGTAGATTTTTGCACTTCAGGGCCGAAAAGGTAAAGTTGTGACCCAAAGCTTCCAATCTTTGGATATGCAATTGACTTTTTGAAACAAGTTGTTTCTTGATATGCTGGATTAACAAATCAATGGCTGTTCTGTTATCTAGACCTCGAGGGATAACTAAATCTGCATTTCTAATTGTTGGTGAGATGAACTTCACCGCATTTGGTTTGACAAAGGTTTCCCATTGCTTCAACGCACCTGCTAGGTCTCTACCCCTATAAAGAATATCTCTTGTCAAACGGCGCGCTAAGCATACATCAAGATCTGTATCGACAAAAACCTTTATGTCCATAAGATCTATGATTCTCTGATCATACAAAGCTAGGATGCCCTCTAGAATAATCACGTTAGCTCCATAAATCGTGAAGAACTTATCAATTCTATTGTGCTTGGCAAATGAATACACTTGGATTTCAGTTTTTTTACCTTGCTTCAAGGATGTCAATTTCTCAACTAGTAAGTCCATGTCCACTGCATCAGGGTGATCAAAATCGTACTTCGATTGATGTGCCCTTATCGATTCTTCTTCGTTAAGCGCTTTGTAAAAGTTGTCAGACAGTAACAAAACAGTCCAAGGTTGATTTAACTCCAGAATAATCTTCTGTGAGATTGACGTCTTTCCTGAGCCAGAGAACCCTCCTATACCAATGATATATGGCTCTGTCCATGGCGGAATATATCTCTTGCTTGGTTCTGGGTTATCAAAAGAGCTGACAGATGAAACAGATTTTAAGACCGAGGAAGAATTATTAGCCTTTATTTGGTCCGATATGGAAGTCATTGCAACGGTATTAGGATGTCTTATCTTTGAAGTGACTTTTGATTAGAATGTGGAGTACCATCTCAGGTACAGGCTACAGATGAGATGCACTTAGCTTGTTGACTACATTGCACAAGCACAAGCACTAATTAAACACAATATTGAAAACGTGCTGATAAGCTACAAATGCTGAAGATATCTGGCTCAGGACATCGCCGAAAGCATGTGGAGGCTTATAAGGACGAACATGATATCATCTTATTAAATGATGTGCCTCAGAAAACCAACCAGTCGCAAGAGCCAGAACAAACTCATCGCGCCAAAATCGAGCCAAATATTACACAGCCTTCAAAAGCTGAAGAGGCTATTGAACTCAGAGCAAGGCAATTGAAAAAAGACGTAGCCACCCTCAGTTCACGAACAGATCTTACGCCGAAGGAAGTTGACCTTCTACGTCAAAAGCAAGAAATTGTTCAGGCCATTGACAAAGAAAAAAAATCTCTACATCATTACGACTTGCCAAGAGACTACCGTACCATATCAGGTGCAATTGACCGCAAAAGAAAACAGGAACTATTTAAAATAACCGAAACTGTGGAGCCCGAAAAAAAACCTAAGTTTGAAAACCAATGGGAGACAGAACAGCTAAAAAAGGCACAGGAAATATTATCCGCAAATCCAGACCAAATTGAGCTAGCAAACCAGAAGCTGTACGATTATGTCTTCGATGAGACCCAATTAGTGGACTACTCTGAGGAATCTGAACTTCCAGGTGAAGAAGGCGCGGATCAACAAAAACCCACCTACTCAGACATTCAATCTGTTCGCAAAAGTTTACCTGCTTACAAATATCGACAGAGCTTTCTAGACATTGTTGCCGCCAATCAGGTTATTGTAGTTGTGGGTGAGACTGGATCTGGTAAGACGACCCAACTACCTCAATATTTGTATGAAGCTGGATATCATAAAGGGCAATCTAACGGCAAACTTCTCAAAATAGGATGTACTCAACCTAGAAGAGTCGCTGCCACATCGGTCGCAAGAAGAGTTGCAGAAGAAGTGGGATGTTCTCTCGGCCAAGAAGTTGGCTATAGTATTAGATTTGAAGATGAAAGCTCCAACAAAACCATTATTAAGTATTTGACGGATGGTATGCTTCTCAGAGAGTTTATTTCTGACCCGTTATTATCGACCTACAGTTGTTTGATGATTGATGAAGCTCATGAAAGAACTGTTTCTACGGAAATTGTTTTGAGCTTGCTAAAGGACATTCTTCTAGAAAGAAAAGATTTGAAGTTAATTATTGCTTCTGCGACAATAAATGCCTCTAAATTCTCTGACTACTTCAACAAAGCGCCTGTGTTTCGGATCCCAGGCAGAAGATTCCCAGTCAACATCTGTTACACGAAAAATCCAGAGGCAAATTACATTCAGGCTGCAATTACCACAGTATTACAAATTCACACGAAAGAGGATATTTCAGGGGACATTTTGGTTTTCTTGACTGGTCAAGAAGAAATCGAAATGATGGAAGAAGCCTTGAATGATGCACGCAACAAATTAGGTAATCTGATCAAACCACTCATCGTTGCACCAATCTATGCTAATTTGCCACCCAAATTGCAGGCGAAGATATTTGAGCCAACTCCTGTAAATTCCCGTAAAGTCGTTCTTGCCACGAATATCGCAGAAACTTCCATCACCATTGACGGAATCAAATTCGTGATTGATCCAGGATTTGTTAAAGAAAATGTTTTTAATCCCAGTACAGGTATGGAAAGTTTGGTTGTTGTGCCTTGTTCCCGTGCCTCTGCAGACCAACGGGCAGGAAGAGCTGGAAGAGTGGGTCCAGGTAAGTGTTTCCGACTTTTTACCAAATGGTCTTTTTATAATGAGTTGCCCGAAAATGGAACTCCTGAGATTCTTAGAGCAAATCTCAGTTCTGTGATATTATTACTTCTTTCAATAGGTATCACAGATCTTGTTAACTTCGATTTCATGGACCCACCTAGTCACCAAACTTTGATTAGGTGCCTTGAGCTCCTCTATGCTCTAGGTGCCTTAAATGCTAAAGGGCAACTTACAGAAACTGGAAGAAAAATGGCTGCCTTCCCGATGGATCCGATGTTTTGTAAAGCCATTTTGACAAGTGCAGAACTAGACGTCACTAACGACGTTCTCTCTATAATTTCTATGCTCTCTGAATCGTCTAGTTTGTTCTACAGACCCAAAGACAAGAAGGAACTTGCAGATAAAAGAAAGGAAAGATTTTATCATGAAGCAGGAGATCATGTTACACTTCTTAACATCTGGAACCAATGGAAAGAAAGTGGTTTTTCTAACCTATGGTGTGAGGATAACTTTCTACAATATCGAACTCTTAAAAGGATCAAGGAAGTAAGAGGTCAATTAGAAAAACTATGTATCAGGGTAGGAGTATTCTTGCTGGAATCGAAATCAAAAGAACCGGACGTTACAAAAGTTCAACAGGCCATTTTGAGTGGGTTCTTCACAAACGTCGCACGACTTCTGAAACTTGGCAACAGCTACGTTCTGTTAAAAAAAAACCAACCAATGTTTGTTCACCCATCATCGCGAATTTACCCCGTGAAACCTCCACCCAAATTTATTCTCTACCATGAACTTGTGTTAACCAGTAAAGAATACATGAGAAATTGCTTGATTATTAATGAGAAATGGATCGACCAGTGGGCAGGTCACTATTATCGCAAAACGACGGAGACGAACTAGCACTTAAGCTAGGTATTGTGTTAACGTACAGTTCTTTTTCTCTTCTTCAAACAATCACATGCGTTAGCCGCTCCCATTTTTTTAACCAATTTGGAATAAAATAGCCCGCAGGCATTGCATAATGTCCGGCTTCCTGATGGTCCACTCCTCCATTCAGGTGTCTGTGTGGAACCACATTGTGTACAGACAGTACCTGTCTTTAAACATAACTCTTTATTTAAATAATCTTGATTTGGAGTGAGGTCTGAAATCATTGATGGCTGCGGTTTTGCTGCTTTAATAGTAAATGCCACTATACTATGATCGGCCTTTCGAGCTGAAGATGTTGATCTAGTCTTCGTAAATTTGGGTAACTTGGTTCTTTTTTTGGTGTCCGTTGAAGCGTCAGGAAGGCTGTCCTTGCTCTTGAAGCTTTTCCTTATGTTAAGAAGAGTATTAGAAGCGTTCTGATGAACATTTGCAAGCTCATTAATACTATCTTCGGGTAATGTCCTAGGAAAGGAACCATCTTTAAAGTCATCTTCGAATCTCGCAAATTCTGTAATGAGTTTCTTTGTCTCCGTGATGTAATTTCGAATTAACTGCTTCACTTCAGTGCTAGGCGGACATGTGGTACCTATTAAAGGAGTAGATACGTTTGAACAAGGAGCATTTGGGTAGCTGCTTTGACCTCTTAACTCCTTTGAATGTTCAGTTTGACTGTTCATGGAGTTAGAATCTTTGGGTAAAATGCGAACCTTATAATGAGCTTCAAAATGAGGTGGGTTCGTCTTGGAATCAGTACAGTCATCTTTTTGGTCGAAACTGCGAACAAGTTCGTAGAATGAAGGAATACGGCTTATGTTAGTCAATTCAGAATAAGTTGAACAGGAGTTTTCATACCATTTACTCATCACAGGCAAGTAAGGATCTTCTACAATTTCAAACTAAGGCAACATCACTACCTTTATACCAAAATGAAGAAAAGTTCTGTTCAAATGAGACGTGTGTATAGATATAGATCTGTTAATCCTCGCCGCCGGGCCAACTTCTTGCTTTGCTCTGGTTGGTGAGAAAAGTCCAGTTTTCGAATTTCAATTATCGGGATCCCATTGTTTAAGCATCGGGTGAGATAACTCTACATATTTTCTTGGTAAACTTACGTAGAGAAATATACCAACAATGATTTACGTTCTTCGGAAGTTGAAGTTGCCTATTGTTACGCTTTTCAAACAATGCGGACTTTGAAGATCGTGCCACGAACTAGGATCTACCCGCCGCACTAGGTTTCCTCAAGATGGTCAAGAGCCCCCTATTATATTTGAGCTAAATTACTGATGACGATAATTTCACAACATCGTAATTAAAACATTCTTACCATATGCCTATCCCAGTCATGTTTCAAAAAGGCATCAACTACTGAGAATGCACACAACAAAAGACTATATTAGATCTAATAAGAGTTTTTTAAAGCTTTCTTTTCTCATTTGTTCGCTGCATGACCCTTGAGTTAGGGTATTGCAGGACTCAGAATTTGCTCTCTTAATGATAAGGGGTGATAGACCGCTGGGCCACTAAGTTTCGACAATGTGCAAAAAGAAAAATACACAGGTGAGGCATAATAATTACTCTAAGCACAAATATTTTTCTTCAGTATTTACAATTTATGTTTTTATAAACAATGGTGTCCTTAGAATGAAATTGGTTTTACGTATACGCGGTACAGGAACACGACGCCCCTCCCAAGATTTAACCTCCCTCTGCCATTGACGTCCTTCTAATGCTGGGAGTGTTGATGGGACAAAATGGAGAGAAATGACCCCTTGCTTCCCTTTGCATTTACAGCAACCTCAAATAATGAAAAAAATGCTTTAAATACAGAGCCCAGAGATAGATATGTAATCGATCAAAATGCTAGTAGCATGTATCACACTAGGAGTACCCAGCGCGATCAGGAGATTCCAGCTGATGAAAACCTGCTTCGAGGGCCTGTGCTTTTGTCGATGCCTTCAATTAAGAGAAAGATGGGGGAAAGTTTCACTGAAAAGGATGGCATAAAACGTAGAGAGTATGACTTTTTCAAAGGTACAGAGGACCAGGAAGGTAGCGGGTTTTCAAACGAGGCGACTCAATTAACTGCTGAAACTACTTTGGGGTCTTTTAATGACCATAACACAAAGAAGTTGTTAAATTGTTATCCCAGCAGCCCTCCAATTATTGATCCGGTCTCAGAGTATGATACTTCTAACCATGACATTACCGTTCCAGATTCCCCTGTTGGATCCACTACAAAATTGACCTTAGAAACCTCGCCAATTAAGCGTCAGTATCATGCACAGAGTTCCGAACCAGACTTCGGAATTGACTCGTTTAATAGATTCAAATTTTCATCATTGAATCACCACCCATCCACTGACAATGAAGTAGAATTGGACTTAATCAATAGCTCTGACAAATTTTCTCAAGCCAGGCAAATTCTCTTGCAAGCGTTTGAAGATACAAACCCTTCGGTCTCGTTAGCTCATATGGGGTTAACCGATATTCCCGACGAAATTAAGGATCTAAACAATCTTGTTATATTTGATCAAGCTACCCAAAACTTAAGACAGCTTTATTTAAATAATAACAACCTAAGAATGCTCAATCCCAATTTGTTTGACTTTACAAAATTGAATGTTCTCAGTTTGCGTCAAAACAAGTTAATATTCATTCCAAGCTTAATCGAGCAATTTTCCAATTTATATGATCTTAATCTAAGCATCAATAAGCTACGACACCTACCTCCCCTGATCCTCAAACTCAAATCGCTTCACACTTTTAGAGCTGGTCCAAACCCCTTCATTGATGTGTGTAATGATGCAACTGAAGTTACAGAACTGGATTCACGATACTCACAGGGACTACGTTGGGTCTCTCCACTAATATACAAAAGCGAGCAAAGGGTTGCTCCGTCACTTAAGGCTCTATGTCTTGACAAGATTGCTAATTACGATGTGACGTACAGAGAAACAAAGCATTGGAAAAGATCAATTCCTAAAATATATCATTCTTTAATTGCGTTGGCGATTTCTAAAGGGCAGTTTAAGGAGAAATGCGATGAATGTGACCTCGTTTTAGTTGAGTCATATGCTAAAGTTTATGAGTGGTGGAATATCTTACTGAACAAGAATATCCCAATCAAAAGGCGATTTTGTTCGGGAAAGTGCGCACATGCATACGCGAATCGCTCATTCGAAATATTAGATATTGTCTAGTCAATTTGTAATAATTGTAAAATAAAATTGATTTAGAATATGAATAATAGATCACCTTTTAGGCGAGTTCTGTCAAAATGGACTCGAATTCCTCAATAATAGGCTCAGATGTAGCTTCGATCTCATCACATGGCACAACGTAATTGATTGGAAAAATTCCCTGTCTACCATTAACTTCTCCTTCCCACCAATTACCAGACCGGCGCAGGACTTTGATCAAGTCACCCTTAGAAAAGTCTAAGTCTTCTGCAACTTCAGATTTATACGCATATAACGCCTTGCAGTAGTTGTTTTTGTTAGTGAGACTCTTCTCTTTTTGGCACTCGTCGTTGTTTCCTATAAGTCGCTCTAGGTAATCCTTGTGAAAGCTGACGATTCCCAAAGCTTCAAGTTCTTTAGGATCAGGAAGCTTAAATTGCTCTACATAGTCGCTAATAAAGCATGGGGCTTCAATGAGGCCAGAAATTCCCAAATCTTCTTCCAAAGAAAGAAAATTTTGGTGTGTTTGATAAGCTATGGAGAGGTGTGCCAAAAGCAACAAATCCAGTGCTGGCTCCATAAACTTTCTTACCAAAGCAAAAAAATAAGGCAGCTCCATGCAAATCATTGCATTGCAATTGGAATACTCAATCTTTGCAGTTTCCAACGAAGACTCCAATGCTGCGTATTCTAGCTTCTGCTTTCGGGAGAAGATCGTTGTAGCTCCTAAAATTGTCATCGAATCAAACTTGTCAAGTAACTTTTCGTATCGAGCCAAAAGACTGTCTCTTTTATTAATATGACGATGAATGTTGCCCAGCAAGCTGATCAAGGCGTGGATTTTGACATCGAGCTCACTTGATATGCAATTAAGACTGTCTTTCATACTCAAATTAACTTCCTCCAAAGCAGACTGGTAACTTTTCGCAATTTTCCAAGCCTCGTCGTAATCTCCCTCCTCTACGACCGCATGAACGCCTGGGCGGGACAAGATATGGAATGAGTTGACAACTCTCTGAGAGCTGGCAATTGATTCCATCACAATCAGGCAATACACTTTATGTATGTCAATCATTTCATGGCACGCATCATCAATTGCGTCAAGTTCTTCCACGAGTTCCTCAAAATCAGGGTCAATGGTCTTACCAGAAACATTCTTCTGAAGCCGCCAATACTTAGGCACCCGAATTGTGCGACGATGAATTAATGAATGGACAGGCTCCTTAATGAAGTCGGGAATAACTTTCTTCACGCGAGCTTTTAACATTGCTTGCAATAAATATGTATTAGGGTATGAAATTGTAGTATGTAGAAGCTTGTCACATAATCAAAGCTCATACGTGACCATGGTGCGAAGCGGGCCATGCATATATCTTTTCGGGCTGGGGAGACGAGTCAGAGCTCGAAATATCTGCAGAATCAGGAATTAACTCAACCTTCGAATATGTGCTTTTTATCATTGACATCTCGTTGATTAGTTCGGCCTTTACTTGAATATCTAGTGAAGCAGAGCCAACTTCTCTTTGAAGATTGAATAACCTTTCGTCAAATAACGTATCTAGACTTTGCAAAAGTTTCTCACCAAAAGATTTGTCTGTAGGAAGATTATGAAGAATCTTTTTTTGTAGAGTTTTGATCATCTTTAAATGATTAAACACACTTCTGAAGTAAGCTTCATCTTCGTGGCCACCATTAAGCATGTTAGCGGGAGCACTCACAAGTAAAAACGCAGCATAATATAGCATGACATGAATGTGAACAGGGACATATTTCAAGTTATCCAATATATCGGAGTCGTTCAAAACAAGGCTCAAGACAGTCTGAGCGGCAGCTATGGCAATATTCAAATTTAACATTGCTTGATCTTTCGATGCCAAGGACATATTTGCAATGAATTCCTCGCCATCCTCGTCTCTCTTGATATCCATCTCCACTTGGTCGTTGTCTAGGCCATTCGTAGAGGAACTACTACTCGTGAGAAACTTGTACTTATTCCACTTAGGAAAAATAATTGATCCTTCGCCACCCACTTGGAGAGACCTTAGAGCCATGCTATTAATATGCATTTTTGCAAAATTATAGTAGATCAAAGTCGACTTCGACAGCCAAACAGTTCCATTGTTCATTGGCGCCAAAAGTACAGTCCACAGAACCATCCATTTGTCAAGCTCCAAATTGGATTTGGAAGGAATACCAAACGCTGAGGGGTTGATTAAGTCCCACGCATTGCCCTTCAATGCTTCTTCGAGTGCGCAGTTATATTCAACTTGTGATACTAAACGCAAATCTGTGAAATTACTTTGCCTTTCTTCTTGAGACCTTGTTTTGTCACATGACTCCGTAGTTTCAGCATTTTCTAGACACTTTGCTCCTTGTGATGTGCTTAATAAGAGCTGACGACTATTCTGGATTGCAGTATCGTGCGCTGATAGTAACGATTGTCTATAGAAAGTCATGCTTTGTTGACCATCAAGAACATAGATAAGGTACCATAATTTCAATCTATCCTTTTGGCTAATAGATCCCTCCTTTGTAGACTTTGGTTGGACCTCATTAAACTTATACTCCTTGGCGAGCTGGAGCGCCAATCCAGTGAATCTCTGAGAGTCTGCGAGCCAAAAGCTACATAATACCAAAGCAACTATAGTGTTAAAAATTTGCAAGTCTGACTTTGGTCTGGAGTCAAAAATTATCTCCGAGCATAGTTTATGCAAATGTTGTTGCAATAAAGGCTGCTTAGACGACAAGCTTTGCACAGGATGGTGAATCAGCGAAATCGTACATACGGCGCAGATTAGAATTGGGGAAGATGACCAAAGTTCATCCACACGAAAATTCTTCAATTCAAAGCCAAACAACTGTTGTGAGATGTTTTGATCAAAAAACTTGAATAGTTCTTTAGCCTCATTAAAAGTTATTACATCATCGCGAAAATCGTCGCTCATCTTTAACTTTTTAGGAGGTAGTTCGAATTCTTCTTCGCGGTCACTACTAATTGGTCTCTTTGTTCCCTGTTCAGGGAGATGTTTGAGTTCATGCACAGAATGATTAATAGTCGCTTGAGGCGTCTCCATATTTGCCTTTAAAGCAGTTTGGTTTTCATGGAGTAATTTTAAAAGTTCATTGAATTTTGAGTCCATGGACTCGACCTTCCGCTCTAAGTTTAAGAAAGAGCTCAGCTGGCCATGATCAACATTTTGACCGTACTGAACATTTGAATTTGACACTGGTGGCACAGGGTTTGTCTGCGTTGGATTATGGACATAAATAGGATGTGCTGTAGCCGAATGTAATGGATGCAGCAGGAGTGGAGAGGCAGCATTGTTGAATGGTACACTCACATGATGTGCATTAATAACAGGAAGCTTCAACGATGGCAATTTTAGCAGAAACAGACATGAGCTAGCAAGGCCCGTATTGACGCATCGCACACAGGGTAGAGTTTCGTTATATTCGCATTTGACCTTTGATCTTTTGCAGTTCCCGCAGGGTTTTGTTCGCTTATCTCGAGCCATAAGTCGATCACTTTTGATTGTGAGTGTGAGAAAGATACGCTATTATTTAAATATTTGCCGGGGCTATTAGGATCATGGAGTTAATATTGTAAATGAGGGAAAGATCTTAGAGGCGGACTGAACGAGCGACTTCTGTCAGTGGTTGATATCAAGAGTTATTCAATGAGATACATCATGAATCTTCGACTTCAAAAGAGATACTTATTTTTTTGGTCTTTTCAAAAAAAATAGTTGACATTTAGGAAGGAAAGTGGGAAAAAAAAATGAAAGATTTAACGTGCCTCCTTTAATCATATGAACATTACCAAACTGATCTGATTTGAAATTTGATGCGAGGCAAATAAAAGAAAGACAAGCATAAAAGCATGGTATAAAAAAAAGAAGATCAAAAAAAAAGTCATGAAAGATTTTTGCGTTAAAATTTTTCACACCTCAAATATCGATTTTTGAATCACAAGATCCTAATCTTATCACACTCGTAGTCCTCGAACACCCCAGAGTTCAGTCAGTTACTTTCCAATGTTGAATCAAATAAAAACATTCTTCGGACCAAAGAGAGAATATGTCGTTGTAGGCGCGACAAAAAATCCCTCTAAGTTCGGCTACAAAATTTTGAAATGGTATTTGAACCATGATCTTCCTGTTATCCCAGTCAACCCTCGGGAGGAAGAGATTCTAGGACAAGGAGTCGTTTCCAATGTAAAGCAGCTTCTCGCGGCTCTTTCTGAAAGTAAATCCATCTCCGGCCACAACCTATCCATTGCTGACGGATTAAGTATTTCTTTCTTAACTCCTCCTCAAATTACTCAACAGACTCTCAGTGAGATAAGTACTATTACGGATTACAAATCCCTCGTTAAGGGCTTATGGTTGCAGCCAGGGAGTTACGATCAAAACGTTCTCGACAAACTATCTGAAATTGGACTCGAAGAGCGCACAGTTCATGAAGATGAATGTATTTTGGTTAGAGGTGAACAAGGGCTCTACAGTTCCAATCTATAAGATTACGGTTTGCCAGAGGCTAGAATTTTGCTCCAATACGGACGTAAATATATATATATATGAATGATATGAAGATAGAGAACTTTAGAGCGACAGAGTCGATGAACTTAAGTAGCATTATTCCACGTTCCATCTTCATCTTTATACACTCAGGTGAGGTGTGGCAGGCCCTATTGTTATCTCGTAAGGGAAGGGAGCCACATCAAGGGTAAGGATAGGGGGAACATGGCTCCTATGCTTGTCAACTATATCGAGAATCCTTAATAAATTGCTTTCAAAACTGGCTGCTGATAAATGTAGTAATCTTTCCGCATTGTTCATTATCCCATCGCCTTCAGATATGTCGCCCGTTTCACCAGAGATGGGTAGACAATTAACGTTAAGGATCCATTTTTCCCAGATCTGCATGTCTTCAGAGGCCAGCTCCTTCACATGACCAAACCAGCCAGACTTTTTCTTTGTTCTTGAGGGATCTTTATGCGCAAACAGGACTATTACTTGTCCATAGGTTGGTATTGGGGGATGATGTGAAGATGTGAAACACTGCTTAATTAGCAGGTCGATCTTGTGATCTATTAAAGAGTCCACATCTGGGCACTCTGCAGCCATTGGATATGGGATATCCATCAATTCATTCGTGATGGGGGTCACGGGTCCAAAGAGACGATTGAATAACACAGTCCATAGTAAACCTAACAGGTTAGTAAACTGCAATTGAGTCAATTCTTTTGAGAATTTCGTTCATATGATTATTTACATACCTTTCACAGATTCCCTAACTACCGATCGCTCTGCCGTTAGATGTAGTGTGAATTCCATTCTTCTTATCGTGAGTAAAATTGTATTCTTGCAACTTCAATTAAACAAAGTATGGGGTCCAATAAAAGCCAATTCGAATTTTCGCTTTGAAGTATTCTAATATGTTAACAATTGGCTCAAACTCTTTAAATGTTCGGGAATCAATTAATACATTTTTTAAAAAATTTCTACTTTTCTTTGTGCGGTGATTCTGAAGGCGCCCGTCAATTTAAAGATCAGGCACTACAAAGAAACATATCTAATTGAACCCTGAGCTTTCGAAATTTAAGTGTCGAAATGTTTGCCTTTTAGTATCTCGTCCATGATATTCGCTGCTTGTTCCAAAGTGGCGTCCTCCAACTTTGCTGCCTCCATGTGGGTAAATTTGGAAAGCACATAATCCGAAATAGCTCCATCACCTGATTTTGGAGGCTTACCAATACCAATGCCTAGCTTCATGTATCCATCGCCAATGGAAGCCTTTATGGATTTGAGTCCATTATGCCCTCTTGCGCTGGTTGTGCCTTTCCTAAGTTGCACTTTTCCCAAAGGAAGTTCTAGTTCGTCATGGACAATCAAAAGATTCAGGCCATTTACACTTTCTTTTTGGAATTTGTGCCACAATTTCTTAATAGGTTGTCCCAGAATGTTCATGAAGTTCCCAGTTGATGCTGCCAAAATCATATGCGATGCTTCGCTTTTCATAGATGAGCATGTTTTGAAGCCCCCGACCGATTTATCAGGTTTCAAAGCCAGAAACCCATTCCATCGGTGCTTGACCAATTGATCTATGAGCCAATTCCCGACATTATGTCGTGTTCCATTATATGTTGGGGATGGGTTCCCAAGACCTACTACGAGAATCCTCCTACTTGAAAAAACGGGCTTTGTAAAGTTCATGATTCTTGGTTTAATTCAATTGAGGCTTATCATAATGTAGGTTCAGTAATTATATGATCTGGGGCACAAACCGATCTTGTAGTCCTGGATGCAGGTAAGATACAATCAATTTCGAAATATACTCATTTAAAATCACAACATAAAAATATATTAAGCTAAACTTCCTCGGCTTGTCTATTCAAGTCAATCAAGTTTCGATGTGAGTTTTCGTACCGAATGTGTTGCGAGCGAGATACCTTCTTAAACTCCTCCAAACGATCTCTCAAAACAGGTATATCTCTCAAACTCTTTTCAAGTTTCAATCTCTCCTCTTCAAATTTGAGTCTACGCTCCGCATCCAAAACACCAAAGAAATAACCGCCCTTGCCGTCAAGCTTCAACAACCTGTTGTGGAAATGCCATAAGGCAGGTCTGTGGGCCACTGAAAGAACCGAGATTCCAATTTTTTGAGCATGTTCGTACATAAATTGCTCCATCTCAGGGGAAACTGCAGATGTACACTCATCAAGAACTGCAAACTTTGGCTCGTGATAGAATAAACGAGCCATGGCTAAACGTTGTTGAGCACCAATAGACAATTCTTCGTTCCAATTTTTTGTAACATCCCAATCTTCGGGGCAAGTTAGAAGATCATCTAAGTGCAACAACTTCATTATAGCCTCTAGATCATTGTCTGTCTTGCCATTTTGCAATCCATTGTATTGTTCAATTGAGTGTGGGTAGATGATTTGTTCTCTCAATGTACCCTTTACTAAGTAAGCTCTCTGAGGCAAGTAAAACATATTTTCAGAGGTTGGAATTATTATCTCACCAGACTTACATGGCCATAAACCACCGAGCATCCTAAATAAAGAGGATTTACCAGATCCATTCGGTCCTGCAATAAGAAGATGTTCACCGGGTTTGATACTGAAGTTCAAAGACTCGATTAGGGTAACGTCGGCTGGAGTAACAAGTTTGACATTTTTGAAAGTTATTTCATCTCCGTACAGAACATGGCCTTCATCATTTTCGATCTGGTTTTTAGCTTCAGCCCTACGCGCCTTAATTTCCGACAAAGCATCCTGGAAAAAAGTCACTCTTGATGCGTGTCCAACGACTTGCAATAAATATCTCCTAGAGTATATAAGTCTATCTAAGGAGTCAGAGGCGCTCATCAACAATCTTCTGTTAGTAATGAACTCACCAGCTGCATTTGGGTCAGGGGGCTTGCCCAAATACTTGTTGATAAAAATTGGGGCAGAACACAAAACTAAGCCAGCAGCTCCCCAAAAATATTTGACAATGAAGCTTTGTGCTATTTCGTGGATTGCTCTCTTCCAATGCTCCATCCGCAAGAAACGTTCCAATTGATAGTAACAGAAATCAAGATAGTCCAACTCTCGATCATGGCCCCTTAAAAAGGCTATCTCTTCGTTATTTGCAACAACCTTGGAGTGTGCACTACGAAGTTGACCTTCAAGGTTAGCCTTTTCAGAAGCCAATTTGGCGAAGGGAGGAGAAAACAATCTAAGGATAGTTGTTGAAAAGTGGGCTAGCATTCCAAGAGCTAAAGTTCCCTCTCCACTTCCGACACCACTCTTGGAAAGCTCTCTTGCGCAAAGAAGAAGGTCGAGCGTGGGCTTCAATAATTGGCCGGGTAAACTGGAGAGAGCCTGAGCTAAGCGAGTAATGTCTGTCGATATTCTCTGATCAGGGTCTTTTATCTTGCTATCAGATAACTGAATAAGGGCGTAATAGTTTGGGTCCAAGTTGTCTGGTAGATAGTCATCCATGATTTTGTTGTTAAGATTTGTGCGAATGCTTTGGCGTAATTTATCCTTTGTCCAATTCAATAGAGCATTGACAAACGAGGCAGGCAAACCAATTAACATCCAAAGGACTAATAGTTTGAGAAACTTACGAAGTTTCTTGGCAACTAAAGCTCCAACTAGCATACCATCTAAGCTGGCCACCTTGAGGGTAAGAATGGCTCTGCAAACCAATAGCACCAAGTGTGCCGTTAAGTAAAGCACTGATGAGTCAGTATATTTAGGAATTGCGGCTTTCATTAGCCTTATAAGTGCAGCTCTTGAAACTTTAGGATGTTTGTTAGCATTTTCCACTGCTGAGCCTGGAACATCAGGCACTTTCTTCTTCAGAGACGAGGAGGTGGAAGTGGCACCAGAGAAACCAGCAGTGATGAGAATAATGTAGGCGGCATTGAGTAGAAGCGACCTATTCGATTGATATGCCTTGAGGGCTAAAGAAACAAAAGTTGGCCTTTGCCGAATGGAAGACATGGTGTACTTAATGCATTAATTAAACCAGACACATTGATAACAAGCCTTGTTATAACTTGTATGTAAATATGCAGGATTGTGGGGAAGGAACTGGTTACCGAGGAGTTTGAAGTCGATCAAAAAAAAAAATTAAAATTAACATAAATAGTTCCATTACGTCAAGAAACTCATTGTTTTGATTCATTGTACCCAACAGATTTTTCTATATCTTGTTCATTTGTGCTTTGTGCTTTGATTGACATAACAAACAGATGTCAAGCCTTGGAATCATAACTGGGATTTGAGCACATAATGGAACGGTTGCATTGCGTATAAAGGTCTGGACATTAAATACTAAAGGCCAAAAAACCACACACTTCTCCATTCTTGAATTGTGAAGTTATGTTGACAAAATTGCCTGTAATTCAAGAATATGTATGATTTGAGTGACAGAGCAATTGTTAGTCTCGTTGTGAAACATTTAAAAGACTTTCATATAAGCTTTTTCTCCTTTGAGAGTTCAGATAGATTCAGAATATGAGACTAGGCTTATCTAAAATGAGTATTTATCAGCGATAAGTAGTTAAGCCATGTTGTGGAGAATGTCGAAAGAAGCTTTTTCTTGCGCAATCTTGCTTTCTAGTTCCTTGATGCGTAAATGGTAGAAACAATTTGCAAGTTCGGTAGTATTTTTACAAGGAGAGTAGTCTATGAGTAAGTTCTCGTAGAGTTCAAGCACCTGTGAGCCAGTTGCAGGTTGATCAAGAGGAAATTCTCCCTGATTGCGAGATAAAGTAGTACATTTATGATTAAACCAAAATTCGCCATACTCGTCAAGGTTATCGTTCTCACGAACTTGATTTGGTTCTAAAAGACCTCTGGTGTGCAATATCTGTGTTAATAGAAGCAAGTCGCGGTAGGTGTATGATGCTGGATTACTCTCATTGGGTCTCTCTGATAGTTTGACATCGTCTACTGGCGTTGTATCCGTTGGTGACTTCGTATCATCTGGGGTATTTTGAATTTCTGGAGTCTCCATTACGTTTGAACAGTATTGAATCTCTTCGCAGAGGCTATGATGGTACACACCGAGCATATATTGCAATTGATCGACAAACTTTTTTAAATTAACAGACATAATTTTAGACAAATTTTTTTACGTCTCATTGATACGCTTATTATTTATTTTGTGTAAAATAAGAGTGCTTTCGTTACTTGATATCCATGGAAGACAATTGATATTTGGCCGATCTAATCGAAATGCTACGTGAATAGATAAAATACTCTCTAGAAAATGATGATTCGATACTAAATGACGAATTCATTTTTGTCGATCGAGCATAGTTTCCAAGCCAGTTTCAGTAATTTAAGGTTTGCAACAAAATTTTGCCAAAACCACTGAAAATCAACTAAACCAATTGGTCAGGAAATAATATCAAATAAAAGAGAAAATTATGAATTGAACAATGATTACAGCAACAATGCTCAAATCGAGTTTGCTTTGTTGTTTGCATTCGCTGCTTGAAACTTAATGTATGAAAGAAGGCAGAAGATCAATAGCAAAACATTCGGAACAAAGAGCTTATTACTTGATGGAAACTTATGATTTATTTTCCAATTCTCGAGACATATTTTTTTTTCTGAGGCTTGCTAATACCTATATTGTAACCAAGAACCAAATAAGTACGGTTGAACAAGGGGCAAAGGCTTGTAGACAATTGTATAGTTGCAAAAGACAAATACTTTTTCGGACCCAAATTATTCTGCTAAATTTTCAGTCATTAGAACTATTAAAATACTCACTTTGCATTACCATATTATGCCTATGGGTTGAGCCCTGCACATGCCGTTTTAAGATCAATAATTTTGCATCCGAAATCCTCCCAATACAAACATACAACGCGTTATTTACAATAAAACTCTCAACAATACAATTCGAATGTTTTCTTGTGTTTGCTAATGACCAACACTTCACCAGGCCTTCGCAGTAGATTTGCAGGGATAGAGCTCGAGCTACAACTTGATGGTAAGCTGCCCAAAAAGCCGATCTCTAAATCTTCCAGCTGCCAAATTCTCAAATCGCACTCATTCACAACACCAAGCAAAGGCCCCGAGCTCTCGACTGCCAAAAGAGCAGATTATAGAACCTTCTCTGCTTCAAAAGTTAAGAACGGGGCTTCGAATACATCAAAGCCAACTCAGCTAAATACGAGCCGAAATCCAACACAATCATCTCCGTCATCCGGTCGCGAAAATAAATCAGCAAAGCATCAGGATCTTCTGCAGTTTTCATTTATGCGTGATACTTCTTCCTCGCGTAAGAAACAGTCGATACTACCCCCAATAGATAAACCATATACTCAGACCCGATCCTCTTCTCATTCGGATTTAAGCCTACGGAAGAATTATGCTCAATATCAGGGGAAGAAGCGAAATATTTCTAAAAGTGCAAGGCCTGCTGATATCACCAACAATTACATTTCCGCACTCAATCCTTTAAATTTTGAGTGTGCTAGCGTTCTTTCAAAAAGCACCTCAACTTACATCAATAGAATAGAACCAAAGGAAAACGCTTACATGAGACTTTACAAAAGCGCCTCTAAATCAAGGGAAAGACTTAACGAATTTAGATCAGACAACCTTGTGTACGAATCAAATGAATTCCGCCACAAGTTAGATAATCAAAAGTTAGGAAGGCTAGATTCGCATGGAAACTTCGCCGATATCAAACCTCTGAAGTCTCTTGATCCAATGTCTCCGAAACTATCGAAGCCAAGGACTTTAAATGACCTCTGTTTTTTGGTTTTTCAAGCAGACATGCTGCTTTTCGAAAATCCACATTCTTTAGACCCATCATTGGTTCCGAATGAGCCAATCCTGCCCCAAAAGTTTCTAAGTACTCCCCAAGGGAAAGATCTTTCAATTTATGAGCGAGGAGAGATCATGAGGTCGTCTGCCATATACTACGTTCCTGAATTGTACAGTGCTGCTAAGAGAAGAATGGAGATAAATGTGAACAATTCAAAAAATAATTATGGCTTTGATGACCTGCGTGGAAACTACATTATCAGCATGAACGACCACATAGACTATAGATATGAGATTATCAAGACACTTGGCACCGGCTCCTTTGGTAGTGTTGTGCTATGTATAGACCATAAGTACGCTTCAGAGACCCGAAACAGAAAAGTTGCTGTCAAGATTATTAAAAACCAATTGAATTGGTCTCTTCAGGCCGTCAGTGAGATCAAGGTACTAAAAAATTTGATGAAGGCGCTGAACGGACCTTTTGAAGATAACATTTTAAACTATTGCGATCATTTCCATTTCCGTGGCCACATGTGTATAGTCTCCGAGGCGTTGTCTATGAACTTATACCAATTTTCAAAACTCAATGGCCATCGTGGTGTTTCGCTTTCAATTACCAGGTTTTTCCTAAGAAAAATCATCGAAGGTTTGGAATTCATTCACAAAATGAATATAGTGCATTGTGACATCAAGCCTGAAAACATAATGCTTTTATTTCCACACGACTACGATACAATGCAACCCTTGAATACGCGAAACTTTAAAGTCAAAATCATAGATTTTGGTTCTTCCTGTTTGAAATCGGAGACTACGTTCACGTATATACAATCTAGATTCTATCGTGCCCCAGAGGTCATCTTTGGCTCAGACTATGGATTCGAGATAGATTTATGGTCGCTAGGATGTTTGGCCGCAGAGGTATTTACAGGTGCGCCATTATTTCCTGGAAAAACCGAAATAGAACAGATTGCATTATTCCTTGAGATATTTGGAGCTCCATCAAGTCGCTATATTCTACAAGAACGGAAACTGTTGCAAAAGTCGGTGCAGATGAAAGTTCTGAAAGCACTATCAGATGCAAAAGCAACGGAATCTTCGCCATTCATTCCTGCTCAAACGGATGAACGAAAGCTAAAACGGACGCCACTTTTTTCATTATTTGGTATTGATGGCAAAATCAATTTGCAAGCACTAAATTTGCAACTTCAAGCTAGTTCTGATTCTCGAGACGCCTATCTGCAGTCTGGAAGCCCTTTTCGTAGGAATGTGAAATTGAGCTCAAGACCATTAGATGTAATACTTAGACTACCAACATCCAACGAAAGCAGACAAGAACAAATGAATTTTTTGAAATTTTTGTCTTCTATTTTCCGGTGGGATCCAAAAGAAAGAAACACTGCTTCCCAACTTTTGGAATCTCCTTTCCTCGACCCATCCTCCCATTATCCCTACTAGTGCGTATCATATGCACTTTTCTCCACACATTCTTCTCTCCGCATACCGAAACATATGGATCCACGTATCAAAATATAATGAGTGATAGCAATCCCCAAGCTCGAAAATCGAAGAGAGCGATTCTCATGTCGTCCCTATACGAATTGACCTCTAACATGGCAGAGGAGCGTGGTCTTTCCTCTAACCGAGGGGTCGCAGCTAATACAGCAGCAACTCTCTTGAGTATGGGATTAAGTAAGCTAGAGGCCAGAGAATTGGAAAATGAACAGTCTTTGCATTTATCAGAAGAAGATCAGGAATTGATACGACGAATGGCTCTGTCTGCTGAAGAGTTGCGAAGTCAGAAAAGCAAAGAGGAAGGTCATTTTGTAGATCAATTCATGGAGAAACTTGTTGACAACTCTACTTCAAAAACTTCACCAGATGATATACTACTCCGAGAACGAGTAAAGGATCCTGCTAGAAAAGAAAAGAAGCCGCTATCTATTGTTCTCTTAGGCTCCAATTTGAAACGCATGAGCCAGAAAATGAGCGGATTTTTCAAGCTTCAGTATGGAATCACACATCTACTTACGTGGCGAAATCAACCCAAAACCTTATTTTCTCTAGTTATCTATACCTCTGTTTGCCTTTGGCCACACTTGGTTGTTTGCTTCCCTCTTCTTATTCTATTACTAGGGGTGATCATTCCGCATTACTTGCAAAGGCACCCAATGAATGTTCCTGAATTTCTACCGGTAAAGAAAAGGGGACAGTCATTCTTTCAATTTTTTACTGAGTCACAGAACAGCAGCTTGCTTTCAGATTTCCTTGATAGTGATATGAGTCCTTCAGAGGACGATATTCTTAGCAATAGCTCCATGGCTTCGAGCACTGAATATCTGAAATCAGTAGACTCAGCGCCTTTAGATCCTCACCTCATGAGTTCAGAACTGAGTGCTGACAGTCTGGGTAAATCAGATAAGACCAAAGTCATAAAAAAGCAAATGTCGTTGCTTATGAACATGCGCGACTTGCAGAATTTGACATCTGACGTTCTTGATGGCATGGAGAAAGGCGAGGCCTTTGCCACAGATTTTCTTAGCTTCAAAAATGAACGTTTGTCGACCATGGTCTTTTACGTCGTCATTCTTCTAACCCTTATTGTGTTTTTCTTGGGCCAGTTTATTCCCTGGCGTTTGTTGTTCATTTTGGCCGGATGGGGTATGTTAGGCGCATTCCATCCAGGTGCTAAAGATGCAATAGCTGCCTTAAGTAAGGGAACCGAACATAAATTGGCAACACCCTCAGAGCCAGTTATCGTGAAACCGAAACCACAGCGTAAATTCGTTCCTGACACTTTAGAGTTTGATAACATTATTGTTGACAATGAGCCAGAGATTCAAACTGTCGAAATTTATGAGTTGCAGGCGAAAGACATATTTAAACATGAGTGGACATTGTTTGCTTATACAAAGCGTATCTACGACAGGAAAGACCCTGTGCGTATTTCTGGGAAAATTCCTCATGGTGTTTCAAATTTGAAGAAGGTTTTACCACCTAAGGAATGGAAGTATGATTTTGGGTACGCTAGCAATTGGTTTATAGACACAGACCCGGCTCAATTCATAGAGATCCGTCGCCTTGACAAAACACATTTGGAGATTAGGGAAAAGGATAACGAAGGTTGGATTTACGATAATATTCCTGTAGATCAGGAAAATGTCCGTGAGTTCCGGAGACGGAGACTTTATAGGACGTGCTATCGGTATGCTCGGCCGGTACAGCAAATCAAGCTTGCATAGATATATATATTTTCGTTATCGACGCTCATACAAACAAAAGAAAAAAAAATTAACTAGATAAAAATAAAAATTTTAAGGTGTATACTACAAAAGAAAGATTGTACTGCGCATCTCTTTTGCAGCCGTCACATCCTTCACACTACTCAAGGCCAGATCACACTAACAAAGTCTACACATCTGACGGATACATCATGGAGTCATTTTCCAGACAGGTAAGGGTCTTCGATGCCTTTCCAAAGGTTGATGCCTCTCATTCTGTGCGGTCGCAGCGAGGTGGCTTGTCCACAATCCTTACCATCTTTTGTATGCTTTTGATCTTGTGGATCCAAGTGGGTGGGTACCTTGGCGGGTACGTGGACAGAAGATTTTGTGTCGATAATACTGTCCACCTGTCTTTGAACATAAATGTTGATATGGTTGTTGCAATGCCATGCCAGTTCCTAGTAACCAATGTCATGGACATCACAAGCGACAGCTATATGGCTGGAGAGGTATTAAACTTCCAAGGAACCGGATTTTCTGTGCCCGAGAAATTCCGTTTGAACGGTCACAACGACGAACACGAAACTCCAGAACTAGATGAGGTCATGGCTCAGACCTTGCGAGCCGAATATAGTGTCACTGGCGCCCGTGCCAACGAAGATGCTCCAGCATGTCATATTTTCGGCACTATCCCCGTTAACCAAGTAAAGGGAGAATTTTACATTATAAGCCGAGGCGCGAACCGCTATGATGGTCTGTACGTAGATCCTTTAGCGCAAAACTTCTCACATGTTTTTTACGAGTTCTCCTTTGGTGAGTTCTTCCCATTTATTAACAATCCGTTAGACTTCACTGCTAAAACTACAGATGAGCCGCAACAACAATATAAGTACTTCTCGAAGGTAGTTCCTACTGTCTATGAAAAGTTGGGTCTTTCAGTTGAGACCAACCAGTACTCCCTCACAGAAATTCATCACATCAGTGATAATGATGACCCACGCCCAGCGGGCATTTACATGTCTTACTCTTTCGAGCCTATCAAACTCTATATCAAAGAGAAAAGACTAAGTTTCATTCTGTTTATTGCTAAATTGGCCACCATTTTATCTGGTCTTCTTATTGCTGGTGGATATATTTTTAGGTTATATGAGAAGCTACTAGTTATATTCTTTGGCCGCAAATACGTCGAAAAAGACACCGAGAAAAAAGAGGGTGGTCTCTTAGATAAAGAAATCACCTTCTCGAAAAATTATTGAGATAGATGAAATAATGAAAATCCCGATGTTATCATAAATAAAGTTATTAATTGTAGTCCGCTCTCTATACGTACACCACAATATATGCAGGACTTTTCATATATCTGAATTAGGTAGTTGTATCCGCCCGTTTTGTTTAAACAGACTCCTCACTCTACTGTAGATGATCGCTTAGTTCGGATCCATTTGTATCTTTCATTTCTTTATCTAGAAGAAACTTTGGGGTTCTTCTACTCATAAACACTTCTGTCAAAAATCACCTCTCCTTCGCAAATCAATCCTTATTGGAGTCACTTAGATCATATATGGGGTTCTGAGTCATTTACGTAATGAAAGAATGAGTTCAGAAGGCACTAGCACAAAAAAAAAAGTCAAAAGACTGAGGCTTGGTTGCCATAGGTGTAAAAAGCTCAAAAGTAAATGCTCAGAAGAAAAGCCTTCTTGTTCATCTTGTCTAAAACTGGGTTCAAAATGTGACTACCTGTTGAAGCTTATGTGGGAAGGCAGGCCGTACAAAAATAAGGAAAACAAAGTCAAAAGCCATCTCACGCCAAAAGGCTTCCGTGAGGTTAAGCCAGATTTCGCATCGGGACCAATAAATTTTGTGTCTACTCAATTTAGCCCTAATGGTAAGCCTAAAGTGAAAAAAGAGCCAGTGAGTAAGGTAAGTGTAAAGAAGGAGGAGCCAGACTTACAAGGGGCCAGTCATATATTACATTCTGAGGCACTCAATCCTTCCTCAAGCCTTGAATCATCGAATTATACATATACAGAAGACTCGATTTCGACCCCTGGAGCGACCGCTGAAGTAGAGCTCATGGTGAAACCGGAAGGAATGAGTTATTCCCTTAGCCCCGATGGCTCAGAATCACGATTATCAGACCTTGCCGAAGTTTGCACAAATTACGCCGAAGACTTTGTGAAATCTAATAGCATGATGCAGATGGAGGAACAATCAGGCGCATCGCCAGATCTATTGAGTTGGCAAAGACCCATAGTTGAAACTCCCATATCTCCGGATTATGGACGAATAGTAGAGTTGAATCCAGAGAGTGGGGAACCTTTCAGTGAGGAAGATAATAGTGCTGCCTATGAACCAACTCAAATTCCACACCTGTTAGTGCCATTGCCAGAACTTCTTCTCGAGGTCCCTTACTATCGTCAGCTCTTTCATTTCTGGATGAATGTGGCATCTAATAACCTTGTTCCAGCTCCCACGCTATACAGGGATAATCCATTTAAGATCCTTTTGCCCCAAATGGCAATGCAATATTCCGGTGTTCTTACTACCATCTTAGCATTTGCAGCGAGAGCAATGCAAAGCTTGAACGGCTCTAACAATAACGAGATTATAGATCAACTCTTGGGAAGATCATGTAGCTCTCTTCTCGAGCAATTGGAGGACCTGTCAGAGGCTACCTCTGACGGTACTCTTGCTACTATTTTACTTCTTTCTTCTTACGAAGTCGTTCATTCGGAAAACTTTGAAAAGCATAGAACGCATACCTATGGAGCGGGTCAGATTGTTGCCGCTCGTAGAAGGAAAAGTGAAGATCCCCCTTCGTCAAGTTCCGAAGACGATGGCTCATCTTCCTCAGTCTCTGCAAACTCTCACGAAGAAAGTAATATTGCATTCTTTTTAATGCGCTGGTTCGCCTACGTGGACGTTATTGGGGCATTGTCTTCGACGAAAGGACGCGAGAAATATCTTCGTTCATATCGTGACTCCAATAAATACCAACCAGTCGAGCGAATTGCATGGACAGAGATAGACTTTTCTAGTGATCCTAGAAGAGAAATTGACTATTTATTGGGATTTGATGCTAGATTGTTTCCACATTTTGTGAATATTGCGCTCTTACTCGACCAAGTTGACTTGTATATGAGCGATCCTAATAGTAACAAGGAATGTTTACCTCAGTCTATAATAATTGCGGCTTTGGAACTTAAGGACAAGCTAACAAAAGATCACGAGACCGCTGAGAAAAATAGACAGCTGATTTTCGACGAAATTCTAGAGACAAATGTCCGTGCTGGCTTCATGGTCCAACAAAATCAACACATCAACGACTTAATGACGAAGGATAACATTTTGCGCTGTACAAACCGATTGTTTTTCTATGCCGGCTTGCTTAATTTATATAGAAGGGTTTTACTACTCCCCAGGGAACTGTTTTTAGTTCAAGACTTGGTTGAGAAAATGACTGAAATCCTTAGACGGTTTATTGAGCCTGGGAGCCCTGCTGAAATTTGTACAATCTTTTGCAATTTCAGTTGTGGATGCGAGGTTATTGACTCTGAGACTCGAATGTTTTTCGTGCACAGATTTGGGGAGCTAGCAAGTAATGGGATCGCCAATGCATCTAAAAGCTTAGCCATAATGGGAAGATGCTGGGAAACAGGTGAGGACTGGCTCACAGCCGCAACACAGCTTTCCATAGATTTGGTATTGATGTAATTCGAAATTATAGATTTATAGATATAAAAGAAACACGATTTTCAGCTTAACAGTTCATGAATGAGATTAGTAAGTAAAACGCGTCTTGAACTGTTTTTCACTTTGAACCGTCTCTAAGTTTGACTAATTTCAAAGAATTTTTCCAAAAATTTTCAGTCGCAAAACTTGAAAGGTCTACCTCACATCCTTGATAATGGTGTAATTTGTTGTAAGGGAGAATAGTTTCGTACTACATAAAAAAAAAATAATAACAAAAAATGAAAAGATCAATTGCTAATTACCAGTCCAAGACACTATGCTTCCACTTCTCAATGTGAGTCTATCTGATAAGTGAACCATCTCACATATTAGGGCTGAAGATCCTTACTTTACATGCGACCTGAATCACGTAGCCATCTTTTCACTGCTAAGGCTCGTAGACAGAGTTTAACATTTTCCACATCTTCATTGCATTACATATAAACATCAAATCAGCATTTAAAATTTTAATCTACTTTTGCATCACTACGCATAGTCTCATCTATTGCCTCAATTAAGATGGACACCCAGGCACTAGAGTCTTTGTCAAACGACATCACCAGAAGCAATGTAACAACCGTCGATTCGCAGCAACAAACTCAAATTTTTATGCGATGCATGCAGCTATTGCTGCTGGATCAGTTTGAAAATGAAAATCACATCTTTTGTGACCCAAAGCTCAAAGTCATCTCAGGACATACGCTAATAATGTTTTCATTCCCTGGGGCAACAAGTACTCCTAGGCAAATAATAGAATCTAGATTTGAGAAATGCCTTTTCTCCTGCCTGAATTGCGTGCGTAACTTCTATATCCGCTTGTCTGAGATTCGCTCAAGATTCGTTTTGGTTCGCAAGATCGCTGTGAGTCAAGTAATCCAATTTTTAGATATAGTTAACAATTGGATATACACCAGAATTGAAAAAGGGTTCAACCTCATAGGAAATAATCTCCTTCATTCCGCAGATATGCGCGTATTGCTATGTAATTGCATGTCAAATGTTCTGCTTCTAAGATCTAAAGCTGATTTACGTACCAAGACTAATTCTTTGTACAAGAAATTGAAGAGAGAAGATGTCATGAAAGATAACAATCTCATCCCTTCCACAATCTACTACCTTGTAGAAGGAGATGAGAATGAGAGAATGATCGCCAGCGAAATGATCCCCCTGGAGAAGAGTACATTAGATCCCCACGTCGTCGATGAGATTTGCTATCAATTTTACCGCCTTCAAGATAGTGCATATTTTAATCCTTCCTTTAGCGAACGCTTTTGGAGAATGATCTCCAAACTTTTGTATATTTGTGAGAAGGATCAATTATCAAAAATTCTTAAACCCGCTGACATGGATGCCATGGGCTCTTACACCAACATCAAGTTTTATCCCTTAATCAGAGTTCTTTTTAACAATCTTATGGCAAATCTTGACTCGCCATTGCCCACTCTTTTGCGCGTGCTAAGCCAATTTCTTGAGGTTTATAAGGGCAATTTTTGGCAAATTGCAGAAGAATGTCACTTCTCATTTATCGTTGAGACAGTTCCCTTGAATCCATATTTGCCAAAATACATCGCGAAATCAGAATTGGGTGAGACTGACCTGTTTAATGATCTTTTTGGTTGGGTACAGCCATTCGTAAATAGTTTGAGCGGTTCACAAAAGCAAATTGCCGTAGTCAAATTAGCTAATGCTTTTTTTTCTATAAAAGGCACTAACGATTTTGAGATATCAAGGATATCCGTCACTTTGCTTTTAAGCTGCATAGATATGCCCCTTGATGAAACTTCTCCGGACTCTGTTACTCTCTTAAAGATGCGCGATATTCGAATTGCTGTTGAAAAAAATGCTCAATCTGTTATAAAATTGGCTTGTGAAAATGGTGTTGCTGCAGCTTCGAAGCTTGTAAGCTCGTGTTTGGCTTACGACATCGCAGTAGCAGGTCACAACTCAACTTTGATAGAAAAGGGAGAAATTCCGAGTTTGTCTGAGACTAATTCTATTCTTTGGGAGGGAATTAAACTGTGTCAAGTCTCTTCTGGTTCTAATCTTCTTTTTGAGTCCTTAAAGTCCTTCCGTGGCGCTTCGCAGATAATTATTTTTAACGAGAAGAAGAATGTTAAAATTTCCCAAGAATTAGAAGCTGCAATTAAAATACACAAGCGTGATTGCAATTTACTCAACAATAACATAAATGGAATTTTGGAAAAAATCTGTCTTTTAGATCCAAATCGCATCAAAAGCTTCTTCACTACTGGTCAAGGCTTACAAAGCATTTGGAGTTGCATTTTTTCTCGGGAAACTAGCTCATCGGCCATATCACTTGTTTCACAACTTCAAGATACTGAGGGTCGTTATGAAGCTATTACTTTTTTGTTGAATTTCTCCTTAAGAGCCAGCATGAGCTCTTTGTGCAATTGTGTTGACAAAATAAGTTACCTTAAATATTTCGAACCATGCCCTAAAACGCTTCGTATTCTCATGGATGTGATAAGGGCGTTGACTGATCCCTTGACTGGAATACTCAATACTGAAGGCCAAAGTCATACACAGTCAAAGAATGAGATTGAGAGATTCTGGAGAAGCTCTTGGTCGCTTTTAGTAATGATCTACAAGCAAACTTTAACATGGGCCAATTACTACCATTTATCCGATTTGATTGAGTTTACGAGAGATACGTTGGATACTAGCCATTTATTACTCGACTCATTTCGTGTTTTGTTGGATTTCTTTTCAGATGATAGGTTAGTCGGACCTTTATTCGAGCCCTTTATGACAACTTTTACTCATGTCATAGTTTGGTTGCGACTCGGAGATTTGTCTCTTTTGAAACTGTGTGTTGATTTGGTTTTCAAGGGCTTTGATCTTGCAAAGGAACTCAATGTGAATGTCGACAAGGAGTTTATAAGAACATTTGCCAAATATGGAGCAAAGGCAAAGAAATTCAATAATAAATTAAGCGAGGAACAGCGTGACATGATTTTAGCAAAGGCCAGTGAGTTTGATCCAGTACTTGTCTCACAGGTAGTTGAAGATGCAGCTAGAGAAAAAAGCGCCAGTCGGTCAACTACTCCTATCACGTCTAAACTTACTCAAATTGAAACGGCTAAATCTAATCTCCAGCACAAGCCAAAAGAACTCAAGCAGATCAATCTTTCTCGGTTCGGTATAGTTACTACAAAGCCGCCCGTAGCTCCAGCACCTCAACCTGGATACAAGCCCAACAATTTGGAGGCCATTAGAAATGAGCTCAAGTCAAGCCGATCTACGATTAAAGCTCCCGCCGCAGCCCCTGCGGCAGCTAGACCTGCCGGATTCAACAACAAGGCACCTGTAGTAGGTAGATCTTTGAATGCTTTAAAAGCCAAAAAACTTGAAAGTGAATCTTCTGAAGATGAAGATGATGTTGATACTTCAGACTTGTTTTACGATTCCAAAAAGAAGAGCAAAATTACAGAGTTAGACTTTAACGGTAAACCAGTAACCAAATTAGCAACTGCAAAGAAGATAGAGAATGAGCGCAAGGAAGAAGAGCGTATGCGTCTAAGATTGAATGTGAATTTGAAGCCTTTGTATTCTACTATCCTCAGGTGGAACTATAATTCCAATAGTGAATACCCTACTGAAGATCGTGATTGCTACAGAGTTAAGGCCAATGAATACGCAAGTGCTAGAGATTATACTAATGAAATTGAGCCGTTGTTGATGTTGGAATGTTGGCAAGGCATCCAGTCTTCCAGAACTACCGGACAAGAACTTGGTTTTGAACTACTCATAGGAAGCAGAACTACATGTGATGGTTTTTTTGATGTTTATGCATCTGTAAAGAAATCCGTATTGGCGCAACACAAATTGAGCGAGACGGATCTTATAGTTTTGGGCTATGTAGCCGATCAAGGGCTAACAGACCCACACGACATAGCTGCACATCTTAAGTTGGTGAACTCTCAAACATGTCTAGGAAAGGTCCGTGAAATCAAGTTTGCAAATCCTGATTTTTGTGATGTAACCATTCGTGTGTACCCTCAAGGTCTGATGATGGGTCTTTTGACCCCCAAATCAGTTGTAGTGGCTATGAAAGTAATGCCAATGGTAACATTAGAAAGAGAATATTCGTCTCTCAAAGGGCTTCAATATTATGACCTCTGCGATGATATCCTAGCCGCTAAACCTGCACCTATCGTTACAATATCCAAATCTGTTGCTCAAAACATGTGCAAAAAATTAGGTGTAAATGAGTCACAAGCTGCTGCAATTATCGGCTCTAGCCAAAGCGAAGGCTTTTCTCTTATTCAAGGACCTCCGGGTACTGGTAAAACAAAGACAATTCTAGGAATCGTTGGTCATTTTATCTCTAAGACCGAGAAGAATAATGTTATCACAGTTCCTACACCAAACGGAAATGGCAATGGTCCAGGAACTCAATCCGATGCAAAGCCAGTTGCTAAAGTCCTTATATGCGCTCCAAGTAATGCCGCTGTTGACGAGTTGGTTCTTCGTTTGAAAGATGGTGTGATCCGGGAAAACGGCGAGCGGTACATTCCAAAGATTGTTCGTCTTGGCCGGTCAGATGCCATGAATGCCGCCGTCAGAGACACAAGCCTTGAGGAGCTTGTTGACCGCCACCTTCGGGACCGCGCGGAGAATGTTTCCATTGATCCCAACATTCGCCAAGAACACACCAAATGCCTTGCCGAGAGAGATCGTATTCGTCAACAATTAAAGGGAGATTTGAAGAGCGAGGAAATCTTGAAGCTTGAGGACACCTTGAAAGAAGTGAACAAGAAGCGTAGTGAACTAGGTAGATTACTTGACGAACAAAGAGAGAAGGCTTCCGTAGCTTACAGATCACGAGAAATTGAAAGAAGAAGAATCCAGGCCAAATTAATCAGCGAAGCACAGGTGATTTGCTCTACATTGTCTGGATCTGCTCATGATTTCTTGGCCAGTATGTATATAAAGTTTGACCAAGTAATCGTGGATGAAGCGTGTCAGTGTGTGGAACTCTCGGCTATTATTCCATTGCGTTATGGCTGCAAAAAATGTGTCATGGTCGGTGATCCCAATCAATTGCCGCCTACAGTCTTGTCTCAAAAGGCTGCTTCGTTGAAGTATGAGGAGAGTTTATTTGTTAGAATGCAAAGAAACAATCCTAATCTGGTTTATCTCCTTGATGTGCAATATCGTATGCATCCAGAGATTTCTCAATTTCCAAGTCTCGAATTCTATAACTCTAGGTTGACTGATGGAGAAGGTATGCTCGAGAAAAATACTAGACCGTGGCACGCGAACAATTTACTTTCACCATATCGCTTTTTTGATATCTTGAGCAGACATCAACAAAATGATCGATCCAAGTCGTTTCTTAATCAGACGGAGTCGAAAGTGGCAGTGGAGTTGGTGGAGAAATTGATGGAAGTTTTACCAGGAAAACTGTTTAAGGGGAAGGTTGGTATTATATCTCCTTATAAAGAGCAAATCAGAAACCTCCGAAACGAGTTCACAAGAAAGTTCGGTGCTAGTATTCTAACTGAAGTAGATTTCAACACAGTTGATGGATTTCAGGGTCAAGAGAAGGAAATTATTATCATGTCTTGTGTCAGAGCAAGTGAAACAGGAAGCGTTGGTTTCTTAAGTGATATTAGACGTATGAACGTGGCACTTACTCGTGCACGTACTACACTTTGGGTATTGGGAAATAAAAATTCTCTAGCTCGTGATAAAGTATGGAGAAAACTCATAACTAATGCCGAGTCTCGTAACTGTGTCTCAAGTGCTGCGCCTGGTTTTACTCGTAATATTCATTTGCAAAAACACGAAATGCAATGGCTGTCAGAGAGGACAACAGATGGTTACAATCCGGAAATTAGAGATTCAGAGGTCCCAGCTGAAATAATTGAAGTACATGAGGAGGATAGTGGAGCTACGAACAAAGGAATTGACAACAGAGCGGTTGGTTCTGATTCTTCGATCAGCAGGAATAAGAAGAAGAAAGATCATTCAGACAAAAATTCTTCAACTACCATCAACGAGTCCCATAATACTTCTGGGGCAGAAGTATGTTCTAAAAATAGCAAAAAACCCAGCGATGTTTTTAATAAGCGACCTGCTGAGATCGAACATAAGGACACAAATCGCCCCAAGAAAAAAGCTTTTATATACAAGCTGGAGCCTAAGAAGATTAATGAGCCCAAATTGGAGATCAATGGCGATTCCAAGTCCAGGAGTAATAATCATGAAGAAAGTCTGGGTTCTGCATCAGAATTACTGCTTCGTCTGAAACCGCCCCAAATAAAACCAAGAGGGAATGGGCCGAGCATTTTCATTCAAAAGAAAAGACCTACATATCGTAAAAATTAATAGATATAAAAGCATTGGTTGAGCACCTGTTTGTAAAGAGAATTGTCAGAGCATACTTATTCCTTTTTTACACCCTTTTTGAAGTTCAGTGAGAAACTGCTCTTTGTAACATGTTCGTTTCTGGGTTGGTCGTCAACCTGATCTCCAAGTTCAACTTCATCGTTTCCCGTTGAGGTGATTCTTGAGTGAAGGAGATACTTGTTGTCAATCGAATGTGCTTCTGGGTCCAATGAACTGAGATTCTCCAATTGTGATGTATATTCGCTTGTTTGTAGAATCTTGTCAAGCGCAACCGCCACAGTATTCCATTCGTTCTTTAGAACAGCTGAGATATATCTATCCTGATTATCTGCTCTGATAGCACCATTGGAAACCCTATAACCAGCCGCCTTTTTCAAGTACTCAAAAGAGTCTTGAAGAGTTGCTATTATGCTTACAGGATCCCCTGATTTGCTTATTTCTTCATATGCTTTGTCTTCATTGACTTCCAAGATGAAACAAAGATCAGCCCAGAGTATTGAATCCTTGTGGTAAGACTCGGAAAGCCTTGAAGTGTTCTTAAGAAAAACTTCCATAGCTTCAGATTTTGATTTTAACAACTGAATTATTGGCTCTAAATCCATCATTTCCGTTATGATATTATGCTCGTCATCCAACCGAGTATTCTGTTTTGCCGAGGAGGTATCCTTCATAAATAAATGATTTACAAGAGTAGCAATGCCTTCTTTGACGCGCTCCACTTGTTCTGCGCCACTTGAAAAACCCTTTTCATACGGTGTTGGAATCTGTGACAAACTAGAAGGCGCAGATACAGGGAAATCGTAAGGAATCATCCCAACCTGCGCATATTTCTTCTCATTACTCTTATAAGGATCATTAGGGTTCTCAACCAGTATGAGTGTTGGTTGAATAGGCGGCGTAACCTCGCTGTAGTCTTTTACAGCTGTCAGAGAATTGAAGCCCGAGTCTACCGGTATGGTTTTAATAAGGGACCTCAAATTGGTATCTGGAGACGTTTCTTGCGCAAGATAATTGAGGACTGCCTCCTTGCCTTGCTTTTCCAAATTTCGAAAAAGAGATACGTATTTTGCGGAGCGACTCTCTAAAACAGATATTGTTTCCCCAATCTCTGAATTTAATATAGCCTTCTTTGAACTAAGAACTTGCATTCGTTTTTGGAGAGCTTCTACTTCATCGTCCACTTCACGCCGTTGATCGAGTAGCCCTTGTAGCTTTGTGCCATATTTGTTATCAGCACTCTTTATCAGTTTAATTTTCTTTAAGACACTTGTTCTTTTACTGTTCCATTTAATTAGCTTTTTCGAGAATTGATTTGTGAATTCAAGCTCGCTACTGTAAACTTCATAAAGTCGGACATTATTCTCTGATAATTGGTTCAACAACTGACCAATACTTTGTCTAGCCGAGGCACAATTAGCACCATCAGATAGTAGTCTTTCGTGCTTTCGAATGAGATCTCTTAACTGCCGTTGAAGCATCTCGTTGGTTCCCTGAAGATGCACTTGGGGCAATTCTTTAGAGTCATCTTGCTGAAACATAGATTGAAATTGCAAACTGCCTAAGGAATTGAGGGGCTCAATTAGCTTCGAAGCGCTTATTGTCTCCGCTAAATATGTCGAACTATTTATTAGGTCAGAGTTCAGAAGAGTTGGTGTTTTATCGGGGCTGATAGACTTCTTCTTCGTCTTATCTCGCTTCGCATCTTCGTGGGAAATAAATTCATACGGATCTAGCCCATCATCAGAGGACTCATGGGTTACTGGATTGTTTGAGTTGTCAGCTGCAGATGCAGCTAGGTTTACCAGTTCAAACGGTTGGCTCATTACTATGCTGGCTAAAAGAATATACTAGCCAAGAATTGATTAGTATGAAAGAAATTAAATTGGGGTTGGCCACAATTGTGATTGACATCTAAGAATCTTCTGAATTGACATCACCTGTCTTAGGATGGTATTGACGACTTTGTGATCAATTGGTCTCTATGTTGATAAGTGGAGATAAGATCGAGCCACACGACTTAAGGTGATAAGTGATATCATTGAAATATCAAGTATATCACAAATTAACATGGGGAACATGATCCATTTCTAAGATTCCTATTTATAATATTCCCCAAAAAAAGATTCTATAGAATGTTCACAATAGATGAGTATATTTGTATGTATGTGTTTCAGGGTATCTTGGCCAGCACGTCTGGTGAAGGCATGGAAATGCGAAGTATAAAAGATATATACACAATTTAAATATTAATATCATTCCGTAAATCATTGCTGTGAGTCGGCGAATCTTGCAACAACTCGTATGTAGTCATCAAGTAAGCATCTCCAGCTTGTCCTTCGACGGAAAATTAGACAAGGATACATATTATTAGAAAGTATCTAGTGTCATTACCGAAGCAACCTTACCCAGATCAACTATCAGTTCAAATTCCTCAAAGCTTAACTTCCCGTCCCCATCCTTATCAGCTTCCATGATTGTTTTATCAACTATTTGTTGAAGCTCTTCATCCTTGAGGTTTTGTCCTACCATAGCCTTCATGACTATAAATAACTCGCCATTGCCAATAAAACCATCTCTGTCAATGTCATATATTTTGAAAGCAAACTCTAGTTTGTCTCTACGTGATGATTTACCACTGAATGCTGAAAGGCCAGTGATGAACTCTTGAAAATCAATTGTTCCGTCACTATTGGAGTCAAACACATCCATGAGGCGAGATGCGAGTGGATTAGATGAAATTCCTGGGATGGAGAGGAACTCATTCTTATCAATCTCACCACTTCTGTCGCTATCCAACTTCATGAACCTCTTTCGCAAACGGTCAATTTCCTCACGATCAAAATTCGTACCCTCCATTAGAGAGTCTAGTATTGAAGATGTGGCGCCCATAGTATTGAATTTGGATCTGATGAGGTGTTTCTTTTTGTTGTGAACGGATTGTAGGGTGACAATCTTATCAGACTTTCAGGGTAAGGCTTCAATACAGGCAATGTCAATGAAGAAAAATGAGCATTGTGTAATTAATTCATCTTAGAAATTTGATGAGCTTCATGAGCCAGTCAAAACTACATCTTAGTACTAAAAACTTAAATTCATTTCATATACATTGCTTGCTCATTTCGTATCTTTTCGCATATCATCATTCGAGTATATCTTACGTAGCAGCTAACGATGTCTATAGTTTGGGCATAAAGCTGCCGCTGATATGAGCCCCTCCATCTATAGGTAACACAATTCCATTGATGTAATTTGCCTGTTTCGAACTTAAGAACACAACCACATTCATCAAGTCCTGTTTCTCTCCGAGCCTTTTCCGAGGATTCAGCTCGACCATAATATCTCCAGCAATGTTCAATATACCATTGGACATCTTAGTGGGGAAAAACCCAGGTGCTAATGAGTTAACTGTAATGTTCTTAGGACCCAATTGAACAGCTAAGTTCTTGCCCATATGTGAAACTCCCGATTTTGAGGCAAGGTATCCGTATGTTCCAACAGGATCGTTAGCAACAAGTGAAGCGATTGACGACATAATCAAGATTCTCAGTGGGTCCTCTGGAGTTCCAGCCTTCTCCAACTCAGGAACAAATAACTTGATAGTTTGAAAGACAGCCACCACGTTCAATTCAATAATCTTCCTGAATGCAGATACTGCATGATCTTCTAAAGCAGCACCCCAACTTGTTCCAGCGTTAGCTACTAGAATGTCAACCTTGTCCACAGATTTCATTGTCTCATTGTAGAATCTGTTGCAGTCGTCCTCTTTGGCCAAGTCTGCTGCGATAGCAATAACCTTCACAGTTTTGCCATTATCCTTGGCCAATTTATCCAAATACTCTTTGGCCTCCTGACATGCTTTTTCTTTTCTAGAAGTGATCACAACAGCAGATGCTCCATTGAGAACGTATGCCTCAGCAGTATGGAGCCCTAAACCTCTTGTGCCTCCAGTGACGACCGCTGTTTTGCCATTGACATTGAAATCAACCATATTTGCGAACCTAAAAATGAATCGAAATTGCTTAGAGATGAAATAAATGGAATACGAAAATCGACGGGGAAAATGCCTTAAATATATTGCTAGTTTTATACGGATATCTATATTACCGATCGAGGTTTATATACACTCCGTGAATTTTCTCCCCACATTTTTTACCGAGGAGATGCGATTGTGTTGAATTGATTGCACTGTGCAGGAATGGCTGCAAAATCGCCATTATCAAGGAATGGATGGGACCAAACGGAAAAGTAATTGAAGCCCAAGCACCTTGGGATTTGCACATTGAAACTCAAAAGTGAGATTATTTGTCATATGTAAGTCTTTTGCAGGAAGAACCTGGACCAAAGTGTTGCTGCCACTAGTGAAATCGCTAATGGACCACACCTCAATCACCTCCTCACAGGCAAGTACCAAGTGATTATTAATGAAAGCGGTACTACGCGGACGAAAGTCAAAAAAGATCATTCCTTTTCGCGATAGCTTTCCGTTTTTGTTGACGAAAATAGCACAATCTGTATATACCAAAAGAAATTCCTTGTTGTTTGTCAACTTGAACATTCCCATAGGAGTTGTGTGAGCCAATGCTTTGCGAATATGATCAGTTGCATTTGCATCTTTTTTCCGCGAGTAGACATCTAATTTTTTGCCCGAGGCATCTGGTGGAGGAAGTTCAGGAACAGTGCGAGGGACAAGTTTATCTAAGTCGAGGATCTCAAACCCTCTGTTTGTGTGAACTGCTATGGATGTGTTGAAAATGGAGATCCCATAGCAATCAGCTTGAATATAGAACCTTTTGATGACCGAAAACGTGCTGAGAATGCCATGATTGTCTGTTTCCATTGCAAAGACCTTAAATGTTGTTGTTCCAGAGCTCTTTTTTCGGGCAACAAAAACAGTGGGCACTTCTCTGTGGCGCCCATATTCGTAGAACAAGATCGTACCATTGCTAAGTAAAAAAGATGAGACCCTTTCCTTCCGCTCGTAATACATATCAATGAGAGATTTGAGTGGATAGTATCGGAGCTCCTTATTTGCAAAAGCTAATACCACACTAAGTTCGGTTATGACATTAATTTTGGTCACATTAGGAGTGTTTACAATTTTCTTCCAAATATTCTTACCATCCGAGCAAAAAATACCTGAATTCAGGCCCAAAAAAACAAAGCTCTCATTGAGATATGTGAAGGACTCTGAAGACGTAATTTGATGGTGTAAAAGTTGAACTTTTGTTATCGACGGATGATAAATATCAGCAGGAACTTTTCTCTCCTTGAGATGCTCTTTAGTATTTTTTGTAAGTAACAGTAAAGGATCGTTGGATGCCACAAGTGGCAACTTATTGACACGAGAGCTAATATCGTAAGCAAAAAAAGAATCATCGATTATTTCAGTATCGAAAGGTGCAATTTGAGCAGTTTTTTTGATGGCGCCATGACGACATTGAATAAGAACAGCTAGCCACTTTTTGCGATCTGCCTCAGATTTCGCAATTAACGTGTGTGTTTGATTTTTTCCCCGGCCAGCGTAACGAATTTTAAAAGGAAAGGAGGAGTCGTCTTCGGTCTCTGTAGAAACGCCAACAGTTCCGATTGCACTTAAAGCCAGAGAATCAGTATCTCTGTTTTCTATTAAAAGAAACTCAACTGGAATTGGCGTTTCTGAGACCTTAAACCCGGAAACCTTATTTGAGCGTTGCCTCTCTGTAATTAAAATATAGTTGTCAAGAACAATCACATGCACAGCGCTCGAATTAATTCTCAAATCTCCTTTTCTCAACAAGTCTCCGCGGAAGTAAAACTTTCGTTTTGGAGAGCTTAGTCGTAGGTTAACAGTGTTAATGCTTGGCTTCCAAGAAAGGTATTTCTCAACTTGCTTGAGAAGATGAACATTATCTGCATACACTTTCATTTCATTTACTTTCGAGCCGAGATCCTTTATGCTATCAATAGCTTTTGTGAGAGCGGCATATTCTTCTTCATCCTCTTCGTAAAACTTTCTAATGTCTGAGAGCTGAAGAGGTAGCTGTTGGTATCGAGAGTTAAAAGTGCTGATTAAAAGAATGTTACCATTTACTTGCTGTTCTTTAAGGCGAGCATCATTCAGGATTGTCAAATCCCATCCTTTCAAAGCTTCTTTACTAAGAAGATCCTCAACAGTTGGGAGAACACTCATGTATTGAAGAAGTGGCTTTTGCGCCTTCTTCGACCAAGCGTAGTACAATTCGGCCATGCCTTTGACATCTCTTATGAATTTCCCATCACTAATCAAAATATTTTTCAATGGATTGAGAAGACTATGACGGTGAAGTGAGCTTAATTTTAATGCCGAGTCAAAAATGTCCTCTTTGAGTTTCAGCATCTTCATTGTCGAACCCTGTCCTAATAAAATTGTGGCGCATTTTATAAACTCTGGACCAGCAACCTCTATAAAACAATTGGCTCTTGATAGGAAAGTTTGCTCAAATTTTATGAGATCAAATAGAAATGACTGCTTCTTTGACCCCGTTGGATCTATACTGATCTCTTGTGCAGTCAAATTCCAGTGATTTGCCCAATCACTTCCTAAGGCGATATCGTCTGCGACCGCCTCACGCATAAATTTCTCATGGGCAATTTGCTTATTAATAGGACAAAGCCACGAGTAACAAGTCACTTGAACTGAACCAAGATTAGCTTCATCAATGCAATAACATGGACAGAGTTCTACTAAAACACCGCTGGCATTAGGTAAGTTAAGGGGGAAAAAATTGAGCTCTGTGTTTTTCATATCACTATCGTTTGGAGGTGAAATAAGTTTCACTTCTATTAATCTTTTCATCAAATGCTTTACATTCCGCTCAATGACATCTACTGAAACATCTGGCTTGTGATAAACAAGAAGTCTCGTTAAAACCTTCTCCAACTCTTTATACATTATCGTCAGCTGATTAATCCATGAATGAAATTCGAGACACCAACGCGAAATCTCTGTCAACGACCAAACGTTCGCACATTTTTGGAAATGACTTTCACTGAGGGATGCTAAAGTTAATGCAGAGCTCGTGGTATCTACAGGTACGGGCGGTAAATCTCCATACTTTTTTGCGGTGATACTGGGAAGTTGCTGGGGTTGCGGCGGGATTTGTTTGCTTATGAACGATGAGAGGGCGTCGGAAGAAGTTTTGCGGTGCATTGATACTTTCGGAAGCTCTGGTAATACGGAGAAATCAAAATTAATATTCTCCGGATAATTTTCCACTTGTTCATCGTAGTAATCAGTCTCGTCATGCTCAATTAGACTCCATTCTGGGTACCTGTCTCCTCCACAATCGTCATAAATGTCTACTAGTTCGTTTTCAATATCTGAATCTTTGAAAAAGTTACCTTTTTTAGGAGAAGTTGAGGGACTTGATCTGCTTCCACCAGTGGAAACTAAGTCTAAGCTGTTCTTCAGCATGTAAGTTCGAGCAGGGGAGCTTAAAGTACTCAATCTGTGAGGACGAGTCGGCAGCTCTGGAGACGATGCTAAAGATGTCTGAAATAATGGCGGGGAGCTTCTCATGAAGTAATATTCTCCGTTAGCGGTGTTATATGCATCCGACCCAGGTATTTCGAGACTTGCTGTTTGCAATGGTTCATTTTGAGTCAACGTAGGAATACGACTAGGCGTTCTTTCTCTAATTTCATTATAATAAAATAGATCTGGGGATACTTCACGCTCTCCAAAATTGTCTTCTAGTGGGTAAGGAAGACTACTTCTGGGGTCTGGAGATACAGAAGATCGAGAGAAGTAAGTTGTCGGGCTATCGGCATAATCTGAATCGAAGTTCTCGACTGGCGAAGAGCCTATGTACGGTAGAGTCTGAGATTTTTTATAAACGAGAGACTTTCTTTTTCCAGCCCTTGGCATACTTGGGCTCATTAAGCTAATTGGGGATAGTTCTTGTGGTGACCGGAATTGGTTCGGACTGAGGTCTTGCGGTAGAATATTCTCAGAATCAAAGTAGGGTTCAGGCGGTAGATCAACAGGGCCTTTAGCTCTTACACTGCTGTAATTCAAAATCAGTTCATCATACGTAGTGTCTCCGTATTCATCGAGCGTTCTCTCAACAGTCATTTCCAAAGGCGGTAGTTGGCCCAATCTTTCCGATCTGTTTACAGACGGCAGTGAGTTTGTCTGTTGTGGCATATATAAATCATATGGTGAATTCTTTGTGATAATTGAGTCGTTTTGAAAAGTATTGTCATTCAATGATGGGGGAGGCTTCCTCCGAAGAGACTTCTTCGGCTCCGACATTCGCAACAAGTTTCAGAATTTAGTCAATAGGGCAATACTAGTTGGGTTATACAGAAGCGAAATGAAAGTAAAATGTTGTGGGTCGATAATGGATACACAATTTCTGAATGTAAACATCCCCAGATATCTTGGAGTCACGTGAATTGACTTTCCATAAGACAATTTAGACAATTTGAGGGTTAAAGAACAAAAAAAATTCAATCAGGAAAAAGAATATTCATCTGAAATAAGTATCGAAATTATTTTGAGTTTTAGAGACCAATGAGTGTTTCTCATGATCCAACTTTATGGCGTCTCATGTATATTCAAGTTGATAAGAGTCAAGCTCATTCAATAATCTTATAACCAATAAAAGATAAAAAGCTATGCTTTTCAAATAATTGTCCAGATTTACCCTAAGTGTTTTTACTGGAAGCCGTCTCGTTTACCTACAATTCATATAGCTAGTCTATTTCGAGTGTCAATTACTGGAATTTTTTATCACCAGTTATGAAACTATAATTTTATCAAGAAGAATTCAGAGTTTTTTTTTTCGGAACTTTTTTTCTGGTGCCATATTATGAACCATTAATAAGAGTATTGAATGTTCGACGCGTCTAACATTTCTCCACAAACCAATGTACTCTACAGAAATTCTTGACCTTTTGAAGGAAGGCTCTCAGGCTTATTCTCTCAAAGATTTTGATCAAGCTGCCTCCAAGTATGCAGATGCCTGTGCATCTTTTAATGAAGAGCACGGAAAGGATTGTCCTGATCTTCTTTTGCTATATGGCAAGGCCTTATTCCAGTCTGGCGTATCGAAGTCTGGCGTTTTAGGTGGCGTAAGTGCTCAGCAAGAGACCACCAAGAAAGATAATGAAGCTGAAAATGACGAGGCAAACTTTGAGGAGGGTATGGCTAATGATGAGTCTGAAGTTGCTGCTGAAGAAGACGAAGAAGATGATGAGGCTGAGATTGGAAATGATGAAGGTCAAGAAGATGATAACGATAATCAGAAAGCGGATGATCAAGAAGATGAAGCTGCTCCTGAAGAGGAACAGTCCGATTTTGAGGCCGCATGGGAAATTCTTGACTTATCAAGGGCTTTGTTTGAAGACAGAATTAGTAAGTTGGAGGAAACCGCTGCTGATTTGACTTCACCCCTTATAAAAAGCGACAACGAAGAGCCTAAAAATGATTATGTCGCAAATTTGAAAAAGCTTTCCGAAACTTACGACCTCTTGGGTGAAGTCTCGTTGGAGTCAGAAAATTTTCCACAAGCCGCAGCTGATCTTGCATCATGTTTGAAACTACGTCAAAAGCTCTTTGACGCTAAAACTTCTTCGTTGATCTCTGAGAGCCATTACAAGTTGTCTTTAGCGCTTGAATTTTGTCTGGAAGACCCGGAGCTGAGAAGTAAAGCAGCTGAACACATGAAGCACGCTATAGAGAGTGTAAAGGCAAGAAACGATATCGAAACTGATAAGGAAAAGAAAGAAGACAATGAACAATTGTTGGTTGAACTCAATGAACGTTTTGAAGAACTTAAGAAGGATCCTGAACAAGATCTCAGAGACCAACAAATGAATATCATCAAGGGAATTCTTGGTGAGGCAACTTCAGATGGTCCCAAACAAGCTAATATTGCGTCTGTTGTTCAGAATAAAGTAAATGACTTGTCCTCGATGGTCAAGAAAAGAAAGGCGCAACCAGGTGGGCCAGGCAAGAAGCAGAAAAAGAATTAAACTGTATTATATATAAACGGAATATTGCTCTTACGACAGTGATTGGATTTTGTATTTTATTTGTATTTTGCAGATGAGCATCTTTAACAAAGCTGTAGATGAAAAGCTTAGGATAGATAATCGAAAGATCATTTTTAATCTTTTAAATAATTATTGATACCATCTAAAAAATTCTCCAAATCAATCCCTAGAATAAATAAAACAACTTTATAAGTCAAATATGTTCATTAGCTAAATATTTCAACATCTTGAGATGCCCTACCGCGAAGAGCATCTCCAAAGACCTCCATTCGTTAATATTTCTTCATCTTAAGCCTAGCAAAATAGAAAATGGCGCCTCCCTCATCAGCTCAGAAACAAAGCCGGAGAAGAAAAAAGAGAAGAACACAGGATTCTTCCTCCGAGTCTAGTTCAGACTCCAGTGATCATTCAGATAGCGAAACGAAGCCACTCCCTTTAGCATCTGAAACTGCAATTGAAAACAAGCCTAATTACGACATAGATGACATTGACATTGAGTCCGATCAAGAAAAAGATGTTGTAGAAAAAAACAAATTAATGCCTGAGGCTACGCTAAAACAAATGGAGACCATAAAGTTCACCACTACAGATAATATACCGCTTGCAGAGGCCAAAGATCAAATCAAGAGAGATAGGCTGGAATTAGAAAGTAAATTTTTGGCAGAAATGGCGACAACTTTCGCTAATGAGCTCGATGAGCTCCGTCAGAAACCAGATTTTTCCGAAAAATCGATCGTATTGTTGGCCAAAACTCTTCAATCAGGTAGCAACATGTTTGATGAGGAAACTCTAGAAGCTCTTTTGACCAAATAATACAATTCTCACTTCTCCGCCACATTCTTATAGCATGAACGATTGATGTCTTGTAGCAAACCAAGTTTACCTCTCTTCAGAACTGCTCAGAAGATTAAAATTTTCTGTCAAGGTTACCATCATCGAAACAATCATATAGATCCCATAATGTACATTAGATAACCAATTGTGTTCATATAATAGTCGTTGTGTTTTAGTATTCAAATTTGAGATTTGCTTTTCTTCAAACATTCAAAACGATAGTAATGTGTTATACCCTCTTATATATTGCAAAGAATTGCAGCATGTTCAAAAGAGCATTTCCTATTTAGAACAATGACATTCATCAGCGTGTGTTTGGTGCCTATAAAATTAGCAAAAACATCTGTGTCACACTATGTAAGAACAGCCCGAAGTTGTCACTTCGAAGAAGACATAGTTCTAGCCGCTAAAGAGACACTTTATACCAGTAATTTTCCAATCTGCATGGATGCCCATCATAGAGCTGGTGTTGTACGACATTTACAGCATGAGCATTTACAAACACGAAAGAAATCGTATTGGGTTTGGAGTTTAGTGGTAGGGAGCATCAGCACCCTTCAATAAGCCACCAAATTCAACTAAAAGGAGGCAATTCTCCGTTAGAGTCATCAAAGGGTGTATCAGTTCGTAAGAGCCAGCCATATTTAAAAAGCACCATTATCATAAATGATATCAGTACACTTTCTACCAACTAAAACACCCATAAGCATACAAAAATTAATCCAGTAAGCACTTCCTATCTCTTCGAAAAAACACAAACTAAATATATAAAACATCTAATTTTCAACACACAACAAAAGCCTGGTTAGCTCAATCGGTAGAGCATTTGACTCTTAATATCTATAAGGTCAATCAAAAGGTTGCGGGTTCGAGCCCCGCATCGGGCTATCTTTTTTCATCCTCGTCCCTGCGCGGCCTTTTACCGCTAAATGAGATGAGGCTGAAATTATTTTTATGTGCAGTATGGGGAAGAGTCATTTCACCAGATCTAATGCATAAGTACGAAACGAGATCGTATCATAAGTCTTATTCCTCAAAACTAGAGATATGGCCGAAAAGTTGGAGGATGTCTCATCCACCAGGTCACACGAGTCCTTCAGCTCGGAGGAGCTGATCAAGCCATACATGTTTGTGAAGAAAATGTCTGACAAACTTGACTCTATAGGAGTGGAAGTGACTGGTATTGATCGTATACCTGCTGATAAGAGAGCTCAAAACAAGACCAGGCAGCTCATACATGTTATCGGTCTTTGGATTTCGGCTTCCGGAGGCTTATCATCGATGTCGTCGTTCTACCTTGGACCCATGGTATTTGGGCTAGGCTTCAAGAAGACACTTATATTGGGGCTTACTGGTCAAATCTTCGGTTGTTTGATTGCTGCTTACTGTTCATTAATGGGCCCTCGCTCTGGATGTCGTCAAATGGTTAGTGGACGATTTCTATTCGGTTGGTGGTTTATAAAGTTGGTGTGTTTAGCTAGTATCATTGGTGTTATGGGATGGTCTGTGGTGAACTGTATTGTCGGAGGCGAAATTTTGAGTGCGATGAGTCATGGAAATGTTCCTTTGGTCGCTGCCATTATAATCATTGCAGTTGCGTCTCTTTGCATTTCCATTGCCGGTATTCGATTCTTAGTAAAGGTCGAAGCTTATCTCTCAATCCCTGTTACGATCGCATTCTTGACATTGTACATTGCGGCGGCACCTAAGTATGACTACATATCATCCGCTGATAGTCCCTCTCTTACTTCAAAAGAGGTTGTGGGTAATAGTCTATCTTTCTTTGCATTGTGCTATTCTATTACCTCCACCTGGGGTTCCATCGCAGCTGACTACTATATTTTGTTCCCGGAGGACACACCAGATTTTCAAATCTTTACCTTGACTTTCTTAGGTATCGCCATTCCAACGACATTTGTCGGTATGGTTGCAATCTTAATTGGTAACGTCGCCATGAACTACCCTCCTTGGGCTAGCGCCTACGAAGAACTTGGAATGGGAGGTTTGTTAAATGCTGCGTTTGAGCCATGGGGTGGAGGAGGTAAGTTTTTGTTGATACTTATCTTCTTGTCGCTTATATCCAACAATATCCTTAACACATACTCTGCTGTATTTGGAATGCAATTAATTGGCAGACCTTTGGCCAGGATACCAAGATGGTTGTGGTCTTTTGTTTTGACTGCTATATATTTGGTTTTAGCTATCGTTGGTAGATACAAGTTTGCCACGATTCTTGGAAATTTCTTGCCTATGGTTGGATACTGGATTTCGATGTATTTCATCATCCTTCTTGAAGAGAACAGCATTTTTAGAAGACCCTGGTTCAAGCACTTATTCACAAAGGAATTTGAAGGGGTCACAGAGGAGAATAAGTATATGTGTGGGGCAAGTAATAATTACAATTTCCGTATATGGAACAATCAGAAGAGGCTTACAAGGGGCCTCGCCGCAACACTTGCATTCCTTTGTGGCGCGGCAGGAGCAGTTGTTGGAATGGCTCAAACATATTACGTAGGTCCTTTAGCCACGATGGTGGGAGGTGATATTGCCATGTGGCTATGTATTGGGTTCAGTGGTATAACTTACCCATGGCTTAGATATTGGGAGTTGAAAAAGTTTGGAAGATAAGTATAGAGTAATGATTTGTGATTATGGGTCATTTTTCTTCTCTTGAGGTGGAAGCCTTTTTTAATACATCGTGGTGATTCAATTAACACACCCTTATAATAATAAACAATAAATGGGAAAGTCAATTTAATTGTTTATAATTGATAAATACAACATGTAATTTTTTACTTTAAAATACCATAAAAGCCAATTGCACAAATGCACAAATGCACAAATGGAAGCGCAAACATGTGCATCAAAGCGCAAATGCACAAATGCAATGAATCATGATCTTCAAAACAATCTAATGCAATAAATTGACAATTATCATCTCGTGCCGCATGATAATAACACTTCATCCTCATTGACTCTTTCCTCTATTAAACCCTTCGCAAATTTTTATTACCTTGCAGGTGCGCCAAGAAAGTCCGATCCCCCGAATTATTAGTCATCAACACGATTGTCCATGGGTTAGCATCACAGAAGAACAAAGATTATACATATGTAATGGCATAGCTGCAACCAATAACGCTACTTTTCATGGCCGTTATAATTAATTTAATATTCCAACTTAAATTCTCCGATTTGCAGCTTATTCGAATTCTAGAGTTGACACCATTTATGCATCTTGCGTAGACCTCTTGCAGTAAATTAAGCGCGATGCATATTCTTGAGAGACCGAATCAATTGAGTGGCAAGCCGCTAACACCGTACGATGAACCACTATTTCAGAGCAGTAATGATTGGCCCGATATAAGTGATTGGCCAGATAATAAGAGTGCCTCCTTTTAGACATATTGAGGCTCCTAGGCACATGGGGGCTCTTGGGCACATTGGGGGATCTACTCGTGATTGTCTCTCGCCGATTATCACCATGACAGAGAGTCACTTTGAACCAATATAAAGTGATATTGAGCGATCACATCTAGACCTTTCCCCTCCATAAAAACAATTAATCTGCAATTAATCTGCAATTAATTCATGCCCAATTTCTCCTCTTACAAAAGTCTTGATTAATCTATTGACTTCTTCATCACTTTTTCATCTGGAATGTTCCATATGGAAGTGCGCCTTCTCAGCGATGTACGTAGCTCTCATAACTGTTATCGTTACAGGGCAGTCCATTCCGACGGGCCGCACCGAGAAGTATGAGATTGGTGCATGGGCTACGATTACAACTTTTAAACTATTCCATTCGATAAACTGAACATTCCTAAAGAATATTGATGACTGTTTCCAGCAACAGAGTATCCCAATCAGAGACTTCTTGTCTATCTATTTTAAACATTCTCAATGCTAAAAGGTAACAAGCATGCAAGAGCTGCAGGTAAGAAACGAGCCGCTCACCGGGATTAACTGTATGCAGGCGTTTTGAGTCACAAGGTGACAAACCCAATTGTTAGTAACCTTTCTGGCCATATTTAAATAGCGATTTGTCTTAGTATTTCTATGTATAAATATTTTATTTCTTACAACTGAACTTGGCGTTGTTTCCCACAGCTTTTTACGAAGACCCAAAAACCTTCTTGAGGATTATATAACACTAACACCAAACTGCGTCACTCTCTACTTCTATTAATTTTCAATTCTCTGTTCCTTAATACCTAATATCAACTATAATCTAGCAACAACGCAGTTCTTGTCATAAAAATAAGTCAATTGTATCATGGAAAGTTCGAAACCTGCTATTAAAGAAGATCCCGTGTGGACTATTTTACCTTCATATTCCATGTACCAAAACACATTTTATGGACAACAGAATCCTCCCGAATATGAGGAATCCATAACTGGCTCTGAGTCATTATGTCATTCATCTCAAGTTTCCGCAACGACTAATCCAACACTGGTGAGCGCAAACCAGCATAGTTCACAGCCTACAACTCCAAGCACTTCGTCCCCTTCTCTTATTATAGCCGATGAAAACACTTGCTCTTGGAGAGAAACCATTTTGGATAATATTCACAACTTGAGAAATTTCACTGATGCCGGCAACGCTGTTTCGAACCAAATTGATATTTCCGTTCACTTCACAGAAGATGTGGGCGAAATGGGGAAAGTCCAGAAGCACATAGACCCACTGATTTTCGAGTATAAACAAGGTGATTATTTAAATGGATATATCATTTTGGAAAATAAATCATCTCAGCCGATTGACTTCGAGATGTTCTATGTTCTTTTTGAAGGAAATTTTGAAGTTTTGAATTCAGACAATACCAAGTCCAATGTAAGGATCAAAAAATTTTTGGAGATGTACGATTTTGCAGCCTCATGGAATCAATCCTCCGTTGATCGCCTATTAACTGATTCTTGCGACCAGTACACCTGCTATTCAAAAGTTGACCCGGTCGATAATACAAAACTTTGCATTCAAAGAAGAACCTTCGAACCTCATAAAAAGTATAAAAGATTCTTCACTTTCAAAATTCCAAACAAGCTTCTTGATTCAGAGTGTAATGAACATAACCTAGCTGGCCATACTGAGTTGCCTCCAACGGTAGGCATGTCATCTAAAGAGAAAAAGTCGCAAGATCGAAGATTAGCCCCAGTTTCGGACTTTTCGTTTGTTGATGCATCCACAAGTTATGCTGTCTTGGCTAGAGTAATTGGTAGAGCTTCTCAAATCAATGTTGAAGATGAGTGTGACTTAAAAACCAAACTTATTAACTCCACTGGTGATGAGTTCGTCATCATGAAAGAAAAACTGTCTTTTATTCGTATATTGCAGGATTCGAATCTTCTCAGTGAGTCTCAAAAAGCGGTCAACCGTGAGGCATCTAGGATTTTGTATGAAAATTTCGTTAGCCGTGTCAAGGAAAAGATTAAGATTGGAAATCGCCTTAAAGCTGCCATTCAAAACGGTGATGATCTTCAGGCCCTAGACATATCCGATAGAATAGCAGCAGAGGAGGCTTCTTCCGGGTTGTCGGACACTATTAAAGCACGTCAGTTATATACCCGGTATGAAGACACTGCTAAGCAAGTTTTCATGAAAAAGTCAAAAGATATCACAGTACTTGCACCAATTTTCAAACAGAGTATTCTCGGGGCCAACAAAGTTCAAGGAACTATTACTGTTTCCAGTCCAATGACAGATTATTTGGTAAACTATATGCAACCGGAAAGGTTTAGATCTGATATATCTTGCAATGAAGAATTGTGGAAGCTACAAATCCCGATCGACATATCGTATTCACCAAGCATGACCAATACTGGTAAGACCCCAGATATAACTGGTGTTACGACAGAGTTAGTCGTGTTCACCTTGAAATCAGAAAAACGGCCCATTCCTTTGGAGTTACATCACGGGTTCCTCTTTAATAATGTTATTGATGATACCAAGACCTTCAAGCTGAAAGATAATTTTGATTACATTGTTAAGAAGCCAATGCAGCAATACTCGAAGGAGCTTTTCAAGTTAATTAAAGATTTAGGAACGAGCAACTTCAAAGTCGAGAAGTCTTTGGCGGAAGACTTGGCTGCCATGGCATCAGCTGAATCAAAATATAACAACTTGATTCTTCGGGAAACGAAAATTGTCACTTCTTCGGGAAAAATTCAGGAAACTGAAAAAGGATTGAAGATGAAATTGAACAAGCTGGCAGACGGCAAATTTTCCAACACTTTCACACTCCTCGTTGACGCCAGAAAGGCTCAAAAGAAGCAGTTCCCATTGAAAGACTTACCGCCTAATTACAAATCGTTTAATGAGTTTTGCTTAGTTCCAAGTTTCCAAACATGTCTTTTCTCTCGTATGTACTATTTAAAGATCTACGTTCACCTCTCCAACGAACAAATGATCGAGTTGAAATTGCCTGTAACCATCGCTAAAATGCCGGCAAATTAATCATATATTCAGTTCTTTTTTTAAACACTTCTAATATAACTTAAATTAATACAAATAAATTAACTCTCGTTGATAAGTTGTCAGATTTTACCGTTTAAAAAAAGTTTTCAAAAACCTAAAGGAGTACCATCTCGTATTTTTACTCAGAAACTCTGCTTTAGCCAGCTTCAGCACTGAGTCTTTCATACTAATATCTCTTAGTATTGCAGCCGTTAAAACCTCTCCTAAAGCTTGAAATTCAAGTAATATTTTTTGTTGCTCATAGCTTCTTATCTCGTAAGAGTGCTGAATTTCTACTTCGTGGCTCAAATGATGAAGAGTTTTAATGAAGTGAACCAGAGGTTTCGTATTGAATTTGAAATGGTTTTCAACCATTGTTTTAAACGTCTCGAAACACTTCTTATTAAGTTGAGTGCCATTGAGCTTGAAGTCCAGAAGGGTTCTATCAAGAAAATATCCAAACTCCTTCTCAATCGAAACATAGTTTGTGGACGAGTAGTCAACCCTTTCAATGCGTATTATTTCAGAGTAATTCTGGCGTAAGGAGTTATAAAAAGCTAGGTAAGCTTCTCCTGGCGGTCTCCAACCTCTAAGTGGCATGCAACTAATATAAGTATATGCTCTGTTTTCTGGAATATTTCCATAACAATGAGGCCTCAAGAATTCATTTGCTTCCTTCCCTGCCGCCATCATCTGCATATGTATTCGGAGAACATCTTCCTTAGCTTCATCCCAAACCCTTTGGTACGTAGACCCACAATTTGCAGCCAAAAACACGATTACAGTTCGCATCGCTGGATCTGCAACTGTCAAGTACAAAAGAGATTTACTTACAACAAATAGAGTCTCCTGAATTGGAAGTCTATTTAGACACTCGGAATAATGCTTCAAAACGTGAATGTTCCTTAAGTCACCTACAATGATTGGCCATCCGTTCCTAGCAAAATATGAAGATTCCACCGGATGGGAACGCATAAATCGATAATAAGAGTCAAGTGACAATTCCCCTAGCAATGCAATTATAGATGGCATCTTTTTTGAACCACCCTTTGGATACGTCGTTTGTGGAAATGAAAGCGAAAAACCTTTCGATACCTCAGTCACAACGTGCCACAATAAGTTCATAAGGGTGTCCCGGTCACCATATTTCCAAATGAGCACTTGTTGCGCCACTTTTGTAAAATTCACAATGTGGAGGTGGTTTACTGGTCGTGAAGAATTTGTCATCATCTCAAGAAGTGTCTTTGTATCCTCAATGAAATCAGCCACTTTCTCAGGAGAAGGTTTTTGATACTTCAAAATAAATTGTCGATCAAATCTCTCGTACAATGACATCTCGTCTTGAAGTTTGTTAGCAATTGGAAAAGCGAGGAATTAAGTCCGAGTATAAAAGTGCTTTGTCTCTTTGTACCTGGTCCCTCAAGATCGCATCAATATTGAAAATTTATGCTAATAAAGTAAGCTCTTATATGGGATGAGTATAAATACATTAGCTATAATTATTCTTTTATTTATGTTTTGATATATTTATATAAATTAGTTTGCAATGTGAGCGCCGGAGAGCTTTTCTGTAAGTTCGTCCACATCGCCCTTTAAAGACGAAGACAATTCGATTTCCAAATCGCTTAAATCGGCATCGCAGTCATCAAAGGTGTCTCCGTCTTCTTCTTCAGAAACGTCTTCCTCGTCACTATCTAAATCATCCAATTCGTCTATCTCTCCAGAAGCATGCTTCTCGATAGCAGATCTAATGACTGAGAGCTCTTCCAGATCTTCGTCAAATCTGTTACCATTTAATTCTAGATGTCTCAAGTTATGTAACGAGTTTTCCGCAGCAATAGCCAACTTTGCAAGGGCATCTGTCTCCAACTCATTGTATTGCAATTTTAAAGTAGAAAGATTTCTGCTGACAACGTCTGCAGACAAGGCTTCTGCCAAGGCCAAACAACCTTTTGGCTTCAAAAGGGAGTCATTTAAGTTCAACTCCGTCAACTGGGGCCACTCAGCCAACGCGTTGGACAAGGCGGTGGCAGCTCTTGTAGTAAGGGTGTTATCTTGTAAATCGAGAACTTGCAAATTCTTATTACGCGACAATCCTTGCGTAATCAATTTTTCAACACCGGCAGGACGAATACCGTTTTGATACAATCTAACTGTCGATAAGTCTTTGTGACTTCTCAATCCAATGGACAAATAGTTAACAGATCCATTTTCCAATCTGTTTCTACCACATACGAAAGTCTTCAAGGAAGGGTGTCCTGATGCCTTTTTGGCTTTTGACAACTTGTACAAACTTTTACCGATACGAGCACCAGCGTAAGGACCCATACCGTTGTTAGACAAAATCAAATGTTCAACAGTGACTGCCTTGGCAAGATAATCTTCAATTGGATCAATTGTTTGCAAACCGAAGGCATTGTCACTCAAGTCAACGGTGATTAATTTAGAACACTTCAAGAGAGCAGGCAACAAGTAGTTGAGGGATTGTGGAATTTCTGTGTTTAATCTTCCGGTGTACAAGTCAGAGAAGTTGACTTCTTCAAGTGTAGCCTTGTGCTTCAAGATGGCTTCGCCAAGACTCTTGGAGGCGTCAATGCCAATGGTGTTACCACTAAAGTCAATCTTAGTGATGCCTTCTCTACTAGACAAGTCCTTGACATAAGGCTCAATATCTTCCACAGTATTAAATTTAATCTGCTTACCAGCTAAGGAGAAGGTGGTTTCGGGGGCGACAGTCATATTGGAAATTAACAAGTAAATTTAGGTGCTCGATGCTCACATCTATGTGACAATGCGTAACTATGACCAAATAAGGGTGATTCAGCTGGTGCAAGAAAAATCCTCAAGATCATTATTTGTGGATTAAAATCATTTATTTCAAATTAATTTTAATAAAAAATTGTCTTTTTGATTCTTATTAATGTTTTTGTTCCACTTTTGTGTTTCTACAGATATCTGACTGAAAAGAATGAATAATAGAAGTAAATGAGAATGAGAGGAAAAAATCCAAAACCACAAATGAAAAAATAGTAAAAAAAAGCATTAAAGTGGTTTACTGTGGATTAAAAAAGCATTAATAAGCCCTTAGGAATTGAATCAATTTCTTCTTAGGTTATTCCACCCTTTTGACTAAAGAAGTTTGAAGTGATAATAAAAAAAGAATGAATGCTAGAAAACTGTAACTGAACGTTACTATTTTTCGGAATTAACTTTTTTATTTTGGAGGGTCACCCCTTTGCTATGCATGCACAATATACATCTACTAAGTAAGAAAGAAGAATATTAACACCTTTAGCAATAGATAAAAAAATTTCGATGACAAAAAAAACATTTTAAGAACAAACTCATTTCTTCGACAATTGTCTAGGAAAGCCATTTCTTTCCATTTGAATTCTGGGGTAGCTCTAATGTCCATACGCCCTGCACACGTTGGTGAAAGTTTTCATAGTAGTATCACAACTCTTTACATATCCAAAATGGCCGCCAAAGACCAACCTTCCACTTTTGATCAAATTTACAACTCCCCAGCCTTCACTGCTGCTGTCCAAGTTGGCCTTTTTGTTGCTGGCGTTGCTTTCATCCAATCCCCTTTGATGGACTTCTTGGTTCCTCAATTGTAAGCTGTACATAGTAATGAATGATAAGTGACATGAAATTTTCAAGAATGTACATTTTAAATATCGATATGACGTAACTCCCTTGATTGCTCTTCAAAGCCAATTCTGCTTTAACTCATTGACATTGCCCAATTGCTCTGTATTGCAAGGATGCATTTAGCTTACAAATGGAAAAAGAAATGATGACGGTAATGGTGTAAATATTTCTTTTCTAGGGCTATCTGAAGTCTTGTAATTGTATCAATATTCGAGCTACTTTTAGATCTGTAGTCTTATGGTCTCTTTGTAACGTTTGTAACGTGCATGTATTAATCTATAGACTCAATTCTTGTATCATCTCTTGTGCACTTGCATCAGCAGTAGACGAAACACCACTTGTAGCTCTTAACTGATCCATTGCATTACCCCCGACTCCATACAAGACCGTGGGTGTTCCCATGGAGACACCGACTAGCGAGGCTGGCGTATTATTAGCCAGACTTAAATAATTAGGAGGACTTAAAGCTTTGACATCGTGGTACGTGGGCGGAACTTCATCGTCCCATGCGATTCCTAGCCCGGATCTTTCTGTTAGAATAACTTTGAATTGCATTCTTAAGACACGAGCAGCGCCTGTTGGAACACCTGCTTGCGTGCTTGAATTGCCAGTCAGACTAGCCGAGCTAACAGGATGAAGTCCGTCAACACGAGGCTGTCTCATCTGTTCTTCCGCAACAATCATTTCGACAACAAGTAAATGACTCACATATACGCCCAAGACTGGATCATTTATGTCACAGGATACGTTGGCATCATTAAGGCATATGTCAATTTTACTCTTTTCCACTGGGTTATCAGAAGACACTTGATTTACATTGAGCCTTGTGCCCGTTGAACAAGAGAGGATATTGACGTCAAGGATAAGTTCGATACGCCCACGACCCAGAAAATCAGATTTCCAGCCAGATTTTACATCACCATGGCCAACCACACGTAGTTCATCCAAGTATAAATCCTCTGCTTGCAGCCCTAGTCCATTGGCATTTCTATCTTGATCAGAATTTGCATTTGATGTATCACCCACATTGCCGTCATCGTCATTAGAATTAGTAGCAACTGAGCCAAAGTCTTCTTCAAAATTAACAATTTCATCACTGATTCTATTGCTGGGAGCATCTTCTTGAGGCAATTCCGTGTCTTCATTTCCCAAAGCATCAACATCTTGCTGTCCTGGCAAGTTCGGCAGAGCAGCTCCAGATACGTTAGATGGAGGTCGACTAACGAAAACTTGGGTTTGGACCGTCAGATGATGCATTCCGGAAATACGGTTAGAGGCATCAAACCCTCCACGAAAGCCTTTCCTCCCGTTTTCTCCTCTTAGAACTTTTGATTCTTGCTGAAGCTTCTGATTCAATGTAATAGAATCAAGCTTACTTTGATGCTGCTTGCATGCATGTGCCCGAACCTGTGTGCTTTCCTCAAGTTTCCACAGCAACTTACGCATTCTCCATCTCCGTGTTCGGCTTTCGTTAACAATGTTTTCCATTCTTAATTCAATCGGTAAAGTTGACTTCGGGTACATAACACCAGGGAGCACTGCGCTTGTCGCGACCTCTGTTGGAGGAAAAACGCGAAGAGAATTTTTGTCTGGCCCTCTGAGGATAGATCTCAGTATCTCTAAAGGAAGTACTACGGACACCTTATTATCAGGAGATTTAGCTGTTGCAATTAATTCATAGCGAATGTATGTGGAAGATGAAGGATCACCAAGTTTAGAAGATGCTGTTAACAGACCTGGCAATAAATGGGAGAATGGATAGGCATAAGAGCCAAGGGAGAAGGAGCATCTTGACAGAGATACATCCCACTCGGCTAATACATTTTTTCTAACAGTGCACAGCTTACATGCTGCAATCAGACTCGAAGAAGGCACGAATGGCTTTGTCAAGTGAAACGTCTGGACTAGTTGAAGGCTGACGGAGTCGAGAAGAACGTCACCTAACAGCGCCGATGCATTCGAGTTGACAGGGGAAAGGGTCAAATTGTTGTTCAGAGCTCTTTTTAGAGAGCTCTTTAACGCGTCTAATACCTCTAGTGTTAGCACACCTGATAGGATCGACCCAGAGGATTCATTAGCATGGCCATAAAGCATTATCGGCGGAGATTCGAGTTTTATACTCAACCGGAATCTTGGAGTCCCCGAATCTTCATTGTTTCCTCTCAGAGAAACTGGTGAAAGTGCCATTCGGCCCAGACGTGGGCTTTTGTCGGAATGATGATGTAGAACTCGAGAAAGAATAGCCATACTTAATTAGAAAGCAATTTGAGATTTGATAAGATAAGAATTAACGAGGCTGTTTTGTATAACCGAATAAAGGAATTTGTGATTGCCAACAATGTCTTTATCGTCTAGAATAGACGAACTGATAAACGAGTAGATATCAAAAGTACGGCTGATTTTTATTTTGCATGGGCACACAGCGCCCGGCCATCGCCGAAATCTGGAGAAACTGAAGAAGAAGATTTTTTTTAAGAAATATTTCTATTCATTCCATGAGAGTGATAGAATAATTTCCCGATCAATTTTTTTTCCTGTCTTCTCTGATTATCACGTATGCTTGTGCCTTTACTTGAAGTCAACTAACAATATATCATGAGAAAGCCATGCAGGCTCTGCACAAAGGTAATTGCAACCCCATGGGCAAAAAATGGTGGAGAAATGAAACTAATATGAATATGAAAATTTGATAGAAACAAAAATTGAACCATTTTTCCTTTAATTATTTGTTTTTTTTAAATAACATCTGTGAAATGTGGTTTCTCACGCCACCAGGTTTCATCGGCTAAAACGATCATGCCGACCAGCGCTACCCCTCGGCACGCTGGCCCTCGGTAAATGCTTTCTCCACAAAACTTAACTGAATAAATAGAGGCCTTGCAGAACGCTTGATAAAATTTTTATAAGTGCAACTGAAGCAAAACATCCAGCTTTTTTGACGACCTATTTATCTCCAGAAAGCTTTCATTATTCGAAAACTTTGTGTCATTTACTAAGCTCCGACATATTTACTACTTGCTCTATTCTTGTATCACTTGTACCTGAAGCTACACTTGTTACTCAACAGTAGCACCAAAAGATACCTACAAACCATTTCTTATCAATTCCTCTTATTAGAGTCTTACTACTAATTTATAATGTCTGTTGCGTCAAACACAATCGACTCGGCACCTGCCCCATCACCTCAGGCTTCTATTGCCGCTGAAAGAGCCAACAGCAAATTTGACCCTAAACTTATGCATTATTTCTTGGAATCTTCTCAAAAGAATGCGGAATTGTTCAAGGAATTCTGCCAACAAGTGGAAAGAGACCCAATTTTGGCCAACGATGCAAGCTATTACGATTTCACCAAGCTGGAACAAAGAGAGATCACTGCTCGCAGAATCGCTCGTCTTGCCCAATACTTGGAAATTTCACCTAAGAGAGAAGACGAGGCTCTTCGTAATTCTATCTTGAATTTGTACGACCCTCAAGTTGGTACCCGTCTCGGTGTCAATTTGGGATTGTTCTTGGGTTGTATCCGTGGTAATGGTACTGTTGCCCAGCAAAACTTCTGGACTTCCACTAAGGAGACAAAAAATTTGAAGTCAATATATGGTTGTTTCGGTATGACCGAGCTTGCTCATGGCTCGAACGTAGCTGGTTTGGAAACTACCGCCACCTTCGATAAGGAAACCGATGAATTCGTTGTCAACACTCCACACATCGGTGCTACGAAGTGGTGGATTGGTGGTGCCGCCCACTCTGCCACACATTGTAGTGTGTACGCCAGATTGATTGTTGATGGCGAAGATTATGGTGTCAAGACCTTTGTTGTTCCATTGAGAGACTCCAACCACAAGTTGATGCCTGGTGTCTCTGTCGGAGACATTGGTGCCAAGATGGGAAGAGACGGTATTGATAACGGGTGGATTCAATTTTCTTCTGTCAGAATTCCTCGTTATTTCATGTTGCAAAAATTCTGTAAAGTTTCTCGTGAGGGAGATGTCGTCTTGCCACCTTTGGAGCAATTGTCCTACTCTGCTTTGTTGGGTGGAAGAGTTATGATGGTGATGGACTCCTTCAGAACTTCTGCTCGTTTCTCCACCATTGCCTTACGTTACGCTATTGGAAGACGTCAATTCAAGTCTTCTTCTCAAGCTGATGGCACCGAAACTCAATTACTTAATTACCCATTGCACCAACGCAGATTGTTGCCATGGTTGGCACAAGCCTACGTTTTTAGTGCTGGTGCCTGGAAGATGGATGTGTCACTTTCTGAAACTTTGGATGAGTTAGATGTTGCAGTTGAGAAGGATGATATGAAGGGCATTATGAAGTGTATCGACAAATTGAAGTCCGTGTTTATTGACTCCGCTGCCAACAAATCTACAGGCACGTGGTTGACAGCTGATCTTATCGACCAATGCAGACAAGCATGTGGTGGTCATGGTTACTCCGCTTACAACGGTTTCGGTAAAGCATACAACGACTGGGTTGTCCAATGTACCTGGGAGGGTGATAACTCCGTCTTGGCAATGTCCGTTGGAAAGCCCCTTATTAAAGCGGCTGACTCTGTCTTGAAGGATGGAAAGAAGCAAACCGGTTCTATTTCTTTCTTGAACAACGCAAAGGCTTACGATAACCACGATGTGGTACTCAAAAGCGCCTCTGATGTTTTGGACCTTAAGTCTATCTTGACGGCCCTTGAGGTGTTGATCACAAGAATTGCCATTCAAGGTGCTCGTGTTGTCGCCGAAAATAATAACAGCTACGACTCAGTTGGTGCTGCTAGTTTGGCCATTTCCAAATTGAAAGCCCACCATTATATGTTGCAGGAGTATGACGCAAGATTGGCTAAGAACGAGCACAAGGAGCTCACACCTCACTTGCAAAGATTGGGTCAATTGTACGCTACCGCCAACGTCATTGAGAAATTTAGCGGCGAATTTGTCAGCAACTACGTTATTAGTCCTGAACTTCTTAATGAAGTAACTAACAAGATCGTTCCTCAAATTTGCAGGGAACTTAGACCGGATGTCATTGCCTTAACAGATTCTTTCCAATTAAGTGACTCTATCATTAACTCTGCTATTGGCAGATACGATGGTAACATTTACGAGAATTATTACGGTACTGTTAAGCAGTTGAACCCACCTAAGTTCACCAAGGCTCCTTACAGTGCCGAGTTCGAGACAGTATTGAATAGAGATTCTCTTGACGTGAGAGAGAGATTCGAAAAGTCGGGCGTGGCTGGTTCCATCCTTTCAAAATGAGCTTGAGAGAGTTTACGTAAAAATAAAATTATGATGTTTATGATATGAATCTAAGTTTAATAATTCAATGCTTTCGAGGATAAGGGTCTCAAAACATGAAAAATTTCGAGCCCTACTTACATCTGTGGTTGTTTTAATGAATTTCAACAAATTTCGTTCATATTCTGGGGAATGATCCAAGCTTATCAGTCAAAATAATTATGTGATCTTCGATTTTCCGACTCGCTGCTTTTCACCCCCGCAATTTCCCGTTTTGGCATGCGTGTGCTGACTTTGAGGAAGTAGTCTCTAATAAAAGCTAAAGCAAAAAAAAAAAATTATTTCAAGTATAAGCTGGACCATATTTTCAACGATCTACTTTTCCGTGGAAGAGACGAGCACATGTGCCCTGCTAGGTTGTTTACATAAGCTCCCCTCAATGCCTGTGACAGCTTAAATAAAGATCTTACCCCACATAAAGTGTCTGTGCAGATGTCAAAGATAATATATAGTGTGGCTTACCTGCCCAAGTACTCACTAGAAGTATAGCATAGGTCACAGGTTTACCAACTTGAATAATTCAATTCTAAAGTAAAAATAAAGAAGAAATTCACCTAATAGGATAAAAGCAATCAAAATGACAAAACAACCAGGATTGGTGGGATTCACTCGCACCTCAGTCAACAATAGTAAAGGCCCAGACCCTGTCACTCTGATGATCAATGAGAGAGCTAAAGCTGTGTTCGACCCAACTGAAATGTATCAAGTCCTCGAAGGAACTCCAGAGAAAGCAAATAAAATTCTTGACCTTTATCAATCTTTGGAGAGGGATCCAATCTTAGCACCTTCTTTTCAGGATTATGAGATGTCAAGGGGAGAGAACAGAGAACAAACCACAAAAAGAATTGCTCGGATGACTCAATATGTCGAACAAGAGCTGTACCCAGACTTTTGGAGACGGCTTAATCTCGTCACTGCCTATGATCCTTCATTAGGTATTCGTATTGCCGTCAATTTGGGACTCTTTATCCATTGTATTAAGGGAAATGGTACAGATGCTCAGTACAAATACTGGTGCATTGAAAAGGAGGCTAAGTATATGAAACAATTGTGGGGATGCTTTGGAATGACTGAATTGGGCCATGGTTCAAACGCTGCTGGTGTGGAAACCACCGCTACTTTTGATGAGGACACTGACGAGTTCGTAATAAACACTCCTCATATTGGCGCTACTAAGTGGTGGATTGGAGGAGCTGCTCATTCGGCCACACATTCGTCTATTTACGCAAGATTGATTGTCAAGGGAAAAGATTGGGGTGTAAAGACTTTTGTTGTTCCTTTGAGAGACTCAAATCATCAATTGATGCCTGGTGTTGCAATTGGTGATATAGGTTCGAAAATGGGCCGCGAGGGAGTCGACAATGGTTGGATTCAATTCTCTAGCGTGAGAATCCCCCGCGCTTTTATGTTGCAAAAGTATTGTAAAGTCGGTAGGGATGGAACTGTGACCCTTCCACCGTTAGAGCAGTTGTCGTACATTTCTTTACTTCAAGGAAGAGTTGGAATGGCATCAGATTCATACCGTATCTGTGCACGTTTCATTACAATCGCTACTCGTTACGCGGTTGGAAGAAGACAGTTTAAGGGTGATGGAAGTAAGGGCGAGGAAACTCAATTGATTGACTACCCATTGCACCAGCGGCGCTTGATGCCTATTTTGGCATTGACATATGTTGCAGCTTTAGCCACTGACCGTTTGGAAAGACAACACGAAACTGTTGTTAAAGAGTTAGAGTCGGCGGTTCAAAGAAAAGATGAGAAGGCCATCAACAAATCATTAGCAGACACCAAGTCTCTCTTTGTTGATTCCGCCTCGTTAAAGTCTACATTGACTTGGTTGGCCGAGCAAAGTATCACCGAGCTGAGACAGGCTTGTGGTGGTCTGGGATACTCAGCTTACTCCGGTTTTGGTAAATCATACGCTGACTGGGTGGTGCAATGTACTTGGGAGGGAGATAACAATGTTTTGGGAATGTCAGCAGGCAGAAGTATTATTAAAAATGTCAGCGATGTATTACACAAGAAGGCAAAAATTACCGGCACTTCTCTGTTCTTGTCGGATGCTGCCAAGTTTGTTGGAACAGAGCTTGTTCTTAAAGATGAGGCTGATTTGACTCCTCGCAAAGTACTCAAAGCCCTTGAGACCTTAATTGTTCGAATTTCCCATTCAGCTTTGCAAAAATTCAAGGATACGAAGAGTTGGGATTTCATTTCCTACGAGAGAGTACTTTTGTCAAAATTGCATTGCCACCATTACATGTTGGAAACAATTATTGAGACTACAAGTAGAATCACTCTACCAGATCTTTTGTATGTCTTGGCCCGTGTTGTGAGATTATACTTCCTCACTCACTTATTGGAAAATTACTCCAAAGAGTTTGTAAACTACCAAGTCCTATGCTCCAAATTGAGTTTGGTTATCTCCAATAAATTAATTGGAGAAAGCTGTTTACAAGTCAGGGAACAGTCAATCACATTGACCGATTCTTTCCAGATTCCAGACGTGTTATTGAACTCTGCAATTGGTGGCTACGATGGAAACTGGTACGAAACCTATTTCAAGGTTGTAAAGACCCAAAACGATGTTACAAATACAAAAGCCCCATATTCGCTGGACTTGGAGGCAATGTTGAATCGCCTGTCACACAGTGAGAGAGGCAGACTTGAAGGATCCGCTGAGGTCATCAAAAAGCTCAGCCTGTAACTTGGGTAATAAACCTAACTTCAGGATGTTTATTTATGAGTTGTATGTCGAAAAGAATGGAAGAAAATGAAACAATTAGATCTCGCAGCCAATGGATCTCTCAAGTACCACAGCTAAAAGTGCCCGATGAAAATTCTTGGCCGTGGTTTGCAGCCATTCAAAGACAAAAACGGTAGGAACACAACGATTACTCACATTGTTGTCCATTCTTCGGGCGATAAAATATATTGTATTCTTTATTGAAATATGAAAAAGAAAAATTATCTCTGAAAAAATCCATAATCGTAATTATTACTCAGATTGGATGTCGTTTGCTAGCTTATCATTGTTACCAGCTTCTCTGGGCACTTATAACAGCAGACCTGCATAAACTATTTCACAAGGTAAGCCATATGCACGCTAGAGTGACAACATAAATACTCATTTACCCCCACCCCGTTTCTGTCAGGCCGATAAATCCCCCTTAACCATGAATACCGAAAAAATTGTCGGCGTTATCTTAGGTATGTCAATTTGGACTTCTGGTGATCAATTGAGGAAGCCAATCCATTGATCGAATCGTTTTTTTTTTTGAATTCCAGAGATATTCGCCCACATGGGTTGAGTGTCTCCACATGCCTCGAATGCTTTCTTGCCACTAAACATTGAAACGTATACTAACAGTAGCCATTTTCATCCCTCCTTTGGCTGTCTTCTTGAAAGTTGGCTTGACCACTCAATTCTGGATCAACATTGTTTGTTGCATTTTCTTTTGGTTCCCAGCTATTATCCACGCTTTGTATGTTACCCTCAAGGATTAGATTAATTTGAATACAACCTATTTTATATTTCATTGTAGACCAATAAGCGTAGTCTCCTTTCGTTAAGTGAATGAAGATTTTTTTGCCAAGAGCTGAGTGCTGAATTCTGAACGTTCGAGAGCTTCGTTAGATAAGTAAGCCAATGAATATAGTATTCAAAGAGAGAAATTGGTCAGACATCTAGTAGCCACTAAGATAGGATGGTCTGATTTTAGTATTGCTGCCTTAATTTTTGATGATTAGTGAGATAATACCAAAGCAGCTTATGAGATGAACACTACTAACGGACAATTGCCAACTTGAGCTCTGGTTTAAAGTAATGCCCTACGAGTCTTCCCATCAATACGCTTCGGCTAAGGCACTCCCTCTGTTGAATTGAACTCAGTCCTTTAGGAAAAAACTTGTTTCATGTTGCCGAACTTAATTAATTGGCTCGAAGTTATTGCACTGTAATATGGTTGAACCTTACAACCATGTATTATTTCTGACCTCAGTGGTTGTAAGGAATATTTCAATTCATTCAGTGCTTCATAGAATTCCATCGTTTTAACAAAACAGAGCTTGGAACATATTAATCTAACATATGGCTATGGATGCTTGACTTGCTGATCGGATGGGAAACAATACTGTCAAGTAAGACATGGCTACAATCATGTAAAACTCAATGAGCGCAGAACTTTTGAATCTTTACAATTGAAATCATCTTCCGGACTCATCTACTAAAGGTTACAAGCGACTTAGCCTTACAAATACTTCCATTACTGCTGTCTCAAACAAACTGAGTCGAACGGTCCCATGAAACTTAGTGGTACATTGTCCCGAAAAGCCAAACTTCCACACAACATGAACAACATGAATTTGGCCTGAATCGGTCTCAACTCTAATTTAGAAATACGGTCTATTACGTCCTATAGGGGACTACTACGCACTCACTACTTCTCATTGGATTTATGTGGAAGTCTTACATCCTAATAAGGTATAAACAGGATTCTAGTCCACCACAGACAGAACGCAAATACGAGATAAGTAATTTCTGTCAACCTTGAAACGATCCAGAGACGAAGCAAAAGTTCGCCGTTTCCGGGCATTAATTACAACCCGCTGTCGCCTACCTCCATAAGTCAACAGGCCGTCTCTACCTGATGTATTTCGAAGGCACATCTTATCATTCCTAGGCTCGGAACCAATGAGCAAAGATGATTTCCTTAAAGCGCCTCGGGACCTGCATACACGCGGAAAGTTTCAAATGAACTAACCTTGACTTGTCAAGCACTAGTGATGAGATCTACCTGATGTCACCTGTAATTGAAAATGAAACATCAAATTTGCCTGTTGTTTAACTCAGATACTTGTTCTCCTAATTCTTGATGCAAGAAATATTGATCAGAACTGGACAAGGGTGGAGGTTACAGTCCGTCTTACAGGCAAGCATTGGCCTGCAGGCAGTAGTGTTCCTTATCTAGCGTTCTTCAATTCAGATCAGAAGAGAAATATAATTGGGGACCTTAATCGCTAATACTACTTCAACGTTTCCTGGCCACGGCTTGTTTTGTCTGTTCTTCTGTTCACGAAATCTTATAAAAGCGGCCAAGCTTTCCATTACACCATTTCAGTTCTTCAAGGAATCTTCGCCCTATTTGTCAACACTAATTCCGCTTACTTTAGCATCTTCAATACAAAAAACTCAACTTTGAAAACTTCTTTATGACAACTGAGAAAACGCCCTTAGTGGATGAGCTCCCACCTTTCTCCTTCTCGAAGAAGCCTATTAGAAACCTTCATTTGACGTCGTCTATCTCCCCCTACATATCTCACATTGTTGCTCCTGACAATCATGCGCCTCTGAAACCCTCGCTTAATAACATCAACTATGACGAGCAAATAAGAGCACCTAGAATGTCTCTGGCAACACATTACACATATAAGCCAGAACTGCCTCAGCCTTTCACAGATCGAAGAAGCGACAGCACTCAATCTTTGCAGGCGACAACACATGGTTCGGAAAAATCCGAGAAGTCGAACAAGTCCAACTCAGAGAGTGACAAATTCTTTCCTGCTATGGCTGTTGGTGTCGCATATGAAGAAAATAAAGAAAACGCAAGCTGTCCATCTAGCTCCCAAGAGTTAAATATGACAGATACTTTGTGCTTGACTCAGCTTAATATCCAACCACCACCTCCACAAATTTCAGATTCAAAAATGGTGAGCACATACCTACCAGCCACAGTAGACCTCAATAAACCTACCAGACGCTCACTGGAGCCTCAAGTTCCCCGTTGGAATATAGAGAACAACATTTTGGGTGAGTATGCTCCCCTTGTCAATCCCTGTGATCTGAGATCACACACAGAACCTTCCGACTCAAGCGATGGAACAGCCACCCTGCTGATACAACTGAAACTTCAACGAGCGATAGAAAACTTGAACAATAATGTCACAACAGACGAACGGTATGCAGAATTGCACAGAAGTGATTCTGATTTGGCTTTACATTTGCACAAAGATGTCCGCGGGCCGGCTATCAAACAAGTTTATCATATGAAAAAGCCAATGTGTTTACCGGCGGTTCTACGCCCCGTATCGACAGAGTCGGATTTATCTTCTTCCAAAGGGCCGGATACGTTTGGAACTCCAAAAGCAACAAAATCTAATCTAAACATGGTTGAAATGGATTCACCCATAAGTGCTATTCCTCAGCATATTTCCATGGGTTTACCCGATGAACATTCTGAGGATTTGAAAGTCGAGCCAACTCATGAGCACTGGAAGCCGAACAATTCTACTGATCATTGCTTGAGATGCTTTGGAGAGTTTGGCGGATTCTTCACTCCACAAAGACTAAGACGTCATCATTGCCGTTTTTGTGGAATGTTATTCTGCCAACATTGTTTGTATAACAATCGGGAGATGCACATGTTTGAAATTTCATCACCAACCTTTAAACAAAACAAGCTTTCATCAAATGTCGACCTGCATCAGGACCGCAACTCCAAAAGTAGTGCTCTGACGGGTGATTCCGCTGTTTCTCACCCGACATCTGTTCTTTTTGACGAGAACGCTGACGGAATTATGCTAGACTCAAAGGCTAGATTTGTGGTTCCGGTTTTTCGAAACTTGCCGCCGGATGGCATGTCTGAGTTGCAACAAAAAAATAAGGTGTGTAAAGTCTGCAAAAATTGTGGCAGTGGGTATCTGTCGATTATGCAACTCATCAATCTGCGCAGAGGTATAAAAGATGATATAAGCACTGGGTATGTCTTCATCGAAAACCCTTACCTCAAAAGTTCAATAGAGTCTGACTCAGAGAATACATCTCCAGCCAAGAGAACAGCAGCAGAACGTAGATCTCTGCTTTCTAATAATCTACCTTCAGACTGGACTTGGAGCTCCTTTTAGAAAAGATAGTACGGATATTTTAGAACTATCAGCATCAAGCTCCCCAGAATTAAATCTGATCTTCAATTCTACTTCTTGGATTACCTCTAAATATACGTAAGGGCCGGCTTAGGCCAAGAGAAAGTGAAATGTAAAAGCGAATTTACCGAATTTTTGGCAAAGAATAATTATATCGCTCTAATATGAAGATTTTCGACATTCAATCATAATCAGTGCCTGGCCTTATAATGTTAGATCTAGGCGCCGTGGTCTACATCGTCTTGAAATTAAGCTCCAGTATACTTTTAGCGAATCAGTATTGATTTAATTTGAATCCCGATTATTTTTTTTTTTAATTACTAAGTACGACTCAAGTGTTTGCCTCGCCTGAAATGGGAGGTCTTATACAGCATATAGTGATTATGCGAAAGAGACAAATCCTATTTTGGAGACTCCAGAATGAGAAAAAAAAATTCGATCAGGTCGTTCATTTTATAACAATAGAATTGCGATTTCAGAGGCCAATGAATTACAAAAATAGATCTTATCTCTTGCCCGTTCCATACTCGTTTCATATGGTGACCTGAATATAACCTTCAGCAGGTCTGGCACCTGTGGTGGCATAAAACGCTGTTCTTGGGATGTACGGGTGCACACCCATACTTTTTCATTGAGGCGCGTAGTGTGCGGATCATATTCGGCAGACCATCAGCACCAACGATCAAGAACATTGACCTTCCAGACTCTCTCCGTTGAACCTTTGTAAAGAAGGCTAATATATCATTTGAGTTCTTTTTCATTTCTCTACAGTAAATGTACTCGGAAGGCCTGCGCGACGAGGTTAGGAAGTTGTCTTCGAACAACCCGTTCAGAACTCCTACATTGCCCCAGGATCCTCCAAGTCGAGCTGTTTCAAATGGTCTGAGCAACTCTGCGTTTGATGACTGGGTCCTGCGTAACAAAAAATTAATAGATTCTGACGATGAGACAGACTTTCGTGTAAGGCCACTGTTCCCAACTCTGTCTCGAACAGGAAGTGATACAAACGTGAACTATGGAACAACACGGTATGTATAATCTTTTTTTTTTGTCATTTCTGCAATGGTTACAGATATTATTTTCAACTCATCGTGAGTGTCGTTACTTTTCATTTCCATTTCCGTTTCCTTCCCTCCAATCAACTACTTTGTCACATTCTTGTTATATGGCCAGGACATGTCACTTATCTTCAAGAAATATTATGCAGATAGGTAGGATTCTATTTCTACACGATCTGTGTCCTCGATAACCTTACTCAGTGAACCAAATTGTGTCAGCTGGAGTATCCATAGCCAACACTATAGAGTAGACAAGAAGACATGTGTCGATGACAATGTCAAATTTGTCGTTTAAGCTCATGTTGTCGCACTTTTGGATTTCAAGATAAGATTTTGGGTTGTGGATTCGGCCTTGACCTCTTGAAATGGGACCTATACTACTGTTTGTTAGGGAAGGAATACGTCCCCAGCTCAGCCGTGCCTTATAAAGAATTTCAAAGCTTTGCCCCCTGAGCCCAATCCAGGTAGCAATTCTAGAATTGCAAGCCTCCTTTATTCTGGATTAAACAAAACAGTATAATTTCCCCACAGTTTGAAGACTTCATTTATCCTTTACCATCAATTGCTGGCCTATCCGTTTCGGTGGGTTTGCGCGCTAGTTACAGTCTTTTGCAAGCGTTAACGTATTCGAAGTGTCTTGAAACTCAATCTAACCAAAAAAAATTATTTTTTTTGACCACAAAAGAGAATAAAAAGTCAAGGAAAATCAAACATAGTTTTTTCCCTTCAACGTTTATCTTGAAGCATTTGATTTGATATACTCACCGTTGGGTTATCTCTATACAGTTTCATTAACTATACCTGACAAGATCCTTCATACGTTGCTCCGCGTTGTTGACTGTTCCCTAGGCTTACTACCCCTAGCTATTTTTACTTTTATTTTTCTGAAACTTCCTCGAAACAGACAGAAAATAATATCTGAGATCATATCAATATTTGTGGCACCTCACTAACATTCAGAAAAATGTCTTCTAATAACCCTTTCGCGGCTGCAATGGCTTCAGACGAGAAACCAAAGAGAGATCCACCCGCCCCTCCAAAGCATACCCCTAAAAAACCACCACATATCCCACCTCCATCGTACGAAGAAGCGGCAGGACCAAGAGCTAAGAGTAACGAATACCCACGAGAAAAGTCTTCCAGCGGCTCGCCAGCTCCTCCTTCTAGACCCCATCGTTCTCATAGTGACTCTACTAAGCATCACAGAAGAGAAAGAAGCGAAAGAGAGCGTGGCGAACGAAGCGAGAGAGGTGACAAAGACAAGAGTGAAAGAAAGCATAGATCCAGTTCGAAAAAATCGCCTGCTAAGAAGCCCGAGGCACGCAACCTAGATGTAATTGACAAGTTGGATGTTAGTTCCTTTTTTGGCGGCCGTTTCCACCATGATGGACCTTTTGACGCTTGTACGCCACATCGTAATAGAAATGTCAAAGCAGCACCAGTAATGGCTTTCCCGGTTGATGGGCCGAACAATTCCATGAAAGCACGCCTTAAAACAGACGATAACAATTGTTTCAATCTTGCCTTTGGTAACTACGAAGATCACAATATGATCGTTGGTAGTGCAGTTACTGGTAATTCCCCATACGGTAAGCTGACAACACCTGACCCACGAACCGCGGAGTTGCCACGTTTAAACCCTTCTGTGGTTGCTTTCGACGTGAATCAGAAAGCTGTCCCAGTTCATGGCCCAGCTACATTTGGATTAGGCTCTACGACGTTTGTCGATGGTGCTCCAGCACCTAAAGGCGAAGAAAACAACCAATCTACCGGTGGATTGGGAAGGAAAAAGTCAATTGTACAAAGGTTGAGAAAGAATAGTGGTGCTGAAGGCAGCTCATCTCGCAAATCATCTGAAGTCCCTGAAAATGGCCGGTCCTCTTTTGGAGACGACGAGGGAGGCTCTTCCTTACTACGCAGAGTTAAAAGCTTGAAGGTAGGTAGAAAATAATAAACTTGTGACATTCGCTATTCACAAATTATTGCTTTTGAAAAGATGAGGCCTGCTGTCGTTGTTTTGTGAAGCTGGCTGTTCTGTTGCATGGCTTCAATGGCGTCAGTGGGGTCCTACCACAAAATTTCTGATGGGTGATTTACTTCAAGATAGGATCCACTTTTTTGCTCCGATTTGACTGCAATGTTCAAGGCCTAATTTTAGTTTATGATTATTAAAATCCACTTGATTTGTAATAGATAGTTTTGCAATAGTAGTTTTTAGTTCTTCTCTTTTGAAATTGTATCTCAATTGATAGGTAAATGCCGAATCGAATAATGTTTAACACAATGGAACAAGTGTCAGTATCTGTAAAGATTTTCATAAAAAACTGAATTTTCTTAGGGCCTTTTTTGGCAAAATTGTAATAAATAAAGTCAACTTTTGTGTCTTGTAAATTTTCAATACCTGCAGTACAACTCTCGAGCTTAAAAGTGAAAAACTACTTCAACTTCTCAGATTCAAAGATGTTCAAGTCATCAAAGAGTTTATCATCTGTGTGCTTTTCTTCTAGAAGATTTGTGTCGTATAACCTTCCATCCATTCGTCTCTTAGACTCTTTCAAATCTGAAACCGGTGGTCTTCCCGGCTTGTATTCCGCCAAAACCATAGAGGAGTTATGGTACAAGAGAGGCCAAGCGCTAGTAGATAATCTCAACTCTCAAGTTGAAAAGAACAAAGTCGAAAATGCTCCCGCAAACTTGGATGAGTTGATTCGTGTATCTTACTCCAAGCCTGATTTACAGGATCTCTTTTCCAGTGCCTCGCTCTTGCATAATTTGCAGTTCTACCTAGAGTCTTTAAAGGCAAATACTGATCGCACTTTTATTAAATCTGATGTTTCCGCTCTTCTTGAAACCCCAAGTACTTCTGTTCAAGTTTCCAACGAGCCGCTGAACCAGGACTTGGCTGAGTGGATAGTAGACACTTTTGGTTCGATGGCAGAGTTCAAAACCTTACTTCTTAACTCTGCCGCTAGTATCAAAGGTGACGGAACAACTTGGTTGGTTGCTCAGGCCACTTACTCTCAAAGTGCTATGCGTGATGGGTCCAACAACGGTGTTACCTTTGACTCCTTGGCTATTATGAACACTTACAACGCGGGAATTGTGGATGATTCCATCAAATCTGGCCAACTTACTAAAATGAAACACCAGAAATATGCTAAATTGCAAGCTGCTGACAGAAGAGAGTCTGAGCGCAAGGAGATGGGGGCCAAAGATGCTGAAAACGATCTCAAACATATTGACCAAGAAAGTGAGATCGTCAAAGCTGCCCCAGTTGTCAATCCAATGGACGAGGTTACCTTAGGCTCTGTAGAAGAAGCCGAAAACATACTTTTTACGGACCGTAAATTGGTTCCCCTTCTCGCAATTGACGCATCGATGAGAGCTTACGTTGAAGATTACGGTTTGTACGGCAAAAGACAATATTTGGAGAACGTCTGGCATTGTATTGACTGGGAAGTGGTTGCCAGTAGAACGCCCACCAGATATAGACCTTCGATGATCTTTGAGTACTAGACAATAATCCTGTAAATATATAGTACACCAACAATTACTGATCACTGAGTATTAATGCTTTATGACCACGTACTGGCCAAAAAATTTTTGTTATTAATTAAATCTCAAACAAATTGAAAGCTGAATCGAGGCTTATGTGCTTCTAGTATTCATTACAAGCTATAGAGCAAACTAAACTACTTCTAGTTTTTGATCACCTTCTTCACAATTTTTTCCACCTCATCCCAGTCGTCTGTTGGAACACGAGTCATTTCAATACCACCAAAGTAATCCCTAATTGCTTCCATTACTTTAAAAGTCTTTTCATCATGAATGAAAGATATTGAAACACCCATACGACCGAAACGGCCGGTTCTGCCGATTCTGTGTAAATAAGTGGATGGGTCAGCAGAACCGTTTGGATAAATAGGCAAGTCGTAATTGACAACCATCGAAACGGACGCGATATCAATACCACGAGCCAAGACATTTGTGGTAATAAGAACTTTGGAGCGCGACTCTCTGAAATCATCAATAAGTTTGTCTCTTTCTTGTTTGTCTAAACCACCGTGCAAAACGGAAACTTTATGTCCTTCTTCAGTCATCATCTTTGCCAATTTATCGGCGGTCAGTCTTGTTTCCACAAATATAATTGATGAACCTATAGTCAATAATCCATATAAACCACACAAAACCTCAAATTTGTGGTCAATCGAATTGCAATCCATATAAAGCTGTTTGATTCCACTCACGTTAAGTTCATTATTTTGTAATTCCAAGGAGTTAGCATTTGGGACAAATTTATTGGCAAAAGTGCGCACTTCAACGGGGAATGTAGCTGAAAACAACACCAATTGAGTCTTTTGAGGCAATCTACGCTTGATTCTCAAACATGAGTCAGCAAGTCCTTGATTCTCCAACATATTGTCAGCCTCGTCAATTACAAAAACCTTTAAGCGGCTCGGATCAATTTTTTTACGTTGCACGAGCTCCAACACAGTTCCTGGAGTCCCAATCAATACATGCTCGTTAAATAAATCGGTTTTTTGATAGCTTTCAGGTACTAAGAGTTTGCTAGTAATTTTGGTAAACCGGCTCATCGTCTGTACAACCTCAAAAGTCTGTCTAACGAGCTCTCTGACAGGAGCTAAGCAAATGGCTTGTGGGTAAGGCTGACTTTCATCGACCCTGCTCAACATTGTCAAAGAGAAAGCAGCAGTTTTACCAGTTCCAGATTGAGATTGTCCAATCATATTCATAGGGGGGTTTGCTAAAAGAAGTGGCAAAGCCTTCTCTTGAATTTTGGATGGTTTGTTGAATTTCATAGCATACAAACCTTTGAGCAACGTATCTTTCAAACCTAGCTCCTCAAAAGATGTAACAGAATAGAGAGGAGAGTCAGGATTCGATTGTGCCATCTTAACCTTAACCTCGTAAGAGGACTTGATTAAGTTTGATTGTTCTTCCTTTGGGGGATCTGCCACTACACCATCGGTAAGTTTGGTAGACTCATCAGCAGGTGTTTCGGTTTTGGTCTCATCTAAATTTTCAACTTTTTTGTCTTTCAGGTCAATTGGTTTCGTTTCCAAACCAGCAGGGGCTGGCTTCTTGACTTCATTAGATGGTATCTTCTCAGCAGATCCCTGCGTCTCAGACTTTGAAGCCTCATTTACATTAGACTGAGAAGAAGCATTTTCAGATGTTTCATCCTTTTGATTTTCGAGCTTCAAGGAGGAAAGAAGTTCTGCGGCGTCAACGTCTGGTGCTGACATTATTCGATGAAGAATTTTATGTTTTGAAGTGAATTTCCTATACAGGGTTAAGTAGGTTGCAGACAAATTCTACGATCTCACTGCAATTTGACATAGGAATGTAAGTAAAAATTATTTTTTTTTGTTGAAAATTTTAAAACAAAAAAATATTTGTTAGATTCAGCATATGTCTTACAAGACTTACGATAAATGAAGTCGAAGGAGTTCAAGTGGAGAAGTAGCCCTCTTCAACTGAAATCAACAATATGCCTCATGTATATCTTGAATTGTGAATTAAGATTTTTCAACCAGAAAGAAAACAGGTAAGAAACAATCCCAAAAGAAACTCTTTTAGGTGTACTTTTAAACGATACTGTATTGGAATCAGTGATTCTTGCGTAGCTCTACTAAATGCTAAATCTCAAAAAAGGTATATATTAAATTTCATCAATAAAAATGAACAAATGTGAACTGAATTGTCATACCATTGCTCTGCAGAAGTATAAAACTGAAATTCCGGAACTGAAAGACAGGAAGTTATGAGTTTAACTCTTTAAATTGTACAATTGTCATGGTGCTAAGCTCTTAATACCTCATCAATATCTAAATCGTCCCAATATCTCGTACTTCTTTTGTTAATGCGATCAGCCTCCTTCAGACAAAATGTCATGAAGATAGCATTTTCAACGAAATGCAATTCCAAATCTTCTCCAGGGGCGGAAATCTGAGCGCAAGAGACATTCAATTCATCCAATTCCTGTTGCTGTGATTTACGGGCGAAGTTTGAACCATCAATGAAGCTGGAAATGTTCCCGCAGTGTGATGATCTAGGAATGCGACTGTTGCTTTTCTTGTAGCCACCTGTGCTTAAAATATATTTTGAGGATGTAGAATACGGGTGATCAATATATCTAGAGCGAGCCAGCGAATTAATCGTAAAAGTTGAATCAGAGGGTGATTCTGCAGAGTGGTCGCTCAGGCCATCAGAACCTACGCTTTTCTTGCGTGCTGATAGTGGCTTTGAGATAATTGGAATTTCGCGTGTTGTTTGTAGTGATTTAAAAGGTACTGGATCTGAAACTAACGTTTTGAGTGAGCGATGAGATGATAGTGAGAGGAGTGTTGATTTTCTTTTATTTGAAGACATCATATGTGAAAGAAGTAAATGAGAAGGAATCAAAATGAAACCTAAATGTTGACAGTTTCCTTTCAAGAAATCTGATACTTGAATTAAAAATGAAAGAATTGGGGGTTTATTTATCTCAAAGTGAAACCTGTTATTGCTAGCAATACAGATATGTGGATCGCAAATGAGGGAACAGAATGATTCGTGCTACCGTGCTAACTTCAGCAATTAATTACTAAGCTCTGGTAAACGTAAGTAGATACAATGTCTTGAAGGTTTTAAACTTTGAAATGAAACCCTGTGGGGTAAGGGCAGATAACAGGGTTTATATAGATGCAGACACGGTCCTTGCATTATCCTTAATATAGTTATTGTGTGTTTCGTCGTGCATACAACATCATTAACCTAAACAGAAACAATGTATTGAGACTCCGTAAAATAGAGATTATTTTCCGAAAAAAAAAACACAGAGTACAAGAAAAATTTTCAATCTGTTTTCAGAAATCATTTGAACTCTTGTTCAGAAGCAAGAGCACTTTCGATGGCAAGCTAAGTACAAACATCTGTCTCATCTTGGGAGTAAGGTACCCTGAATATTGATGAATTCGCGGTTGAAGAGATTTTAAAGTTTGCTCAAAAGACTGTTTGGGGAAAATCAAAAGGAAGAAGATAAAAAGCATCTCCTTACAATGCAACAATATATATACATCCACTATAAATTCTGCTGCTGTTTTACATCTTGTCAGTTGTATGATTATTAGACCCTTTATAGTAAGACCCTGAAATATTCGTACTAAGTAAGGACTTGGTATTGTACACAGGAACAGGCGCGACGAGCATGCAGAGCAAGCTTTAGTGACACTAAAAGTAACATGGTCGTGTGCAACTCAACCGGTTTGAGATATAAACTTTTACTGATCATAAAGACAACAACAGAAGACCTCATCGTTGAAATTTTTACGTTAGCTATAAAATAGAATTTTTACTTCATATCTTCCATTATACAAATTGCAGAATGAGGCACGTTTAAGGCACGTTGCGATGAACAAAGTCATGCAACAACTTAGAAACGGGACTATTTACATGACTTTTCTTATATACATACCATATTAGAACTACTATTGTTTCAAAGTATCAGCATCCGAACCCAACCACAACAAATTTTTCGTTAACGGTTCGCGCCCTATATATCTTTTCATCTCTTTTGTGCTATGGCGATACCAGTCTTCCTTAGGGAGAATTTTGCCCTTTTTATCACGACCACTGAGTGTCTTAGTTATGTATTTACTTATGGGTTCTCGGACACAAGCAGTAACATAACGTGGCAAATAAATAATTGCTGGCTCTGGCTCGTCAGGCATTGCTCCCGTAGCTGTAATTGTAATGTAGCCCAAGTTTTTGAACACTAAGTCAATCGAACCAACAAATGGTGGGATCTCGAACTTAAATAGCTCTGTATCGGTATTATTCATCACAAAGACATCTTTGAGCTCAGGTATATTTTTCAGATCCTTCCAACAACTTACTGCCTTATCATGGTTTCTGAACACGTGTAATTTATGACTGATCATGTTCCGAATTCGATACATGGAGCTCTTTGGTACTGTTAGAAAAAATAATCCTCCAATGGTGAGACACTGGCCCTCCTTCACTGTCTCATAATGAGATAAATATGTTCCTCTTTTATGAAACTTTTCGCCCTTTTGCAACCCTTTCATAGTACCCGGTAATAAATTTATCGGAAGTTTGCCGCAATCCGTACTATCAAACCCTGGCACATCAAAAACAGTCTTACCAGGAGCAAGTTCGAACGGAATGACATTACGTGTAAACCCAGGCATAAAAGAAACCCCTGGGCCGTTCGTTTCTTTAAATAAATCAAGTTGCTTGATCCTTTGGCGTTGAAGAGCTATGAAGCCAGTTGTGTCACTGTTTCGTTTTTGAGGGGCTCCTGATTTGAGCAAATGTTGAACATATATAAGGGACTGGAGCAATGTAGATTTGCCAGAGTTCACAGACCCGATAAAGAAGGAATCGTCTTTAAGACTCAGTATAATTTTCGAGATACCCCAATTGACATGACCAGATGCAATGAAAACTTGTTCGGCGGGAACTCTATAAGTCCTTTCTAGATAATCTTGGAAAAATCGAAGACCCTTTTCTTGTGCTGTTTTGTTATTAGGGAAAAAAAGATCCGCTTTGGTAATCACGAACTGAATTTGCAGTGCGGGCCAAAATTCAAAAACTTTACTTTCCAAAGACATCGGAAAATCTTGAGCCGAAACAACATACACCAAATTGGCCCAAGGGGGTACACGATCCATTATCAGAGCTGGAGATTCAATTGGAAATTGGGAATTCTCGAATTTCTGGTGGAACTTAACATGCCGACATCGGAGACACTCGAGATCATAAGGACTATATTTACTTTGAATATCTTCTGCTACCGCATCATTCTTTCTCTGTTTCTCTAACTTTCCTTCATGAAACAGTTTTGCCCCGTTTGCTAGAAGAGTTTTATCCTCATCGTTTAATTTTTTTAGTGCATTGGCATACACATCATCTAGATTTTTCTTGACAGGGGGCTTGACGTTCACCTTTTCCTTAATATAAAAGCCTGGCTTTTCTCTTTGTTCACTTTGAAGTTGGATTCCACAGGATTTGCACTTTGGTATCAGTTTGTCCGGTAAGAAATCTAAAACTTTGATAAGAGAATAAGATCGTAGTTGGAAATGAAATGAATTTAGCCGCGTATATGGTATAGAATTAACACTCTTCACGGCTGTGATTAAACGTAGCCCATTCATCAGATCCTAGTCAAGACAACTAAACTGTGGAGAAGTAATGGGAGATGCGAAGGCGAAGAGATCACGTGATCGATTTTACAAGATGCGGGCTGAAATGCCTTACATAAGATATGTATAACCTGCACATAACTAAAGAGAATACGGTCGCGCAACCGTTAAATTAAGGTCGTTTGAACTCAATAACCCCTATTGCGTGACAGCTGCAGGGTGCACATAAACAGTGTCAATGTGGTGGCCATGATTGGCGACTCATACTGCGGCGGATTCCGATAAAGAACAATAGCAGCAAGATATATACACTTAGAGAAAGAAGACTGTGGAATTGTACATGCACTGCTCATTCATGTCGCCAATTTTCTTTGAGTCTTGTCATTGAGCTGCAGAGCTTGAAATTCTGTCAAACAAGAGAAAGGTAATAACGGCTAAGAATCATTGACCAAAATGCACATTTACGATGTTTAAATGGAGGGGGTCCTCGGTACCTATAGAGTTTTCGGAGAGCTAATATCCCCGCCGTTAGTTGATTTTGCCGCGTATCTTATGTAGAAACGCTTAAGGTTGACGTAAGTCGGGTTACTGCTTAGGAAATTGTTACAAATAGAAATACATTCAGGAAGTATCTGCAAATCGTTGAAGAAGCTCGAAGAAAATAAGAGAAAAAACTATTGTAGATTTACACCACACGTGGCGAAATATCGCTCTCTTGATGAAGCTAATTAAAAGGATTTGACTTAAAACACGGCCGGACTCAGGATTTTCCAAAGATCACTTTAAGACGTTTCTCCTGGAGCGTTTTTCATTTACGTCCGATGTTTTTTGAAGTTTTCGAGGACCAGCTTGCTTGTACTTGAATTAATTGTCATATTTCATTCAGTCATGAACCGGGCAAACAATTCGACGATCAAAAAGCCAGATTTATATTGACGTGGCTCGTAAAATTCATACATATTGCAAAACTAACTCACTTGAATTTGGGTAACCAGAGGCAAGAATCTGATTTCTGTGTTTATCAAGACTTATGATTGTACGTATTTGAATTTAGAAGCGCTGAAGAACAACGCCAAACGAAATTGAAATCGCAAGCTCTTGCGTGGATGACATCGGCACAGGATTCACAAAGTCTTGATTCGGATTAGAAGAATCGAATTATTAAGTTCCGTAAGTTTGTACATTTATCGTTTTCTTATCTGGCCAAGGTGCATTCAGGTAGCACAGCCGAAATATAGAGACATCAAGATTTCCGTTAAATTCTGATGATGCGAAGAAATACAACAGAGGCATATAATTGATTAAGATAAGGAATACACTTCAAAGAAAACGTATGGGTCGAAGAGACGTGACAGTACAACTTACATATTCACTACTTGAAAAGTTTGTGAGGTACTTAATTCGGTGCGAGTGCTAACCAACGATGTTGGGAAATGGTATTTCGTAATTAGGTCGCAAACTTGAATTAGGTAGAATGAAACTAAGGGAAATGGATAATTGTAACAAGTTTATACCGTCCCAATAAGAACTGAAAACTTGAACTTGATATAACGTTGAATTGTGGAAGAGAACCATGGATACATTGATTTCTTGGATCAAATCGATAAGTTCTCGACTCATTTCAAACAATTACACATTTTCACTGGCAAGCCTCCTTTCTATAAAGAATACGATCATTTCCGTTAAGCAGATGTCTGAAGCCGTTGGTTCACATCTCAAACAACATCTTCAACCTAGATATCGTGAGTCAGTAGCGATTTTGGGTGAGTTGAAGTGAGTTTAAAATAGAAATCACATTCTCCAGAAAAAAACCTTCACTTAACTTTGTATCCAAGTACAATGAGGCTGGACGACTGTGTCATCACTACTGCTATCACGCAAAAGCTCCTTTTTCGTGCATGTGCATACTCATATAGCTCACTTGGGCAGTGCAATCCAAAATTTTTTTTCTCTTCGCGTAGCTTCTTTTGATTTCACTTTGGAAGTCTTCCATTGTATTTCAGTTAACGATGAATCTTTTGTCGCCTTCCGTGTAGATGCCCCTGCACATATATCAGACTTTAGGGTTATGAGATTTTCTAAGCATCCACTTGCAAAAACAATAATGTGACTTCTAACTATACCAAGACAGTTAGCCCGAAGAATGAACAACTGTGATTCTTGAAAACATAATTATGTCAACACATCTTGGTCGAAAGCTGCAATTCATTAGAAATTCCCTTTATAGGGAAGACTTAACGTGCTCTTCATATAGTCATAGAAACACAAGTGCCTGCTCCTATCAAATAGTAGCTTGCTTCAGACTTCCCACAGAAACCTTAAATATCGCTCCCTGAAACCCACCTGCTCATAATTTAGAAACACACTTTACACCCTCAACAGCTAACTTTCCTGCAGATCAATCCTTTTGCGTCACAGTGGGGTGACCTCATAATGCTGTGCGGCAAAATAACTTCAAAGAATTCGCAAACTTTCAGTGCTCCTGACTACCAGACAATTTTTTAAAATATGCAGAGAAAAATTCATAAAAATTAGGAAAAGGTTCTACATTCTGATAGGAAATAAGATAAGCTACAGAATATTTATCTTTTATTCACATTTTAACTTTTAAATTTTGTTTACTGCCACTGGGCCGACAACACACAACAAATAAACTTAAAGTGTTCCTAACCATTTAAAGTATCTGCAAACTTGACTAAAACTGTCAATCACGGCCATGAATTCCAGTTCCGTAGCGATAAAAGAAAAAGCGGAGATTAGTAAAAATATATAAAAGAATTTTCTTCTGTTTGAAAATGTGTCACGAAAGGCTTTCCTAATTCAGGAACATATCTGACTTTGATTCAGTTAGTCCAAATCAATTTAAAGCTAGGATAGCACAAAGTGCCTCGCATTAAAAACTCGGGCGCGCAACCTTTCAGAATGCAGCACAGCCACGAACGGCAGAAATCGCTGGGAACTCCGAATTGGCTTTAATCTTTAAATTTCGTTGACATGGTATCAATGAATTCTACAAATAGATTAAGTTCAAAGAGACTAAAGAATGGGTGTTTTTGCGCCTGGGTAAGAATTTGCGCGACTCCCATGATCAAAACAGTAAATTCTACGAAGACTTTTGGTAATCACACGCAAGTCTATGATCATCCGACATACAACTTTAAATCTACATTTTTGCAGCGATATGCCGGATATCTCGTCTCATGGACAGCAAAATCAATTAAACAAGGAATGGTTGCGCGTTCATAACCATACGTTTTAAGACCTCTTAAATCTGCAGAGTCATATGCATGCAACAGCACAAGAACGTGTAGCGGCTAAAATGCTCGTGGTGATTTCTATTTTCCCTTTCCGGAACTATCCAGAGTAGTACTTGAACGGATTTAATATTTTCGATCTGTTCCCATGAGGCACCATTAAATAGTTTAACTGATTTATTTTCCATCTTATAAGAAGAGTTTGATCAGAATGAATGATGTGGACGATTTAATGCAATATTAATTATGGCACGTTGTGGTTCATTGACTAAAAGGGAATTCTGAAAGCTCTCAAACCAATGGAAATTTATGAGTAGTGACTACGAGAAAAACTGCCTAGCTATATAAACAATCTTGGAATTTCAAATTCCAGACTTCGAAAAATCAGTATTTCGCTCTAAATTAACGTAAACTTCAAGCTGTACAGGCCCTCTTAGATCCAAAGTCCCGGCAGGATCTGTTACATATAATATTTGGAATGTTTAAGACAAATAAGCGAAGCATAATGGAATGTTTTATCAACTAAAGTATTTTGCAGAAAGAGAAAGCTACAATTTCTTTGATAAATAGACACTCAGTGCACTGCATGATTCTATGCTGTTGTAATGGGATCAAGTTTATAAGTCAAATTTCTATTCCTTGTTTAGCAGTTTAAAATGTCGAGCTGTATGTATGATCTATTGCCGTGCATTGCTGTGCATAACCGTTGTGCATCTATGAACTCACCATGCAAAAGAACTAAAGTACAGCGCTTATGTCTGGGGGACTACTTTTCCCACGGGAGTTCTCGACACATCTATCGCTACTCGCTGTTTCAACTACTTCTTTTCTTGCTCACACCCCAGTGTTTGCAAATTCCTCAATTACACGTCCACGGTTTGGCTTAATTCTAGCTACTTGTCTGTCAATTTGAACCTCAGATATTTTTTGTCCCGCATCAGATTACGTAACACCCACTTTTGCGTATTCTGACAGCCCAAACCGTATACTGACCAGAGGGCAATTCCTTCGAAGAACACCACAGCTCTGTAAGCCAACTTCACGGCAATTCGATTTGATTGATTGTTTTATTGGGTCTTTAGAAAAGAAGCCCTTATTTCATTTCCTCATCCCTCAGATACATTTCTTGTTGTTTTAAGGTACCTACACACCTCTACTTCTCTGATTCAAGTCGGGAAGCATATCAACACAAAATTTCAAACAAACGTCAATTTAGATTTGCGTTTACGAATTTATATATCGAGAAGCATACAAGTTCAAATTAATGACAAAAAGATCCATTTCAGCTTCACCACGCGTCACAAAACTGTCCCGCAAAAACTCCCATGGTGGCAATGATTACGCCTCTCGAGCTGCTGAAGTGTGGGAGGCTGTCGGTGCGTGTGCGGCAACAATGGGTATACATGCCATAGCCATCAAACTGTACGATCTGTGCTTGAACAATAACCCCCTGTCAATTAAAGCACTAATCGGGTGGAGTAAACTGCTTCGCCTCAATGACATTAGCTTCAATGAGACAGTAGGTTCTCAAACAGCCTTGCGGCGTCTTAGCGAAGCTACAGACCGCTTTACAGAATTAGCCAAAAGCTTCGAAATATACAAGGAACTAACAGAGTGCTATTTGCTCTTAGGATTGACTGACCAAGCACATCAAACAATTCAGCACGCTATTGTCTTAAGTCCTGAGGTAGCAGAGTTACATTTGTTGTTGGGGCAGACCTTAATTCGTGCGGGCCTCCGAGTTCAGGCAGCTACTGCCTTGAAACGTGCACTTGAACTTCTACCATCCAATATGGGCGAATTTTCCGCCGAAAATGTGGAAGTGGCTCGCAACACGCATGCTGAATTGGCTGCCATAGCTGCCGCTGATGGTCATTTTGAAGTTTCGATCGAGGAGTTGAAGCAAACTCTCCAATTGCCCCCACCACCCCTTGCCCGTCTCAATGAATATGTAGCACTTTGGTGTGCTTTGCTGACTGCATTAGAACGTGCTGGTAGAGTTAGTGAAGCTCTTGAAGCTTGCGAGCGCGCGGAGTTAGCTGTCGGCGTGCTGCCTAGAATTCTTATAACACATGCATACCTTTTGTTACTTGAGGAAGATAAGGACAAAGCGTTTGAAGCTGTCCGCCTTTTGAACAGGGTAGTGGATTTAGAGCAACAAGAGAGCGCGCACTCGAAACCAAAGGATCTAGCACAACAGAGCCTGGAACAAAATGGCCAGGCTCATCAACATGTACTGAGTTCAGAAAAAGACACCGTAGATGATGCTACAGGTGATTTTTTACCATGGTGTCTACTCGGAAAAGCTTATACTCTCTTATTTGCCCCAAGGGCAGCCTATGACCTGTACCAAATTGCTTTGCGGCGCGCAAGTCTGCTGCCTATAACTTGGTTGGCTGTGGGAAAACTCTACTTAGAGTTGAAGCAGCTTCCTGATGCATTAGCTGCGTATTCACAGGCTTTAAGACTCCAATTAAACGAAGATCTGCCAGGCACAGCAGCAGCTTGGGATGGGCTTAGTTGTGTGTACGAGCGTTGTGACCAGCAATTAACAGATGCTGCTGACCTGTGTCTGCGTGCGCTGTTGTGTTTTGCCGCATTTGGTGACGTTGAATCCGCACGCGAGTACGAGGAAAGAGCTCAGAAGTTGAAAGATGCTGCAGAAGGAAAGGGTCCCGTTCCTCCACTCAAATCGCCTTTAGGTGTACCTAATTATTTTTTACGTGATTTAGTTACGTTGTTACCCAGTGAAAGAATTGCCTTGATTCAGCAAGCAAAAGACAAGGCTAAAGCAGAGGAAAACCCTGTTGCCTCGGGATCTATGATGAATCAAAGTATAGCTGCTTCTGGATCTATTTCGGTGCCAAATTCTGTGCCACCTGTTACGGTAATTCCAAATTCAAGCGGAAACGCTCAAAACGTTACAATGGGTCCTTCTAACGGGGGAGCACCATTTGGTGTGAGCACGAATGGCGTGAATGGTTCGGGTATAGCTAATGGTGCACCAACTTCTGAAGAGTACCGACCAACTCATGGTGAAAATGGTGGCTCTGTTCCTGCTCCAGCCATGCCTGGCACACCCCAATACGTCGGGGTTTCTACTGCCCCACAAGGAGCTCCTCAAGGAATATATGGACTGTATAAAGCAAATGAAAAGCTGCCAATCCAAATGGCACCCAATTTCCCTCCGGGGCGTCAAATATGGCCAGGGCAAGAACATTTGGCCAACCAACCTCACATCCTTCATGGCCCCCCTCAGATCCACGCTCAGTTTGCCCCACCTCCAAATGGCATGTACCCAACGGGTCAGCTTGGTCCTCCAAGACAGCCGATGGCAATGCCACAGATGCTGCCAGAGGGTTATCCAGTGGCTGGTCCTCATGGATACGTTTACGGGCAATATATGCCTGTCCCTGGAGGCATGTTGGCGCAGGTTCAGCCTTATAATTGGAGGAGGTAAAATTCGGTGGCTTCGCTAAAATAGCTACATTTTGTCTGATACTATTAAAAGCTTGCTACGTGTTGCTATAGACATTGTTTCCAGTTATTATTAGGTGGCTGAGCGAGCTAGAGTCAAAAAGAAAAAAAGATGTCTTCATTAGGCTGAAATACTCCATTGGTGTCTACATGAAATTTGAGTGCTCTCGATGCTTATTAACCGTAATAAAGCTTTTAGGCTATGAGCTCTATTTAGATAATACCTTACAATGTCTCATCATAGATTCCTAATTAAAGAAGATAACTGCAACCATGACCCTGTAAATACGTCTGATGAGTCGAGTAAATCATGAATTTCACATTTGCTCAACTCCTTCACCTCACTGTATATTCGTTTCAATTGTTTAATACCTCTTCCATTCTCAATGAGAACACCAATATCTGCGTCGACAATTGGCAATATGTCCCCGTGACTGTCGCCCACATAAATAAATCTTTCGCCTGGGTGGTCAGCTTTGAGTTGCCTCAACATTTGTAGTTTGTCGTGACCTGTCCGTATATTGAGTTCGGCTTCAAACTTGCCTGTGGTAATATCGTCATCTAATTGGAGATTGTTCGCCAATACCTTCACGTTCGTAATACCCTCAAGAGAGAGACGCTTCTCAATTAGTGGTTTACACCAATTTATACTCAAAATGTATACCGGTTGATTCCAGTTCCGCAAGAGTTTAGAACAATGTGACATCAACTCTATATCTTTTGCCGCCTCGCAAAATTTCAGAATGTGTACACCTTTAAAAAACTCATGGCATTCAAGTCGACGAATGGACTCAAGTTCAACATTCTTCAATTGCTTTTGAAAATTGACTTCCTTCTCGATTGAATCAATATCCCCGTACTTGGTTCGGAACAGCTTTTCAAAATCACTTAATGACGTCATATATTTTTCGGTAAAATATGAAAAAGGTAGTTCTTTGGGGCAATTAGTTTCAGCTATGTGTGCAATAAGGGATGTCGTATCCTTTATTGTAATGGTTTCGTCCCAATCTAAGACTAGGATAGGCATTTTGATCAATGACTGTGGAGTGCTATTCAATTTTAAATGAGCTGAGCAGATAAGTCTTTGCAGTGCTTTGTGATTTCCACTTTGAAAAATTCCGCTCGATCTCCAACTGGGCTTCAAGGCGGAAAATAGGTGAACGAAATTTGCAGTTGAAACCATGAATTTCAACGGTCGAAACAGGACGTTTATATTACCTAAAAAAAGATAAACACACGGAAAAAGATATTTAATATAAAAAGTTGAGATTTTTTGGATTGTCCTCAAAGTTACATAAAGCTTTTCAACATTTTTGCCCTGATTTGTCTCCAATTGTTTTGTGGAGAACTCTAAATTGGTTCAAATCGTAAGAGACCGCAAAGGTTTTTCAAAGAGCACAAAGCCAATTATACTTGAAGGACTTTGTTTGTTCCGGAAGCTGTCCCGTAGTGATCAGTTGGTAAATTCTACTCAGCTAGAGGGTATCTATAGCGATAAGTATTGTTCGTGGGCTCGACATACGACCATGAAAAGAATATACATCATATAAAAAATGGAATATATCAGTATGATATCATCACTGTTTTCTTCAGGTTCAAATCTTTTCACTTCTTTTTTTTTAATTTTGGTTTAATATCTATCTTATTGTTACCCCTGAACCATGCACTTAACACATCGCACATCAAAGCTTACTACTCCACAATGTCTAAAGAAATTGGTGAATTGGGTCACCTCGACCAAACAAAGATTGAAAAGTCAAGCGACAAGGCTACCAGTTCAACTGGGTCAGCCTTCGAGGGTAAAACTGAGGAGCAAAAGCTCAAATTTGAAGGTAAAACCGAAGAGCAAAAGCTCAAGTTTGAGGGAAAGACTGAAGAGCAAAAGGCCAAGTTTATGGGCAAAACCCAAGGCCAAGTTGGAAAGTTCGAGGGTAAGACAGAGGGCCAAGTTGGCAAGTTTGAGGGTAAGACTGAAAATGTAGGTAAGTTTGAGGGTAAGACTGAAAACGCTGGGAAGTTCGAAGGAAAGCCAATTGGTAAGTTTGAAGGAAAGACCGAAGGGTCTTTAGGCAAGTTTGAGGGTAAGACTGAGAATCGGGAGCAGAAATGAATTTAAGTGTAGGTTCCACTTATATAATTTAATTAATTGAAATTTTGAACTATTCTTGTACCTAGGGCGTAATTACCATGTTAGGAAGTATAGGAACATGAAGCATTGCTCCGAAAACATAATGAGTACCAAAATCTTTTATGGGCCTCTCTTCCATCCGTCTACGTCTTCTTTTTCTTTTTTTTTTTTTTTTTAGTCTTTCCTGAAAAAAATTAGTCCAGCAGGTTTTGAAATAACTTTTCTGGCGAAGATGTCAAAAGAACCCCAACCGCTTACTCAAGAGCAGCTTAAAGAGTTTCAGGGAGTTCTAAACAATTTATTGAATCCAAATGGGAACAATCCTCAAATGGATAGTTATATTTCCAGCACCTTTGATTATCTCCTGGGAGCATTAAACAAAATTGACTCCGCTGACGACAAAGACAAAGCAACCGACGAAGTGTCAAAAGATGTCGTTAATAAGCTTATTTCTTGGGCACAGCCTTTTTTAGATCAATGGAACGCTGAGCAAAACAATGTTGAAAGTGATGTGAAAGAAAACTTGCAGAAGACAGAGTCGGGTTCCGATAAGTCTTAGTGGTCAGAAACAGAATCTGTATGTTTTCAGTATAAAATCGGGTCATTATTTATAGTATGTGTCAGAATTTGTTTAAAATTAATATATCTCTGATTTATCTCTGGTGTTGGTAAGAGGGATGGTTGGATTCTATCCATGTTTCGGTATTTTTTGGCATGAATCTTAGCAATCAATGGATCTGGTGAAAGGAAAACACAGTATATTCTTGTTTATTTTCTCTTTCCTTAGTTTGTCTCCACAACTTAACTCCGAGATTATAAAGCCATGAACCGAAACATTAGATGCTTAACACAGAGAAAAAAATTATACAGAAATTGAAGAAGAATTGCAAAACCTTTAAGAATCGATTTGTGACTGTGTTAATTGCGTATCACATACTCCATTTTTGCTCGACAGATACTACCATTATCTCGTATCTGAGAACTGGTTATCGCGACCCAATCGTTTTTCTTTTGACACTCGCTTCTAAATTAAGAGACATTACTTATAAAAAAAGCTAAGTGATCGGGATTTGGTCTATAATGAAATTCGCCAGTATCTTGACTCTTTCATTTGCAACTGTTGCTTCAGCCTTGAACGTTCCGCAAAACTTGCAATCTCTCTTATCTTATGACTCATTAGTGGAGAGCGACTTCTCCTCATTAACTGATTATGTTGTAGACAAAAAATACTCTTTGCTCCAATTGCATCGTAAACTTGTATCTATTCCATCAGTTAGCAGAACTGAACATGGAGTTTCGATGTGGCTTCTGAGGTATCTCAAAGATGCTGGTCTTACCGTGGAATTGCAGCCAGTCTTAAACGACACAAAAAGTTACAACGTGTACGCTTACATCGGTACTACTAGAAATACACTGTTGCTTTTGACATCTCACATCGATACTGTCCCTCCATACATCCCTTACTTTGTAAATGGCACCGAAATTCATGGCAGAGGTACATGCGACGCCAAAGGCTCTGTAGCTACTCAAATCATCGCGTTCCTCGATTTGATGAAACAAGGTGTTATAAAAGAAGGAGATGTGTCTATGTTGTTCGTTGTTGGTGAGGAAACTCAAGGCTTCGGCATGAGGGAAGCTTCAAAGTCATTGAGCGCTTCGTGGGACACCGCTATTTTTGGTGAACCAACCGAAAACAAATTAGGAGTGGGCCACAAGGGTATTGCGCTGTTCGAAGTGATTGTAGATGGCAAGGCTTCGCATTCAGGCTACCCTGAATTGGGTATTTCTGCCACTGAAATCATTGTTCCTATTCTTCTCAATTTGCAACAATTGGACTTACCCAGATCAGACCTCTTGGGTCCAAGTACTTTAAACATCGGTCAAATTAATGCCGGTGTTGCTTTCAATGTTGTCCCAGCACATGCTAGAGCTTCCATCGCTATTCGTGTGGCTGCTGACCCTGAAAAAACCATTGCTATGGTTAAAGAAGTTGTAGAGGTCAACGAGCATGTGCGTCCTCTTGACGTTTTCTGCACCGTTCCTCAGTACCTAAACTATGAAGTTCCTGGCTTCGAGTCGATCATTCTTGCCTACACTACTGATATTCCCAACCTTACTATTCCTTTAAAGAAAAGATACTTGTACGGACCAGGCTCAATTCATGTTGCGCATGGTGATAATGAATTTGTTGAAAATCAGGACTTGCTTGATGCTGTTGATGGCTACAAAAGATTAGTCGAGTATGTTCTCGAAAATTGAGATGAAAATTGAATGGAAGCCAACGCGGCTCCAATTCTAAAAGCTTTGCAACTAACAACTTTAATTAACATTGACTTCAGATAGTAATGTACACAATCTCTATATCCATCCCATGTAATGTCACGAGATGGACTCAAACCATGTGCTCCTCAATATAGCTCGATGTCAAAACAAACAGAAATGAAAATTCTGTCTGCTGGTAAAGACCATACGGTCTCACCAACACCTGCATCTCTACAATTGGTTAGATAGTAACGTTTTTTATTACTAGTATGGACCTGTTTACTTCAAAAAAAGCCTGCGAAGAGATATTATATACTCCTTATATGCCGGAGCGTTCAGTTATTTTGGTAATAGAAATATAATTCATGGAGACAATTGACACTATTTAAGTTACAAATCGTGGTTTTCCGCCCGTTGACTAGTTATATTCTTTTAAATTTTTTTTGTGGATTTCTAGCTTTTAAAGCCGCATCTGTCCTCCGAAATTATGCCTTTGTCAACTTGATTCTAAATCAACATTCTTAACAACTCAATGTCTGCGGTCTTCACAGTAAACAAAATAGCATTGGTTTGTAATTTTATTAAGTATATTATTTTGTAATGACAGTTTTACTCGACTCGAAGGAAAGAGTCTACGAGGTTTACCCAAAAGGTTTGCAGTTGGCTGCAAGGCCATCTCTCTCTATACGCAGCACCAACAGAAATCAACTAGCCGTCAGGTTTATTTCCATACACATACACATTACCAGATATTCCCTAGGACAATATCGCCTTCAGCATATAATGGGAAAGGTTCCAGCTTGGAAAAGACTTGGTCTTTCCGTAAAGAAAGACGTGCACAATAATGCTTTGCAAACAACAGAGCATCTCGGAGATGAGGTAGTCACAAATAAAGTTGCAAAGAAGCTAAGCAGAAGTTATTCCGAGGGTCAAGATAAGAAGGAAAAGAAACCGCCAAAACGTAAAAAGCTCCCTAAAGCTGACCGTAAACCCCCACCTGAGAAGGATCAATTAGCATACTTGAAACAATTCGCTGAGGACAAAGACAATTGGAAGTTCAGTAAGCAGAAACAAAACTGGCTACTAAAAAACATCGAAACCATTCCTCAAGAATATGAAGCAGCTCTTAAATCTTACGTTGATAGTATTCAAGGTGGAGCTCGTCTGAGACTTGAAGAGCAGCTAAAGGAGGTTGTGGATGAATGGAATGCTATTGCGAAGAAGCTTGAGGAGAAAATAGAGGCCGAATTGTTTGGCAAGAAGGAAGACTCTGAACTAAAAGACGATGCTGTAGAGAAGAAGAGTGGTGGTGAAGATAAAACTGAAGTGAAGAATGGTCCTTCGATGGAATATGCGCTCAAATGTAAATCGCTCTTGGACGTGTTGCTAGATGAGCCTGTTTTATTGATTGGGGCTGAGGAATCTGTTATTGATGAGGTAAATGTCGAGGACATCAAAACAGAAGAAGGAGACAAAAAAGATGAAGATGAAGCTGAACCAAGTGACAATTCCGAGGGCAGCGACAGTAGCAGTGAATCCTCCGAAGTTCCTGAAGAAAACACAGATAATTTGATTATTGAAGAGATTGAGGTTAACGACTACGTGAAAGCAAATAAAGAAAACTGACTATAGATTTAATCCATGACTTACATGCTATTTCGAAACCTTCTTGGTATAAATCCCTATTAGCCTTTTTGTTAATATTGTAGGGTTTGAATTGAGACCATACTGGGCACCTGATTCAAAGTCAGTCAGGAATTGTCACCCAAACAGATTGACAACGTCAAAATTATTTAGGAAAATATAATTGATAATAAAGTGAGAATTTTTTTTATATTTCGAACAGTGAAGTAAATTTAGCTAGAATTTCATTGCTAATTCTTTATTTCTGAGCTTCCAACTTAATTTATGAGTCGTCCCACTATATTGGGTTCAATCTTATCTCAATACTGATCTACTTCATCAAGAAAATCTGCGCAGCCACATTTTACTCAGAATCAATTTTTTGCAATTGAACTCACATTAGTATAATCTTTGCACCATGTCCTTCAATGTCAAATCATTGGAAGACCCTGCCCGAGATGTGGATCCCGATCTTAGATATATGGCTTTAGAAGATTTCCAAAAGAGTCTCAATAACCCGAAGATTCAAGTTAAAGGCGTCGCGGCCTTCATTCCCACCCTCTTCAAATTGCTTCATGATCCAATTTCCGATGTCCAGAATCAAGCCGTTCAGGCTTTTGCACCTCTTGTACGTCACATTGACGACACAGAGACTGTTCGAGTAGTGAATGAGTTATACACTGAAGCAGACAAAGCACAGAATCAGTCGAAGTTTACAACCTCCGTTCCCAACTTGGCACTAAGATCAATTTTTCAAAACTCTCATGCTCGCTTCGGGAAGCAATTGTCGAGGGTCACTATAGATACCCTTCTTCCCCAAATCCTTCAACAAGGAAGCATGACTTTGAGCAGAATTGAGATTCTCATAGATTTAATCAAGTCCCTAGGTTCCGTTCTCACCTTGGAAGAGATCTTTACGATTTTTAGAGCCTTGATGACATGTGCATTCAGTGAGCATGGTATCGTCAGTAAACGTTCAATTGTCGCTATTGATGTTTTGCTAAGCCATGTTAAACTTGCGTGTTCTGGTCAAATCCTGTTGCAACGACAATTTATCGATACCTCACTTCTCGATATGATTTCTCTTTTCAGACAACAAGAGATTTCAATTTCAGCTAATAGAACTATCTTTACCTTATCTCAGACAGTGCTAGCGCACGTCAGAACGTCCAGACTTTGTCTTCTTACTAGTCTGACTGTCGATTTATTGTTCTCTTTAATATCTGAAAAGCTTAATCTATCGGATCTAGCCTCGGATGAGGACGTCGAAGACTTAGACATTGATCTTTTGGCCGAGAAAAACTTTCTTCGCAATGAAGCACTATCCACCTTAAGCATTTTGATCCCTTGTATTTCCTTTGAAGGATTTATTGGTCCTTATTTGCCTTCTTTGGTCTTGTTATTGGAACTGTTTGCCAACTACGATCCTTTGGGAGATCAAGACCAGGATGACTATGACATAGATGATGACGAGGATATAGATTTCTCTGATGATGAAAATATTGAGCAAGATTCCCTGGATGGGTCTGACGGTCTTGCATCAATGTTACGGTCTCTGGCCCTCATTGCGTTGGGACAATTGCTCTCTAGCGACTTACCAGTTCTACAGACTATTTTGAAAAGCAAATTGGGCGCCCAGATGGTCAATGCTATCGGTGATAAAGCTGCTGAAGTCTCCAATGAAGCTATAGCTGACACTGTTTTGACATTGCGTCTCCTTTCAAATCCTTGCCGCAAAGGCGAACCTTACAACAATAGCACCAATGCTTTGGATCCTACTTTCGCTCAAGAATATGTTCCCTTAATTGAAAAGCAAGTGTTTGAGAATCTACTCACTGTAAATGGAATAGCGCGGCTTCCAAAACTGGAGGTTTTATTAGAAACTCTCATTTCCTCAATGGCCCCTTTTTTGAGTACAGATTTTATGACCTCTCTTATGTCAAGACTTGTCGAGTTGAAAGTGTCTTTGCACAGCCATCCCGAACTCATAGGCCTTTATGGTGTCGTCTTAGATACATATCCCTTAGATCAGATCTCAAACTTGCAATTCCTTTTGAGCGACCTAGCTGAAGCTTTAAAGGGACAAAGAGCATATAACAGCTCTATCTCCAAATTCTTGCACGTATGTAAAGTGTTTTATTGCAAAAAGCCTTTGTCGGAGGTTCAATCCACGGTGGCCAATGAGAAGTTCTTCCGTACAATTGCCGAAAGAGTCAACTCTCGCCAATATTCAAGCGATGTTAGACAACAGCTTCTAGGTAACATTTCTGAACTCTTGATACAAATCCCTATTACGGAGGAAAACCAGATACTTGCGGTTAAAACTTTTAGCGAAAGTTTGAACTACGAAGTGACTGTAGCTTATACTATTGAGTGCTTAAATCAAATCTGTGAGCGAAATTCAGAGTTGTTTGATTCAATGGATCTTTCTGTATTGATTATTGAGAAGCTTAGTACATATTTGGGAGCTGGCGACTCAGCTTTGTACGGTAGTTCTTTAACTCTTGTTCAAACAATTTTTGAGAGAACTACATATAATGGTGATATCGAAGTGATAAGAATGCTTAATCAAAAGCTTCTTACTTTACTAAGTGCTTCATCTGATCCACATTTAATTAACAAAGCTTTGTTTTCATTAGGGTACATTTTGGAATATCTCAAGGCTGACGAGGCGAGTGTCGAAGCAATACTTAATGTAGTAATTCATTTCATCTCAGTTGATAATGATGAGATAAAAAGCTACTCTTTGGAATTTTTGGCCAGGAAGTTATCGGTGAACAATCTCATGGGTGGTAACTCTTTGTATAACCTCGCACTCAATCGGCTTGATCTTAGCAAGTTCATGTCGGCAAAGTTCATTGCAATTATTGTCGATGAATGCAACCTCACTATAGAAATCGCAAAAATTGAGGATACCGTTTTATCGTGTCTTCAAATCAAAGACACCGGAAAGCTGTTCGTATTCGGTGTGCATTTCTTGGGTTGCATTTCATCTGGAAGCAAAGCCACAAAATTGACTTTTGATGACTTCTTGTCTATTATTAATAATGGTTTTAGTGAAATGGTGTCTTTAGCTGCGGCTAGAGCTTTAGGCTTGAGTGTTTTTTCTGATTTCGATGCCCAATTGCCAGTTTTGTTGAACTGTTTCCAGAACCTCAGCAATACCAATGACCAGAAAAAATCCCTTCTACTTCTCTCGATTAAACTGATTTTGGAGCAGCATACCATTGACACTAAAAGGCCCGCCCTCTCTCTCATTTGGGATACTATTGTCATTGCGGTATCTAATTTCAGCTATGACTTCAATCATGATGATGTGCCTGTCCTTAAATTAGCAGGAGAAATATTAAGTATGGTTGCGTCTCTCGATAACACCCAGGATTATCAGTCCAAGATTTATGAGAATTTCAACTCGCCAGCTGTTTTGTGCGGGAACAATTCCCTGGTATATGTCATGATTGTTGTAACCAAGATGCTATTGAGTGATTATAAAGGAGAATTCAACGAGAAAATAATTGAACAAGTAATAAGTCATCTTCCAAAGCAGAATTTGGATCTCAAGCTGGCTATTATTAGCACTATACTTACAGGAGTTTACAATAAGTCTACTACAATTGCAACAGTCGCGGACGACGTCATTCTTCCACTCATATTTGATGAGTTGAGCGCGAAAGATGAATTTAAAAAAGTCATTCCGATGGGTCCATATAAATACGTTGTCGATGAAGGTCTTGAAGTGCGCAAATTGTGCTACGAGTTAATTAATGCGATGATTAGTGTCAGTGACACCTTTACTCAAGACCAATATCTCCATGTCAATAAGGTTAGAATTATAGAAGTTCTTCTGGCAAAGGGGTTAAATGATTCGGAGAACGACATCATTAATTTGGCGGCTGAAAATCTCATACAGATAATTCAAAACGATCATTTCTTTTTGACACAAATATCTAATCTCCAGGAGCTTATACACTCCTTGGCTAAGCTACTGAGTCGGAATCTCCGCAGTAAGGCGACCACTCAAGAAGCAGAAAGTCACGGAGATACGTTAAGGGCGATAATTAGACTTTCAAAAGTCATCAATAATGCGCTTGTTAGTGATAGCGCATTGACGAGCGAATGGAGTCATTACTACAACGACCTCAAAACTCGACACCAGTTACTATTCCATGCAGCTGTTTGAAGCTACTAAATTTACTCATTCTGAATCGTTTACAAATACGCACTTGGGTGCTAACTTTCGCAAATATTTACGTTTATGTCGGACTTCCTGTAGCGGCAAATTGCGACTTCGAATGAGGGGAGCAAGTAGTCATGTCAGGGAATCGTTAAAGTTATATAAAGCCATTGGTATTTGTTTTGTTCTGAACCGATATAAATTTTCTTTTCTCCAAAAGATAGTACAGTGTATCTTCTTCCCTTTACAAATCCAAAACCAATCAGAAATTGAATATCAATGAACCTTCTCAGTTATTTTGTCTCACAATCATAATTTATCCGAAAACCAAACTTTTTTTATTCTTTGCAAGACGATCCTTACAAATATAGAGTTTAAACACCACCCATATTTTACATAGAATGTTGATTGTTAATGATTCCCAAGAGCATCGAGTAGGCAATCGAATTTGGGCCCTCTTATACTCCACCATGAACATGCTCTACACCTTGATAGAAAACTATTTGCAACCCTTTGCAAACCGCATAATATTCTTCATTGAAAACGTTCTTTATTACATCGATGCATTCGTCGAGTGGTCACACAAAGTCAACTATTACATTAAGTTGACAACGGCATTTTTCCGATATGGAATGTATAATAAAATAAATTAGAAGCCAATGTTGCACCCCCGCGATATTCCTGCAAATCAACTAATACTATGCAGTAGAGGTCATGTATCTGCATGGTTTCTGTAACAGACCTTCTACCGGTTTGGGAAGCTTTATCAGTTGAAGTATGGGTACTATTAGCAATATTTCAAATTCAATCAATCATTTCCTCAATTTCTTGCTGTGAGTCGCAAAACAGCAAGGTATAGAATTCTGGCCTTGAAGATATGCCTGTGAATGGTTATCTGGCTGCCAATTGCACATGCACACCAAATTAGAGTTTCAAACATAGAGGTCTTAAGTAAGATACCTCGTGACATCTGAGTATACTATGAAGCTGAAAAAGATCTTCTATTTGGAACCACTATTTATGATCTTTTTTATACATGAAGCATTTTGTCATCAGAATTGAAATTGAGATCGAATTTCATTCTTCATTTTCTTGTGTCTTGGGTTTCTTTATAATCTAAACAACATCAACTACTGAATTAACATGTACACTTAAGGGAACTATTGGTCCTATATACTTTCAATTAGATGGATTTGATGAATATTTTTGGATCATTTAATAAAGTATGGTGGAATTTGCAACTTTTCTCTTTTCTCTTTTTTTGCATTGAGATTCTGACTGCAATCAAGGTATACTGGTCAATTGTGCAAAACATAATCCTCCCTCTCTGAATCTTATTAATCTTTAAAGAACGATAGTAAAGAAATTAGAATTACATAAGAGTTTTCTCGCTCAAGAAAATCTTTAGTTTTTGATTTGGTAATGTTCTTTCCAATCTTCAGTAATTCGTCATTTAGTCTATTTCCTTACCCTACTTTGGCAATTTGATTTTTTAAGTGTTTGCAAAGTAAATTTATCAGAAAAACAAAAGATTCACATTCCTTTTGCTAACGACTGCAAGATGCATCTAAACTTCTCAAGATTTTGCAACCATATTTTCTTAACTTAGACGTGCTGTTTACTTTCCTGTAGACGAGCACCTATTGAAATCCAGACAGGTGGTTGAATCATATAGTCCCTCTTAATAATCAACTGACCCCTGTAGATACTTTTAGTCTCTCAATTGAATCATGGAAGGGGCTACAAATTCCAATTCAATTCCGAAACCGGACCTCAACTCTGCAAACTCCGCAAAGGACAAGAGATATCTGGCCCAAATAGAGAAAGCCTTAAGTACATTTTACACGGTGGAGGAATGGGCGGATTATGTAACGTTTCTCTCTAGGCTTCTGAAAGCACTTTCATTTCCTGAAAAGTCAAGATCCGTTCTGTGGATCCCCCATCAAGACCAAGTCCTGAACAAACTAGCTCTATGTCTCAGTCCAACCCTCCCTAGCGGAGTGCACCAGAAAACATTGTCAGTGTACGCTTCTATTTTTGATGCACTTACAATCAAAGAACTCAATAGGCTGGCATATGTTTGGCTTCCTGGCCTTCTACTGCTTCTCTCATACGGATCAACTCAAGTTAAGCCTCAGCTCCTCGCATTATACCAACACAAGTTGATCGAACATCTTGAGCCTGGAATTCTAAAATTGATTACAAAGCCACTAATACTCTCCCTTCTTTCAGGAATAGATGATGAGAACTCAGAAATTTACGCTGATTGCTTACATTTAATCGAGCTATTTAAGGAAAAGCTCTTGAATAACACACATTTTTGGCAACAAATGTTCCTTTGCATCATTTCAAACCCAGAAAAACGTATTGGGGCTCTCAATTGGTGTTCAACCTATCTCCCCGTGTTCAGTACCATCCAACTGGGTAAAGATAGAGTGTACTCCTCTGAGGCTCAGGCTTGCATCGAAGATAGGGGTGGTCTACTTATAAGAGCAATTGCTTCTTCACTTAATACTGTCACGAGCTTCAACCCCGCGACTGATATAATTGTAATTAGAGGATTCTTTGACCTCTTGTTAGCCAGGCTCCCGTTGAACTCCCCGCTTCTAACTGAACTTGTTAGTGATTTTGATAAGCAGCTTCTTATAATGGCCTGTGTCAAAACTACCCTTAAAAAAGAAATGAGTCTCAATAGAAGGCTTTGGGCCTGGTTCCTTGGGCCAACTTCGTCAATTGAAACTCTGAATCCCACCTCACGCAAAGAGTACTTTTCTCGCTATGCCTTGGCTTATGTGAAAGATGGATTGCTCAATCTTCTTGATTGCAATTCTGTGAAGGAAAAAATTTCCGCGATCAAAATGAGTCTCTCACTCATAATTGATAAGTGGGAAATCAGTCAGTTGGTGACTCCTATCGTTTTTACCTCCATTCTCGAGACTTGCAAATCAGTTGTGTCCAACAATGAACCTTTTTCAAAAGAAATAATTCACGACACCAAATTATTCTTTAACCAGGTCGAATCATTCTATATATGGCGGTACATTACATGTGATCTTATTGCCAAAGATGGCGATGAATCTATGCTTCTTTTCATTTTAAAGAATTTTGATCTTCCAGATGATCTTTCGTCTCAGCATATTCACCTTGCTCTTCTTGTTTATCTTCTTAAGGTGACCGTTGATGCGAAAACGATATCAACCCTTGAGACATTAGTCAGCTTGTCGCGGCCTGAGCTATTGGTAGCACAATCAAAGGTTAAAAATGAAGAATTGCTGTCAAAGCAGGTGATTGAAAGAATTGAACGATACTACATGAATCTTTTTGACGATGAGACTGCTTCCCTTGATCTTGAGAGTCTGGTAGTGACGCAACTTCTTCTCCAGAAATTAGAAGACTTGTACGTGTATTATATGTGTGATTCAGAACTAAGTCTAAGATTTTCTCTGATTCTTTGTTCCTTCATTTTTGCTGTTCCTTATATTGAAGGCACTGAAGGATCATGCTCAAACCTAAAAAAGGCTGCTTTACAATATCCAAATCGTTCAAAAACAAACTCAACTGACTTCATTGATGCCACACCAATATTTGCTCTTTCAAAGCTATCTCGTCATTTGATTACAACAATGACGTGCGCAGAATCATCCACACTACTCAAAATTTTACTTTCTAATTTTTGGGCGGTCCTTGCTTCGCCATACCCAGCAAGAAATCAAGTTGAAGCAGTGAAAGCTGTTTTTGAGTTAACTACGAACTTTAATGATTATGATGTCGAAGCGGGAATCGTTAGGATGGTCATAACTTCGTCTTTAGATACTCGCTATAAAGCCTTCCAGACCTTGTGGATTCACTCAAACGATATTCAAGATTCGCAAGACATTATAGCCGGTTCCGTTTTTAGAATACTCGACGGACTACATATCGAAGGATCAAGGGAACACACTGAGGTATTGAAATTCCTTTCGGCCGCCATTAAAGAAGGTAGTGTTCCTAAACTTTTGGAAATAGCTACCGAGCCATTGATTGATTTCTTAACCACTAAAAAGGAGAGCAAAAGATGGAGTATAAATGACGATTTGGCACTTATTGTTTACCACTTGCAAGTTTTGAAGAACGTCTTAGTATCAGATCGAAGGGCTATGAAGGATGTTTTGAACCACGAGTTCGTTGCGGCAGAGAGCTTAGCTAAATTTCTGATAATTTCAAAGACTTGGAACGTATCTAGCTATAGGTCGCTTATTTTGATGTTAGCAAAAGAGCTCTTTCTGTTGAAGTTGAGCCATTCCGGTACGGAGGTCCATGAAAATGTCAGTTCATTCTCTGAGTGTATTTCCTTGTCTCTAGATTTGTATAGCATATGCACGGTTGCCTCTGATGCCAACTTTGACGAAATGCTATGTGCCACGGTCGACTCCTGTACTTCCTACATTGAATTTTCCAAGAAGAGCGACGTGCCTTTAGATGAAATTATCCTAGCTTATTTGCAAACGGTCAACAACGTTATACATATAGCTAAAGCCCTGAGTGTCTACCTTTCATATGCCCACATTCGAATGGACGACGGTGTGCCCAGAATATCAGCCTTCGTCATCAATGCGCTGAAAATTTGCAACTCTCCACGTCTTTTGAATTCTTGGTTTCAGCTCTCAAATTCGATGCTTCATATTATAAAGGGAAGTATTTTCGAATATTTATTGAGGCTCTCATCAGTAATTAATGAAAAAATCAGGTATAATTTCGAAACACTTCAGACGTTTAGCTTTGAATCTTATGTTGGCCCATCTGAAGAATCTCTTAGTATTTTGTTATCAGGTTTGGAAAACTTAATGATTGTCATTCATTCTCATATTATTAGATCAGTCAATAATGCTGCATCTTTGTCAACTCAAGGCGATAATGGGTTCTTAGGTAACGTTTTCTCTGGTGTGTTTCAAATAGAGGCACCTCAAGCCAAATCTGACGAGGAGAAAACAGTTCTTTTAGTCCTAGAGGCTATATCGCAAGCTTCTACAGTGATATTTGAAATATGGGATTGGGCAGATGGTCAACCATCTGCTCAGTTGCCAAGCAATGCTTCACAACAATCGGTAAAGTATTTGGCGAATAAAGTCAGATTCCAATCTAAGAAGGTATTAGAGTGTCTTGGTGATTTAGAAAAGCAAAGAGTTATCGAAACAATCTTGGGTGCTCCAAAGAGTACAGCGTCAAAAATAAAGATTCTTCATCTCCTTGACAGCGGCCGTGCTCAACTTAGCATTCCACATATTTTCACCTCGATAAAAGGACAATGTTACCCTCCAGCGTTGACTGAAAAGGAACGCATGTACATCTATTCTGGAGTGGACGTAAAACATTTTTCTGGGTTTTTACCAAAATATATTGATTCCATTGATTATGATATAGTCGAGGATTCGTGGGAGCAAATTCTAAAGTTCATCAAAGATGTACTCGGGCATATCTCCCATTACACCAACATTTTATTTGACATTCTTGATGTCATGCGAACTCTTGCCCTAAAAATGAAGGGTAAAAAAGTAAATTATAAGGATTTGGCGTCTTATTACCTGAACTGTTATAGTGCCATTTTGAGCAGAAGATCAGAGATAATTGATTTAATATCGGAACGCATGTTTTATAGCGAACTCGAGAACAAGATAAGGGGGTTCAACTTAGGTTTTCTAGAACAGGAAAAAATTCACTCTCTTGTTGCCGCTGCCATAAACACACTCATTGCTCCAAAATTGAAAATTAAAAGCGAACCGCTTGCCATTTACGTGTCAGCTCTACTTGTGGTCATTGGTGAAAACTATCCCATTAAGATATGGAAACAAGTGATGTACGACACATTCTCGGATAATTCATTCTTCTCAACAAGGCGCTATGCGGAAGACAATTGGAAGAAATGTTCTATGCTTTGGATCACAAACGATTCGGAAAAATTTGTTGAGCTCTTTGCCCGCGTTTCTCCCTCCCAACCAGCACCATCAGCCAACATTTTCTTGTGGGGCGACTCCTCGGAGATTCAAAATACTGTTATGTGTATTAAAAGAATCACTTATTTGCTTTTGATACAGCCGTCTGATACATTTGGCCCTCAACTTAATGATTTATTGGGGCGCCTCATCTCGACTTGGAAGAGCACAACATCATATTTAGTGCAAAGTGAGATTCTTAACTTATTCCGAGCTCTAACCCTAAAATTTTCCGAATCACATTTATTGCCGCATTGGGGATTTATCATACAATCAATTTCGGAATCCTTCCTGACCTTTTTAGATTTGAACTCTAAGGAATTCAACCTGCTCTCAGAGGAGCCGCTTTGCCTTCTTTTGTCAGCATGCAAATTACTTGACCAACTTCTCTTGTTGAATTTGGATGAGTTTAATAATAGTTCGTGGCTATTTGTAGGCGATGGCTCAATAATGGAGGTGAATGAGGCTTTCTCATATATCGATCGTCTTGCGAGAAAAACGGAACCACTCATGTCCAAAGATACACCTATTCTCATTAAGCCACCAAAAAAGGGTGAATTATCAAGACCACTCCTTCTGGGCATTCGTGAGATCAAAAGCACGGTAATGTTGAAGGCCTTTTTTGGCCTGTTAAGCTATATTAATTACGAACGCACGTATGGTTTGTATTTAGGATCTAAGCCTGCCTGTGAAAGCGAAATATTGGCTGACATGGCAGGAAAGCCAAACTAAATTCTTGACATAGTTAGTACATTTACAAAATTAAATCATTTTTGGTAAATCTCTGAGAGTACAATCTTATTTTGCAACCATGTATATATGCCTGCATATTAATGACTTCTAAACAGACAGGAATGTATTACTTGAAACATTTCGGTTCTTATGACTTTTAAAGTTCGAAGAGTCACATCTGGGTTGCTGCCGCAACAGCATTTCCTGGCTAAGAGGTTTCCCCTAAACTCGGTCGAAGTTGCCACTAAGCACATTAACGATCAGGTCGACACGCAGCCTTCACATCCCGAAACACATAATATGATAAATGACACTCTCAGACGCGAATATCTTCAATCTGGTTTGCCCTTCAGTATCAATCTGCTGGAAGATGCGAGGAATTCGAAAATCCCGATGTCTAACCCTTCTGTTGGTGCAGGCGCCAAATCTGCGGAGCCCATGGATCAATCGACCATGAAAATTCACCCCACCAAGATTGGCGAACTTAACAATGAGGACGCAGAGTTCTTTCGAAGAAACAAACTAATTTCTGAGGATAATGTTTTCTCTCCCCAATCTACCGCCGGACGGAGATTTATACAAAACAGATTACTTCAGAAACCGGACATGGAAGACTTGGAATTTGATCCTTCTGATCGCGATCTGCCCGAGAAGACTTCGCTTGAGCACTCTTTAAATCGAAGTAGAAATGATTTTGTTTCTGAAGAACCGTTAAAAAAGTCTATACCAGAGATGATTCCATCACAAACATTAAATGCAAGAAGAACCGAGCTGCGATTTAGTGTCAATACACCTCAGAGGTCTTCTCCTCTCCGAAAAGTCTTGTTGCAAGACTCAGTCAATACGTCTACTGAAGACGCGGTAAGAAGTATCTCCCAAAGCTCTGTCGTTCGTCCGAAAACAACGAAGGAGATATTTGATCAAATCAATTCAAGCATAGAACGCTTCAAATCCTCAGATAATAAGAGTTTTGAAGTTTTTTTAAAAGACCTGTTGGATGAGTCAGATGACGAAATATTACAAAATTTAGACATGCTTCTACCAGCACGTGGGGTTAAAGATGCGGATCAGATTGATGCATTGAAAGATTCTAAGACAATGTTCACACAAGATAAATCTCCACGTACTTTAGAAAGTAACGTTCTGGTGCTTGGAAGTCCGGGTCAGAACAAAAGCGATCGCTCTCGAGGTAAGTACACAAGGAAAAATGTGAGGGATAATTTCAAATGGCGACATCAAAAGAAACTTAAAGAGTATGAAGCGTGGACTGCTGATAAGTGGGCTAAATTGGAAGCCCTTGTTGCTCTGTCTGTTCCAAATCTGGTCATTATCAATAATAAAGCCGTACAAAGTAAGCTAGGGTGTGGCGATAAAAATGAATTAGCCCAAAGAGTTAAGTTTCTTGTCAAGCAAACAAGAAATCATTAGCTGCCTTTCGGTGTTGTAGTTTTGTGTATTATAAGTTTGTAGAAGAATGTACTACTATTGTAACGTTAGTAAAGACACATTTTTGCCATGGAAAGCTACATCTACGCTTTATTAAAAAATATGACTTTATGCAGAAGTCAATGCTATTAAAATACCTTGGATAACACATCCTGAAGATTACCCGAAGTGTTCTCTTTCTTGGCCTTGGAGTCAGCGCGAGTGCTTGTGACATCCCGTTGATCAAAAGACTTTTTAGCCAACAGTTGCTCGAAAGCATCACCCTCTGCTTTTCTCTTTCTGTCGATTCTTTTTGCCTTCTCGACGTTTCCGACGAATGTCTTGTCAAGTTTGGCCTGTTGAGATATCTCCAACATCATCTTCGCTTGTCTCTCTTCGTTCTCCTTTGCAATCTGTTGTGTTAAGTCAGCCCATTTAAGACCCAGCAAGTATCTGATATTCATAATGTCGTCGTGATAATACGAAGACTTCTTGCCCCCGATAATGTTACCGTTCATAGTCTGGGCACACATTTTAGCATCTTTTTTCCTAACAAACTCGACCCAGCCTTCGGTAAATTTTTTCTTCTTATTTCCACCGTATTTTACCCTCTTTCTGTAAGATGCTTGATCCTCCGGTTTTAAAAAGATTCTGTCTAACTTACCGAATCGTGATAAAATAGACCGTAGTTTGACGGGCTTCATGTATGGTGGAATACTAGACAAGTAGCATACGCCGGTTCTTTTTATTTTCTTCTCTTCTTTAGCAAGTTGTTCTGGAGTCATCTTCTTAAGCTTTCCCACCCGTTTCTTGTGTTCTAGGACCATGGCTTCCGACTCATCTAACTTGGACTTTGGGATGGAATTTTCTGAATCACCAACTGTATCATCATTATCTTCCAGTTCAGACTCGTTATCGTTCTTGAAGCGATCATCTTGTTGCTTTTTCCTGGTAACAAACACGGACTCTTCCTCATCTGAAGAATTGGCAAAGTCATCATCTAACTCCGGACGATCTAAGAGTTTTGAATTTTTCAAAGAAGATTCCTTATGAGAAGACTCGATTTGAACATCGCTTTCATACTCTGAGTCGCTCTTGACGTCTAAATGGTCCATTTGTGTTTCGCGATGAGCTAGATCTGGTGAGATGGATGCGGTAATGTCTGTCATTTTCAAATCTGGGGAAACCTTCATCAAGATATTCCAAACAAGGAACTGAATAATTTTAATTTAAAATAATTCTTACTAATACTAGTTTGACTTTTCTAAATTGATATTATCCATCAAATTAAGACGGGTGCAAGCGGAAATTAAGCTACAAGTGATAGATCACTGATAAAAAATATTTCTTTATTGACTACTTTACATAATTCGTATTCCTCGAGGAAATTTTATCGTAATTTTTTTACTTCTTCTCCTCGGCACCGGTCTTAGCGCCTTCAGTGGCACCAGTAACGACGCTAGAGACGTATTGAGCAGCGTTGGCAACTTGCTCCTTAGCAGCCTCAACATACTCAGAGGCGGTCTCAGCAAGAGTTTGTTCATTCTTGTTAACTGCCTCCTTGGCGTCATCGTGGCCTTGCTTGGCGTTGTCAGCGACGGTTTGGCCGAAAGACTTTTGCGAGTCTGGGGTGTTCTTGCCAACGAAACCATCGACAGTGTCAGTGACAGACTCAGAAGCCTTTTGGAAAGTGGACTTTTGAGAGTCTGGGGTGACGGCCTCGGAGACCTTGTCAGTGAAAGATTTTCTACCAGCGTCAGACATTGTATAAATTTGAGTTGTAATAAAGGGTTAATTGATATACAAAGGATTATGGCGAATGCTACCTCTATTTATATTCCTCAGGATAGCAATTCAACTAATACTTCAAGTGGTTGCAAATTTAAGGCCTGCACAATGGCGTCGAAAGATTGCTTCCTAAGAGCAAAGGGGATTAAGGAGAATTAAAAGAGTGACATAGTTTGGAGAAATGGTACCCACTTTTTCGGGTGAGACATCACAGCCAGATCACTGATCATAACCAACGTTTTTGTCCCGGCTTTCGGTCTTTTGGTCTCCCATCTTCTTGTAGTCCATGGAAAGGTTCTTTATGCAGAAGCAACAGCTTGGTTGGAGCGTCCTGTGAAACGAAGAATGGACTTCCATGGAAGGAAAAGCAATTGCCTATTGTGTCCGAAATTCGTGATAACTCATTATTAGAAAGCATTAAATTCTAAATTTAGAATTGCCGAAAGCTGTGGCTTTACTCCATACGTCTCACCTCCCCGTTACGGTCCCATGATCTGATATTCCGATCCGCAAAATAATTCAAGTGGACCAACATTCGAATCTGCTTTTCCTGTGATAAGAGCAGAAAATGGTGGCTGCTAATTCTGTGGCTGAGGATCTGCTATTCGGTGGGTATTTGTATCGCCCTTCGGTTTCCCGGGTTGGGCGCTTCTGATTCAAAGTTCAATAAGACTTTGCAACTTCGGAATTTACATTTCTTCGGAAGACTTAAAATATTAGTCTTACATCTTTTCGTATTTTGATGGCCGCCGAAAAGTGTCGTATGGCTTGTACAAGATGTATACCGAGAATTCAATCGAAAATGTGTCCACAAAAATTTTTAAATGGATTAATTCGTGAAATTCTTATAGACACTTGAACATTTAATTTGATGGCCATTATGACTTGTACTCTTTTGTAAGTTGCAACTTCATCTCCATATTGTAGCTTTTAATGCAGGCTCGATGCTCATCGCAAATTAAGTCCACTATAAGAACCTCTTGAAGATGGCGAAGCAAACGGGCTCAGGAGTCGCGTGGCTTGATAAAAAAATAAGCATTCTTATAGAGTCTCTTCTTGATGAAAAGACAACCAAGTCCCAACTGGAAAATGCGGACAACGATCCCAATGCCATGGTCCATGTTGCCTTAGCCAGAGACCTACGAACACCTGAAGTTGTATCATACGTTCAAATGAAAGACCCTTTGCTCCGGCGCCAAAAACGTTCAATTATAGAAAAATCAGTAGATGCTGTTTTAGTCATTTTGCGAGAGGAGGAAAGTCAAGAGCTCGGAGAACAATTTAATGAGAATCAATCGGAAAGCGATGAAGAGACTGATGTGAATAATCTAATGGATGAAAAAGATACAAACTCGCTTAATAAGTCTTTAGTATCTTTGTGGAATGTGAAGAATTCCGCTGAAACAGATTCCGAAGATAAACCCTCTGCAAAGAAACGTACAAAAGAAAGTAAGGCTTCGAGTAAAAGCAAAAAGTTGAAGAAAGACAGAACTCCTCCTGATATCAAGCTTTCTTCTTTAGGTGGGCTCCAGTCTATCACTTCTCAACTAATGGAGTTGGTGGGATTGCCAATCCTCCACCCTGAGGTTTATTTATCTACTGGAGTTGAGCCTCCACGAGGCGTTCTATTGTATGGCCCTCCAGGATGTGGTAAAACAACCATAGCAAATGCCCTCGCAGGTGAACTCCAAGTGTCGTTCATTAGCATTTCAGCTCCATCCATTGTCTCGGGTATGTCTGGTGAGTCTGAAAAGAAACTCAGAGAAGTCTTCGAAGAAGCCAAATCCTTAGCCCCATGCATTGTATTTATTGATGAAATTGATGCAATTACTCCTAAGAGAGATGGTGGTGCACAAAGAGAAATGGAGCGTCGTATCGTAGCTCAACTATTAACATCGATGGATGAGTTGACCTTAAGCAACACTGATGGCAAAGCAGTCATAGTTCTCGGTGCTACAAATAGACCTGATTCTCTTGATTCTGCATTGCGCCGCGCAGGAAGATTTGATAGAGAAATTTTACTCAGCGTTCCAGACGAGAATCAACGTTGTTCCATCTTGAAGACCATGACGACATCGCTAAAATTACAAAATGGAGAGGATTTCGATTATAGAGAGTTAGCAAAGATGACTCCGGGTTTCGTTGGTGCTGATCTTAAGAGTTTAGTGACCGTTGCAGGTATAGCAGCCATCAAGCGTATTTTCGAAAGTCTTAGTGAAATTGAAGAGGAGGAGCTACTGATCCCCGATGATATGGATGTGGATGGTGAACTAGCTAATATCAGATTTGACAATAAGTCCGAATCTGAGAAGCTTTCCACTATTCAAAAATTTTTAGCAAAGCACCCGTCGCCATTAACTCAGGAGCAATTGGCTCCTCTCAGCATTACATATGAAGATTTCAAGACCGCTTTACCCACAATTCAGCCCACTGCAAAACGTGAAGGTTTTGCTACAGTACCAGATGTCACTTGGAAGAATGTCGGAGCCTTGTCAAAGACTAGAATGGAGCTTCATATGTGCGTTGTGCAACCAATCAAGAAGCCTGAGCTTTATCAAAAAGTTGGAATAAGTGCTCCTGCTGGTGTGTTGATGTGGGGTCCTCCGGGTTGTGGTAAGACATTACTCGCAAAGGCCGTTGCCAACGAGTCTCGTGCTAATTTTATTTCAGTCAAAGGCCCAGAATTGCTCAATAAATACGTCGGAGAGTCTGAGCGTGCGGTAAGGCAGGTCTTTCAGCGTGCACGCGCGTCTGCACCTTGCATTATATTCTTTGATGAGTTAGATGCGTTGGTTCCCAGAAGAACTTCGTCCTTATCTGAGTCAAGTGCTCGCGTTGTGAACACTCTTTTAACAGAGCTTGATGGACTCAATGACCGAAAAGGTATTTTTGTCATCGGAGCTACCAATAGACCAGATATGATTGATTCGGCGATGCTTCGACCAGGCCGGTTGGATAAAACCTTATATATAGAGTTACCTACAGCAGAAGAGCGTTTTGCTATTTTGGTCACCCTTACAAAAGCAAACAACACTCCATTGGCTCCCAATGTTGACTTGAAAGAAATCGCTGAGAACGAAAAATGTCGCAATTTCTCTGGTGCTGACTTATCGCTGTTGGTAAGAGAAGCTGGTGTATTTGCTTTGAAAAAGAAATTTTTCAGGGGACAACAAGTTCAACAACTCGACGAATCTGGGTTTTACATTGATAATGAGATTGACAATACAATAGTTGTCACTCGAGAAGACTTCTTAGCTGCGCTCGGTGCAATTGTACCTAGTGTCAGCGATAAAGACCGTGCACGTTACGAACGTTTGAACCTGAAGATGGGTTGGGGCCTTGTACAAGAAGAGAAGCAAGAACAACCACAAGAAACCCTGTGATGGGTACTACTAGCTTATTTTGATTTAAGTCATGAAGTAACTGGCCCTCCAACGGTCACACCTTAATACAATAATTCTAATTTCAATTAAATAGACAAAAACTCAAATTTCTTTTTAACAGTCTGGTTGTGTTTGATCCTTCACTTTTGATATTCATCACAATCGCAAGAGCGCGAATTTCGTGTTAAAATGTTGATCACTTTCCCCATAAATTTGTATCCGGTCTTCAGTTCAGTTCAACACTCAGATGATGCTTCGGTACTTGGGTCATGCTCGATCAAATCTCTGGCCAAAAAGGTTATCTCTGACATATGCTGTCAACGACTTCTCTCATTTGGGAGATGCCCTCTCTAAGGATATTTCCACTGTCAACTTATGTTACGACAAACATGAACCTGCAAAACCTCCCGCCTACGTGAAATCACCAATCTTAATTCTCCACGGTCTTTTCGGCTCCAAGTCAAACACCCGGTCCGTTGCAAAGAGCCTTGCCAGAACTATGTCAAGAGATGTCTATTGCTTAGACCTTCGTAATTTTGGACTGTCTCCACACGATCCGAGACTTGACTATCCAGCACTCGCTGCTGATGTTGAAAACTTCATCGACACTCAAAAATTTGAAAAGAAACCTATTATTGTGGGTCACTCCATGGGTGCAAAAACTGCCATGGCTCTTGCCCTTAGAAGGCCAGATCTTCCTAAAATGATCGTCTCTGTTGATAACGCACCCGTGTGCTTAAGTGCCTCTAACGGGCCCTTTGGAAAATACATTCGTCAACTTCGTTATGCTCTCGAAGATAAGAAATTCACCAATATAAAAGATGTTGATGCAGAACTAGCTAAGGTGGAACCGGTCAAAGAAATTCGCCAATTTCTTCTAACCAATGTAAATAGAGGCTCCAAGGAGCTGGTCTGTTCTTCAAAGATTCCTTTGGACATAATTGCAAAAGCCGTTTCTGCCGGTAGTATTGCATCATGGCCCTATGACTTCAACTTAGTGAGGTGGTCCAACGGTCCAGCCTTGTTCATTAGAGGATCTCAATCAACTTATGTTCCAGATGAGGTTATTCCTACAATAGGAAATTACTTCCCGCAATTCGAAATCAAAGACGTGGACGCTGGTCATTGGCTTATAAGTGAAAAGCCGAATGAATTTATGGAGATCCTACAAGATTTTATAGAAAGAAAGGAAGATGAAGAGTTCTAAATTCGCAGTTTAAAATACATATTAAATGCTTTGTTTTGCACGAATGTCTGTAATTTTAAGTTCGACAACTGAACAAATTTAAATATCGCTAACCTTGGCTGATTTGGTCACGTCCTCGTAAACGTCAAATCTCCTTTGATAATGTACTGGAATTCCAGAACGCGCAGAAGGCAAAAGTTCTTTATCCAACAGGGCGTACAAAACTTCTTCTCCCTCACCAGCTTCAGCTACAATCTTACCATAAGGATCTACGACAAGGGAGTGACCATAAGCTTGGTAACCAGAGCCACCAACATCACGAGCAGGCGAGCACAATACTGTGAATATCTCATTATCAACAGCACGCGCCTTGGCAAGCAAGTGCCAGTGCAATGGACCAGTAGTGGTGTTGAATGCACCAGGGTAAAACATCGCAAAAGAGTTGTTAGGTGACCTTGATGCTGCCATTGCCAACTCTGGGAATCGGATGTCGTAGCAAATACCAAGACCCACATTACCAAAGTTACCCAATTTAAACACAGTTGCCTTGTCACCTGCGCTGAGAGTTGTCGATTCTTTAAAGGTAATGCCATTTGGAATATCAATGTCGAACAAGTGAGTTTTTCTGTGTTTAGCAATTATTTGTCCTTGCGGGTCGATCGTTAACGACGTGTTGAATATCTTATTTGTGGGTTTATCGTGCTCAGGAATTGATCCACCAACAATGAAGACATCATGCTTTTTGGCTAAGTCGCTCAAAAATTTCGTAGTCTGTCCGTTTGGGATTTCTTCGGCATACTCGCGGAATTTGTCGACAGCGTATGGCGAATTGAAGCATTCAGGTAACATGACGACATCAATCTTTCCAATGTTGGATTTGGTGACAGCCGATTCAATGAAAGCACTTACCTTTGACAAGTTGGCAGCTTTGTCAGCCCCAGCGATCAATTGTACTAAGGCAATGTTGAGGTTTTTAGCGAGTGGAGCTTTTGGAACAGGCATCATCTTGTGGTTTAAATCGTTACACTTCTATAATAACTGGGGAAAGTTGCAACTTTGATGATAAGCCTGCACGCTGAAAACCAGTGTAGAATGATGACACATTCCAAAACAAAAATCTCGAGGGGCTATTTCAATGAAATAATGATCATTGGCGAAAAAAGTTATTTCAATTTAGTAAATGTATCCCATCAATTTTTTTATTCACGAGAAGTGAGCTCTCATCTTGCCGGGCGTAGAATACCCCAACTTGGGGCCCAACTTACAAACTCTGAGACTCTATTTATATACGTCATTAAATGCCTCTACAACATTTTGTTGTTCTTTGGGTTTGCCTATAGTACAATTGTACACGAAGAGTATACCTAACGAATGGAATTTTGCCTCATCCTCAAAGAAGCTCACAAAATTGTGCATCTCTTCGAGCGCTTTTTGCGTGTGAACGCAAATTCTTCGTCATTATACTTTGTGTTCTGAGGTTGTTTATATGGATTTTTATCATACTCCTCCTCAGCAAGTGGTGCGTTTAAGAGAACGCTGGAGTTGACTGAAGCATTCTTTAAATGTCCTTTCTTATAACTATTATTGCTAGAGTTTCTTGAATGGCCACGCGTGTGACCGTTTCCCATCATTCGGGACAATCTGTTTTTCAGCTTCTCAACTTGCTCTTGGAATTCTTTGTCCTTTTGAAAATGTTCCAAAGCAAAATTGAACACCGTTCTAACATTCTGCATTAATTTTGCAGAGCACAGTATATAACCTATAGCGTTAATTTCAGAAGCAACCTGAACTGGTAATTCAGGGTCTATAGTTTGAGTCAAGTCGGTTTTTGTTCCCACTAGTATTATAGGAATTCCTGGGCAGAAATGATTTATTTCCGGGTACCACATGTCTTTCACGTTCTGCAAAGATACGAGATTGTTTAAAGCAAAACAGATGAGAATGAGATCTGCGTCTGGATATGACAATGGGCGCAAACGATCATACTCCTCTTGACCAGCAGTGTCCCAAAGAGCTAAGTCAATTAGTTTTCCCTGTGGTGACCGGACAGTTGATACATAGTTTTCAAAGATCGTTGGCACATACACCAGAGGAAACTTCTGTTGTGCATAGCTTACCAATAAGCATGTCTTTCCACAGCCACCATCTCCTACAACAACAATCTTCATACTATAATTGGAGTTTTTCGCAACAATTCCGGTTATTTCATAGTCTGGTGCAACGGGATTGGTTTTTACTTTCGACAGGGTTGGCTGAGAGGGCAGAGGCTTTTGTTCATAGGGGTTAAAAAAGCCTGAGGTGAGTTCTGGAGTGTCTTGCGGAGTTGGATTACGAGCCATATTGGTGCAAATACAATTGTTTGCTGAATATAATGAGGTTCAAGGGTTGAGCTTCTTTCAAAGGCTAATGGAGAATGTTAAAGCAGAAGATTCTGATGTAGTGCAACAGTTTATGCTGGTCCTATAATTAGAGTGAGTGTTAATGGACTGCATACTGCGACTGACACACGATAAGCTTGGGGGTGTTGCAAATCATCAATAAATAGCATCGAATACTTGAAACAGTGAATATTTCAAAATATCATAAATAAGCTGAATATATTTGATTGCTTTTCATACATTCTTCTACTAGCAAACTTTATTCGACGGACAAAAGTATCGAGGAGAAGAAAGACGACCCGGAATCGATACACTGGATACAAACATAACAAGAAACGCTATCAATCAAGTGACATTCAATCTTAATCTTGAGGTAAATCATCCTAGGCTGCATTCACTCAAGGATGATGTATTGTTTGGTTTTCTATTTTAATAGAGTCACTGAGAGTTGTTGCAAATGAGAGTCGGGAGTGAGTTGAAACTCACTTTATAAGCACTAAATGTAGTTTAATCAACATTTTTTGTATTTGAAGCGGTTGCTTTGATTCTAGTTGATGTCTGTGATGTTGCCCGTACTTACTAATTACGGACCCTCTTGATCCCAGCTTGCATATTCGGCATGCTTCACAATTATGAAGATCCGAAAAAACCTTCCTCATTCAAACAAAATGAATTAATTCATGCAGTAGATTAACATAAAGCCAAGAATGACACTGGAGCTAGAATTCTTCTTTACAGCTCGACATGCGACACTTCCTAACCATGAACATTCTGATGCCTCGAACATTGACATTCTGACAACACATGCCATTCAAATTGTTCGATGTGCATTTCGGCAAAATGATGTTTTCCTCCAACCCCTATCCCCTATCTCTATTATACTTTTTGTATGACTCTAACCTAATACGGAGTTTTGTAAACATGAAACATGAGTGGCCTCCGAATCAAGTGGATCGAAGAGCATAACCAGTCAAAATGCATTCAGAACGTATCTCATTTTTCGAAAATTAAGCATGGAGTAGGCTAATGACGTAATTTTTCCAGGGGACATCGCATGGCGAAAATGTATGTTTTAAAAATTAGGACAGTAAACGGCTGGAACATCGGAGTGAGATATTTTCCATTATGAGCCTGTTATATAACATACTGCTGCAACGGTTTCAAGATATACAGTACCTGTATGCAATGAAAACGGCATCTGCAACGACGAGATGCAAAGTAAGCAATCTATCTGCCGGTTTTTTATGACAACCTACTATAAAAGAAGCTGCCCGACATTTGGCCAGATCTAAAGTTCTCCAAATAAGTAAAGTTTTTTAAATCGAAAGGGCGAGAGCTCAGGATTAATTATGTAATTGGTTGGAAGCGCAGTCCTCAGGCACAAACAGTTGTACAAGGGCTTCTTGCAACTGTGCCGCGATCGGAAATTTGTGTCACGTACCTACCTTTAATTGAAGCCGTCTAATGTCAGTAAACGGGGAAGCACATGAAGACTTTACTAATTTGTTGTATAAATCGCCTTTTAGAGCTACAAGTGCAGTAGCAAGTGTGATATCTTTTTCATGGGTTCTTTGCGATGAGTGGCTACTTTAAAGCTCCAGCATTGCCTTGCCAGCAGTCGCTATCACTCCTACGAATCTACATCAGGCATCACAAATGGCAGGTACACAAAATGACCCAGGCCTCAACATGATCGTTTCATGAACATAAATATTTTTTGTGTGCAAACAGATCTTGGCGGAGAGAAAGCTTGACGCTGATCACTGGAGTACATGGAGAGGGGACGGAAATTGCCCGACTCGACCAATTTGAACACACTTTTATCCAAAAGTAAACGTTGTAAATTCCTAAATACGGATATTCCAATGAAGAGATGAAAAGTTGAAACAGTTTCTGTGATTTGAAAGGCAAATTCAGCTGCTTGGTTCCTAGATTTTGGAGATCATTAAGCCTGTATGTTATTTTAAATTGTGTACATGTACACCTATACGAATAAAGACAAGATTTTTAAGATAAATTGATGGAAAAAAAACTACATACGCTGTGAAATAACTCGTTCCTGGACTTATATATTCTTGGCTTTATTTTTTTTTACATCCAACAGGCCCCTTGTAATCTATGCCAAAGGGACACCCCATGCCTATAAGCATTAACTGATCGTGTTTCAGGGTTGTTTTGCTGAACTTTGACCTTATTTGCATGAACGCGAACTAGTGTTATCACTACCTACATAAAGGTATATCTGTCTGCAGTACCGTATGCTTGTCGTAAGCCTAATTTGCAATTTTGTACCGCACAAAGCATTATATACAGTATGTATCTGACATACATCTAAAATGTAGTGTATATACACCGTTATGCGTTTCAGTTCGTTTGCTATATGCAACCTATTTCAACTTGTGTGCCGGCATGTATGCAAGCCCTTGCCCAGCTTTCTTCGACACGCTGCAGGCCCCCTTCCCACTCATGTGGATGTTTTAAAACCGTGCTGGTCCGCGAATATTTCGCTTTAATACTCCTTTCAATTGCTAACACTCATTCTTTTTATAACAACTCTTACCTCAGTCATTCCTTTTTTTCCCCCCGAAGTAAAGCGTAGCTAGTCTCTCCTTAATGAAGTTCGCTACTCTCTCAATTATCGCTGCTGCGTTGGTTGGCACTGTCAACGCTGGCTGTCAGAACATTGGTGGTAACTACTACTGTGCTCAAACAAACAAGTGGGTCTACAAGAATGTTGGCTTCTCTGGATCCTACAACGATGTGACCTCTATGGATGAGAACTCCGGTACCTGTTCCTCCACCCCTTCCCCATTCTCTGGTACTTTGTCTCCTTTGGACCAAGAATTATCTGTTCACTTTAGAGGTCCTATCCAGTTGAAGCAGTTTGGTGTTTACTACCGTACCCCAGGTGCCGGTAACAAAAAAAGAGATGATGAGACCTCGAGTTGTTCCTCTGTTGAGCACCATATTCATAAGCACGTCAAGAGAGCCACTACTGTGGTCACCCAAAAGGTTGTTTTGGACCAAAACGGAAACACCGTGACTCCATCCTCAACAGCTGCTCCTGTTTATCCTGCTTCGTCTTCCGCTGCTGCCCCTGCTGCTCCTCCAGCTCCCTCTTCTTCGTCTTCATCCGCTTCAGCTGCTGGTGCTGCTTCTTCTGCATCTTCTGCTGCATCTTCTGCTGCATCTTCTGCATCTACTGGTGGCTCTGCCTCTGCTGGTGACTGGGTTAGATCCTCTTACTTTGTCCCAGGTTCCACCACCAACTGTACCGTCATGAATCATTTCGGAGGTGCTGGTTCTGGTGTTTGGTCTTCAGCATTTGGTAACTCCATTTCCTACGCCAACGCTGACAACTCTGGTTGTTCTTCTTCTCCTGTTGCTCTCGGTGATGTTCTCATTGGCTCTAACAAGGAGTTTCTCATTATGTCTGGTCTCAAGTGTGGTGACAAGTCTGAGAATTCTGGATGTGGTTTCTACAGACAAGGTATTCCCGCTTACCACGGATGGAGTGGTGTTGAGAAGATCTTCGTTTTCGAGTTCCAAATGCCTTCTTCTGGTGCTACTGGCTTCAACGGTGATATGCCAGCTATTTGGATGTTGAACGCTAAGATTCCAAGAACTTTGCAATATGGTGCTAAATCATGTTCTTGTTGGGACTCTGGATGTGGTGAATTGGACTTGTTCGAGATTCTCTCAACCGGTTCCAACATGATGATCACCCACTTGCACGACAAACAGGGTGACAACGGTTCCGGTTACGGTGGAGGTGGATCAGCCGACTACGTTCAAAGACCACTCCTGGGAACCATGAAGGCTGCTGCTATCTTTACAAAGGGCTCCATTCATGTTATGCAACTCGACAGCTCTGTTTCCTTTGATTCCGTTTTGGGATCCTCCATTGTAGACGCTTGGGTTGCCGCCCCAGGATCTGTCATTAACATTGCCTAAATAGGACCTATGTAAAATTCTGTATCTGTTTTATTATAAATTTTGAAGTATGAATAAAATGTAGTATGAATTGCAAACGTAAAATAAATTCAAGTATCATCGCAACTTGGTCATCGCTTATTGCTTCACAGAATATTCATTCTTCCCGAGCCAAAATCGGCAAAATTGAGGGATTGACATAATTTCTGCACATGATCAGCTTTTAAAAATTTTTGTGGATAATTTTCTGTTTCTATTTTCTGTGTTTCTATAGCCATCGTAGTACATGGTTGGAGCTGAGAGCCAAAGCGACCATGATCTGACGACCTCCAAGTTAAAGCTGTTAATGTCTTTTCTTATTTTTTTTTTTTTTTTTTTTTGGAAGCAATTATACAACGACCTTTTGCTTAATTTTGTAGCCTCTTGGGGTAAGTTGAAGAGCCAAATCAAACAAGTATTGGAAGGCTTTAAACCACCCACAATGTGTAACAAATAAAAATTTCAATTAAGAAATGAAAAGTGTATTTTTTCCTGCGTATCATTATTATGCTTATAAGATTTACATCAACGTTAGATGGCTTAGTGGTTTTTGCTATAGAGCAAAATAAAGGCTACACCCAATTAATAAGAAACCCAGACACCAACGACTCTTCACTGGACGACCACTTCAAACAGAAAAAACCACCCCTCTCCCAAGTATAATCCTAATTAAGTGTTCCAATTTAACCTTGAGTACCGGTTTTACGCTTTTCTCCCGTGGTTGCTTAAAATTTGGTAGTTCTTGTTTTTATCTCTGTCGAATTCCGAAGGCTTTAATCATTGAACTCTGTTGCCTGACGGATTTCTATTTCACCTCAATCTCAAAGCCAAAGAACATCTAGTTCTATACACTTGGCTCTTAAATTACTCGTGATTTACTCAGATCCTACATTCTCATTCATTGTATTATCTTTGATCAATCTCCATTTTCGGTTCATCATTGGTCCTTGTCCGATTGAACCCTCCGCCCCCTGCCTCAAACTCGCTCACTTGTGATATCGTTAATCGACCACATCAAGTTGTTTTCGAATAGAATTCTTTTTATCGAAGAAAAGATCACTTTATAAATCTCAAAAATTAAAACCATTATGGAGTTAGACACAGATGTTCCCATGGAAGACGCCGTTGAAGACGTGCAACCCACCACCACAGAATCACCCAACCTAAGTAAAAAATCGACAGCTGCTGAGTCCTCTTATGGCCAATTAGACCAATGGATCGAAAAATTGTCTCAGTGCGAGCCCTTGAGTGAGGCTGATGTCAAGAAACTCTGCGACTTAGCCATTGAGATCTTACAATGTGAAGAAAACGTGCAGCCAGTGCAAGTCCCTGTTACTATTTGTGGAGATGTTCATGGACAATTTCATGACTTGATGGAGTTGTTCAAGATTGGTGGTCCTTGCCCAGATACTAATTATTTGTTCATGGGTGACTACGTTGATAGAGGTTATTACTCTGTCGAGACAGTATCTTACTTGGTGTGTATGAAGGTTAGATATCCAAACAGAATCACGATTTTACGAGGAAACCATGAATCTCGTCAAATTACACAGGTTTACGGATTTTACGACGAATGTTTACGTAAGTATGGTTCAGCAACTGTATGGAAGCTTTTCACGGATTTGTTCGACTACTTCCCCATCACTGCATTAGTTGACAGTAAGATTTTCTGTTTGCATGGAGGTTTATCGCCAATGATTGAAACCATCGACCAAGTAAGAGAATTAAACAGAATACAGGAGGTTCCGCACGAAGGTCCAATGTGTGACTTGTTATGGTCTGATCCTGATGATAGAGGAGGATGGGGTATTTCTCCAAGAGGAGCCGGTTTCACTTTTGGCCAAGATATTTCCGAGCAGTTCAACCATACTAATGACTTGAGTCTCATTGCAAGAGCGCATCAGCTAGTAATGGAAGGCTATTCATGGTCTCATCAAGAGAGCGTTGTTACTATTTTCAGTGCTCCCAATTACTGTTACAGATGTGGCAATCAGGCTGCGATCATGGAGGTGGATGAAAACCATCAGAGACAGTTTTTACAATACGACCCATCTGTTCGTCCAGGTGAGCCAACGGTGACGAGGAAAACACCGGACTATTTCTTGTAGTTCGGTTAAAGAAATTCATTGCTTTCTATAGAAAGTCGTATAATATCGCAGAATAATTCCTGCGCGAGATGTCTCTTCATTGTATCACGTTTGCCATTGTGTAATCAATAACAATCATTATTATTGCCATGTAGACTTCAGAATAAATGTCAATTTAATAATGCGAGTCTGTATGGACAAGCAGATATTTGTTCTAAGAAGCAACGGTTATTTTGTTCTCCCTGACTATGTCTAATACTTTGAACTAGAAGTTCGAAACATCTGCGCCCTTGAAGAAGCTGCAAGAATTTACAAAATAAAGACAATTAAATTACCAAGATCTCGAGGTATTTCAAATCCTAGCTAATTTAATAATTGCCCATAAAAATATAAAATTCACATCAGTTTTGAAACTAGCCTTAATTGGCACTACCAAGCCTTGGACTTCAAAACAAAAAAAAATTGTCTATAAAAATTAAAAATAAAAAAAATTTATCGAGATAAAATTAAAATAATGTGATGGATCTCTTTCTCCACCTCTCTCTGCTTGCACCCTCTCCTCAACCAACCAGAGCCGCTTTTTTGTCAGCCTGTGTGAAGGACCCATACCAACGCATCCAGAAGCGATACACATCTTGTGAAAGCAGTCGATAGCACCCCACAATCATGTTGAGAAACTCGGTTGCTCGTCCTCTCCGGGTCAGGAACATCTATACCTCTGTCTTGGAGTCTGATATCAACATTACCCGTAATGGCAAAGTCAATCTTTCTGTAGGTCCTGGCGGAAGATCCTCAAGAACTGGGTACACAGCCACTGTATTTGGAGCTTCAGGATTCTTGGGCCGTTACTTGACATCTAAATTGGCTCGTCATGGTACTACTGTTGTTGTTCCTTTCAGAGATGACATGAAGAAGAGATTTTTGAAGGTCACTGGTGACTTGGGTGTAGTCAACTTTGTTGAATTCGACCCAAGAAACTTGGACTCCATTGCCGAGAGTGTTGCTCATTCCGACATTGTTTACAATCTTATTGGTGCTGATTATGCTACCAAGAACTTCTCTATGGCTGATGTCAACATTGGTATCACTGAGAGAATTACCAATGCAGTAAAAGAAGCTGGAAACGCTAGATACGTTTACGTTTCTTCATACAATGCAAACCCTGCCTCTGACTCTATATATTACGCCACTAAGGGTATTTCTGAAACTCTTGTGAAGGACATTATCCCTGATGCTACCATTGTCAGACCTGCCCCAATGTACGGTCGTGAAGACAACTTGTTAAACTACTTGGGACCTAAATTGAAGATGTGGACTCCAAACAAGAATGCCAAGGAAATTTACCCTGTTCATGTTCTTGATGTTGCTCGTGCTTTGGAGAAGATTGGCTACGATGACTCCACTGTTGGAAACACCTACGAGTTGTACGGTCCAGAGAAGTTGAGCTTCCGCGAAATCAGAGAGATGATCCATGGTATTACTCAAAACTACTCTCAAGTGGGTCCTCTTTCTTACACTTTTGGCGAACATCAACTCCCTGTTGAGATCCTCAAGTTGGTCGCTCAACTCAAGCAATTCCTCTACTGGAAGGAAACAAACCCCGACCAAGTTCAAAGACACTTGATTCATCAACAAATCGATAAATCCGCCAAGACTTTTGCTGATTTGGGCATTGCAGACACTACCCAATTGGCTGACGTTTTGTTCACTTACGTCAAGGGTTGGAGACATCCATTGATCGCCCAACAAGGTGCTCCATCTAAAAAGGAGTTGAGAAAGTTGCGTGAACAACAGCACTTTATCTAGGCTTTCTCTCTTATGTAGAATAATTGCATCGTATCGTTTTACTATATATTCCTATCTATAAAAAGTAAACAAATGAAATGACAGCAGTAATGGAATTGTGGCTAGTAAAATCATTAATCGATTTTCGGAACGATGTTAACAATTTTTCTTATTTTAGTGTCGTCTCTCTCGATCTCTTATCATGGCACCGGAGATGGCCGAATCGCTTATCTCATTGAAATACTAGCGAACTCCCGGTTCAAACACCATTTCTTTCAAGCCCACTCATGTACTCACTTCCTCTGACTCATTTGTTGCCAGAATTACCTTCTGAACAAAAAGCAGAAGTATTAGCTCATCTCTTTGAGCCATGCTCCACTCTTGCAGAGCTTCTTATAGATAATGTGATGCAAAGGAGATATGACAACTATAAAGAATTTATCGAAGCATGTCGAACGTTTTTAATCCAATTCCTTCAAGACGAGGAAAAGAATCCCCGAGTTCTGCCGAAAATTGCTAAAATCATAGCAGCTCACCCTCGTCTTGGCCCATCGAGAGATAAACTCTCCTCTCATTCCACAGCTGAGCAGAGTTCATTGGCTGGAAGTGAAGAGGAAGCGCATAAGTTGATTCAATTGAATAACCTTTACGAAGAGACTTTTCCTGGACTTCGGTATGTGGTTTTTGTGGCTGGGCGGTCCAGAGAGACGATCATGAATAATATGAAAGAACGAATTGAAAGAAACGACATAAGCGAAGAAAGATTAGAAGCTTTTAATGCAATGTGTGACATTGCTCTTGATAGGGCAAGCAAATTAGGAGCCAAGTTGTGATCGGAATGAGCGCTAGTTTCTTTGTTAAAGATGACGAATCTATGGTAATTTACGATAAATCATGGTTTTCTCCCTCGATTTGTTATTAGAATTAAAGCAGACAACGATGTTAGTTTATACTTTTCAGTCTTTATAACAAACCAACTTGGAACAACAAACGGAATTCTACTTAAACGGACATTAGTAAACAGTCAAAACAGTAAAGATGTTACTTGAGCTTTACAACATTTCTTTTACATGTGAATTTCGGTCGGCTTACAAGAATTTCTACATTCATGGAGCCTTTCTAATATGTAGCGGAAATACTAAATTGATACCAAAAAGATAAACTAAGTTAAATTATGTTTGAAGAATTTCCAATAATGAAAAAGTAAGCATGAAATAGCAATAACGTCATTTCATCTTTTTAAACTTCGTAGTTACAAATCACTAGGGATTTAGAACATATATTCCTCCACTCCAAAATACAGACAACACGCCTTATTGTAATCATAAACACTAAATTATATCTATAAAATTAGCAATCCTCAATTTCTTTCTTCTACAGAATAGATTGTTGATTAGTAAAGCAGAGAGAGAAAAACAACATTGTTGTCACTGCCTATTGGTGATATATGTCAGTTACTGAAAACATCGAAAGCCACCCTCGTCACTTCCAATCAAAAATAAAAAAATTAAAATTTTTGAGAAAGAATTGAAATTTGATCCAAAGATCAAACGATAAATTGTTTTAATTGTTTGGTATGTGTACAATGGGCCTACAGATACTGGGCGCTTAACGGATACGCCAACTTAAAGAACGTAACATTGACTAATCCAGTCAATTTTTTAAAACAATTAATTCTAAAGCTACTCACATTCTTGAAAGTCCGGAAATTGCCTTCATTAACTATGACAGAGTATTTGTTGTCGGTATACATGGAAATTAACCGCCCATTAGGTCCACCAATAAGGTCATGCTTGTCCTCATAATCGACATCAAAATGTCACCTAGATCGGTATAAAACAGAAGCTGAAAAATAAACGAAATTTTCATATAAAATGTTTAAGTCTGAAAACTAAGATTTATTGTTTTACTGTCTTTGATTGCAATTCTTTGAGTAGCTGGACAAAATTCATTACAGCCTAAGGTAATTTGGCCACCGCACGACCACCTCGAATCTATCAACGATAAAGCCTCTTCCACATTATTAGCTACCCATAACCCCAACGGTATACCCAAAATGGTATGTAATCAGCCTTAGAAACATCTACATGATATAGAATTCATGTCAATTATTCTGCTCCCAAGTTTCTTGGATCTTTTAGTCAACGTTTTACTAACAATTCCCAGGCAGGTGCATTAGATAACGCCCGCAAAGAAATCAAGCGTCTTTCCCTCGAGGACACCAGCGAATCCAACTACGGGCAGATTTTCTCTGTTTCCGGTCCTGTCGTTGTGGCCGAGAACATGATTGGATGTGCCATGTACGAGTTGGTGAAGGTTGGCCACGCTAACTTGGTCGGTGAGGTGATTCGTATCAACGGAGACAAAGCTACCATTCAAGTCTACGAGGAAACTGCCGGTGTCACCGTTGGAGATCCCGTTTTGAGAACTGGAAAGCCATTGTCCGTCGAATTGGGACCTGGTTTGATGGAGAACATTTATGATGGTATTCAAAGACCTTTGAAGGCTATCAAGGACAAATCTCAATCGATTTACATTCCAAGAGGTATCGATGTCCCATGTTTGAACAGAGAGGTTCAATATGACTTCAATCCATACTCCTTGAAAGTCGGTGACCACATCACCGGTGGTGACATCTTCGGTTCCATTTACGAGAACTCTTTGTTGGATGACCATAAGATTTTGTTGCCTCCACGTGCTAGAGGTACCATCACTTCTATCGCTGAAAAAGGTTCATACGCTGTCGATGAGACCATTTTAGAGGTTGAATTTGACGGCAAGAAGCACTCTTACTCCATGATGCACACCTGGCCTGTGAGAGTTCCTAGACCAGTCGCCGAAAGATTGACTGCCGATTACCCATTGTTAACCGGTCAAAGAGTTTTGGATTCTTTGTTCCCATGTGTTCAAGGTGGTACTACCTGTATCCCAGGTGCTTTCGGATGTGGTAAGACTGTCATTTCGCAAGCTTTGTCCAAATTCTCCAACTCTGACATTATCACCTACGTTGGTTGTGGTGAGAGAGGTAACGAGATGGCTGAAGTTTTGATGGAATTCCCAGAGCTTTTCACCGAAGTTTCTGGCCGTAAGGAGCCCATTATGAAGCGTACCACTTTGGTCGCTAACACCTCCAACATGCCTGTCGCTGCCAGAGAGGCTTCCATTTACACTGGTATCACCATTGCCGAGTACTTCCGTGATCAAGGTAAGCATGTTTCTATGATTGCCGACTCTTCTTCTCGTTGGGCCGAGGCCTTGAGAGAAATTTCTGGTCGTTTGGGAGAGATGCCTGCTGACCAAGGTTTCCCTGCGTACTTGGGCGCTAAATTGGCTTCTTTCTACGAGCGTGCCGGTAAAGCTACTGCTTTGGGTTCTCCAGACAGAGTTGGATCCGTTTCCATCGTTGCCGCTGTCTCTCCAGCTGGTGGTGATTTCTCCGACCCTGTGACTACTTCCACCTTGGGTATCACTCAAGTTTTCTGGGGTTTGGACAAGAAGTTGGCTCAACGTAAGCATTTCCCATCTGTGAACACTGCCATTTCCTACTCTAAGTACACCAACGTTTTGGAAGCTTACTATGACAAGAACTTTTCTGGTTTCTCGAACTTGAGAACTAAAATTAAAGAGATTTTGTCGAATGCTGAGGAGTTGGAGCAAGTTGTCCAATTGGTTGGTAAGTCTGCTTTGTCTGACTCGGACAAAATTGTTTTGGATGTCGCCACTTTAATTAAGGAAGATTTCTTGCAACAAAACGGTTACTCCTCTTACGACCAGTTCTGTCCTATCTGGAAGACTCACAGCATGATGCGCGCCTTCATTGCCTACCACGACGAGGCACAAAAGGCTGTTGCCAATGGTGCTATTTGGTCTAAGTTGGCCGAGGCCACTAGTGACGTCAAGCACTCGGTGTCCAGCGCTAAGTTCTTCGAGCCCCTGGAAGGTGAAGAAGCTGGAAAGAAGCATTACAGTGAATTGTTGACTAAGATTACCGAACGTTTTGCTGAAGCTTCGGAGTAAATGGAGCAAGCCTCTGCCTCTCATCTCATTTTTCCATAACCTACTACTTGTTGTTTATTAAAAAGATGCACAATTGATATATCTAGAGTGACTTTGTGTATGTAGAATTGAACAACTTAATAAACTTAACCAGAGTCTTTTACGAAGTTAAGGTAGTAACTTTTTATTGTTTTAAATCTGTCTTCGAAATTACACATGATTATGTCAATTCGTCTCAATTATGCGGGCCAACAGCAGAGAAACGTTCCATGATTCCCATCAATAGACGAAAATTGCTTATCTGCGCCAAGTGGAATACCTTGAGGTGTGTAGCTTGGCTCGACATTTTCTTCCATGGTAATTGGAAGCTCTTGGGATCTAAGAAGAAACGACGAAGAGCTTTGGTTATTATTCACCCCTAACGTGATGGGTGGGGGCCAAATCTGAACCGGAGTGACTGGATCAGCAGGAGTAACAAACCAAGAGCGCATTCGCTTAGTCCAAGGTTCAGGTTCAGCTACCGTCTGGAATGGGTGCTGGAAGTCTAAGGGCGCTTCAGAATTATGCTGTGAGCCGGTAGGGCGATAGCTATGGTACCGGTCAAGCATTTGACGACTAAAAGGGTCTTGAAGAACATTGAGACGAAGTTTTTTCTTCAATGGAGCATTGTTCGTAGGGTTTGGTGGCACACGAGGACCACCCTCCAAGTCTCCACAAGGATCTGATGAAAGTGTTGACGACAAGTTACTGCTTTGAGACCTTTCCATCGATCTGTCTTTCGCATTAAATGAGTGAGTATGAAATGAACACAGCTCTGATTGACCGCCCTGGTTAAATTCATTGGAAGCGTCAAAGCTTGAAGCTAACTTTTCGACACAAGTAGGCACAGAGGACGATGGGAGATGCAGCAGAACAATAAATGAGTCCGACTTGCAAACTAGAGGGTTTTTCCCTTTTCTCTCTTTATGCACTGGCGCAGAGTCGACACGGGGCATGACACTCAAAGAGACCTCGTAGAAACCTTCTCCTCTGGTGTTGTCTGATCCACCACGGTGAACAGCTCGAGGTTGCGAATGAATAGTTTCCTTTGAGCGAGGGACGTTAGGCATGGAATGAAATGAGATGTTGTAATCCGCGGAAGCAGGATCCAATGTCTTGCTACTAGCCATTTTTGATATGGGTGTAGTTAAATGTTCAATTTGTGTAATGAAGTCCCTTTTGCAACCAAATCAACATGCAGGTATATAGTGTGCCAATTTGATAAGAACAATACCTCAAGAGAACATCAGGGTGAAATTGAGAGAAAAAAGGAAAAAGAAACCTTAAGAATCTGTACTAACAGATCTTCATTCGTTTTCATTGAATCATGAAACTTAAATTGGTATTGAAATTCGTTTGGATTGGATCGAAAGAGCTTGCAAGCACAGATGAACCGAAGTGAACTCGAATAATAAAAAATCTGATACATGTCAAGCATTAGTTCATCACATAAATCTAATTTCTTTATATAAGTGACTTAGTAAAGTAATTGAAACGTTGTCTTACGCATCCATGATAGCATGAACTATTCATAGGTTCAACGTGAGAGCCATTAACACAAGAAAATCCACTGGACCTATAAATCACAGTTAGTAAGTCTCATGACAGTCCGGTCTCATGACAGTTTGAATGGTTGTAATATTCCAAGTATGGTAGTCTACAATGTTGTCTCACACCGAAGGTATGTATTGCTATATACGGATGATTAGCGTCGAGTTCAGGAGGGAGTCCCGATCATAGAAACTAAAGAAGAGCCGCAGAGCGATTACTTAGATCTAGCTCTAACCTTCCGTCTCTTTCTTTTAAGTCTTCTAACTCTCTTTTTTCTCCACTTATCTCTCATAGTGAATGAATGTGTAGAAGGAAATAAAATTCTAGCAAAAGCTCGCGCTATATATGACCGCACGGCGTGTGGAGGCGAAGAAAGACATGCATGTGACTGGTTATGCGACTAGGGTTTCAGCCCTATATCATGGACCAAATATAATATAGCCCTAATTATTAAAAAAAAAAAATTTAACTGTAGTCAATTCAAAAATTTGCTTAAATAGGTTCTGAAAGGACACAATATCTAATTGCTATGAAGTTGGCAAGGAAACAATTGTTGTTTCCATGCGTGAAACTCAGGTTAAGCTAAAGAAGACTTCGAAGTTATACCGATTTGAGTATTGTTGAGGATGTCAATGGCTTGATATGAAACTTGGGAATCATTAACAACAAAATGCATTTCATTTGCGAGCTCAATTGCTGAAGAGGTGTTCTCCGTTGGGACAACATGAACCGAAGCTCTTACAAATTTGAATTATGACAATAATAATAGATTTTATACATGATGGAAGTAATCATTTAGAATATGCTCCATGATCTAAGTCTTTTTGTAATCTACGTGATTCTTGGGCTAATGCTCGAAGTAGATCATCCCTGATAGAGTGAAGTCCCGTATTATCGACAAGTCTATCTATGATCTCGGCATTTACCAAGAGTTCTTCTTTACCGTTCTTGTCGGCCCCAATCAAACCATTTTCTTGGTAGGGCTTATCCAACCCTGCTTTAGAGCGAAATGACAAATGAGTGGTGTCTTCGACAGAGTCGTCAGTGCTTTCAAGCAAATATCCCAAATTGTTTGCTCCTCTAAGAGCTTGTAAATGACAGTACAAACGATAGGCGAAGTAGAAGCCGGGAACGTTTGGAACTACTGGAATTAATGCCATAGGCAAACTAAGTGGTATGCTGACCGCACATACAACGGCCCATTTTTTATGATAGCTAGTTAGGGAGCTTCTAAATTTGTTAATTTGATCCAAAATGGCTTGGGGTTCCTGAAATTGTGGATGATATACTGGAATAGGCTTGAGTTGGTCCACCGACACAGCGGCGCTCTCCACTTCCGAAGTCATAACTGCTCTGGGAAACATTTCACGATGTTCTTCATTAATTTCTCTAATCATAGTGCTTTTGCTAGGAAATGACCTCAAAGAATTTTCATCGTAAGGGATGGAACTAAGAAGACGACGAACAAGTTGGACAATTTTTTGATTTACAGAAAATTTGGAGCTTTCCAATTTATTCCAACCTTTAGCAGCCAAGCCCACTAGCTTATTTTCGACCTTGACTTTCCATTGAACGTCTGCACGTTGCTTATCGCTTAGAAGACTTGGTTTGTGGTGGCAATATATGAATGATCTCTGAGTTGTGATAGGGATGCTAATGACAAAGATCGAATCCAAATTGAGAATTTTTTGATTATTGTCTAAATGATCATTCAGATTCGATGGAATTTTGGTACTTGAATCCTCGACAAGCAAGTGCTTTTCATTCTCATTTGTTATCTTCGACTTGATAATATCAGATTTGAGGTCCAGAGACGCCTTCAGTTGTAAAAGCGGAACCTGGGAAGAAAATCGGCGATGAGCACCAATTGCCCAAACCTGATTGGACAATGGATGGAACTTTGGTGTAATTCTCACCGAAAATGGCACATTAATACATAATTTGGAGGCCATTACGGGTTCATATGAAACTTGAGATCTAACCGATTGCTAACTTGCCGCACTTTCCAAAGGCAAGGAATATACAGGATCTGGGGTTAAAACATGTGAAAAAAAGGTGAAATTTAAATACAAAAACTATTAAATTGATTGTAACTATTATTTTTTATTTTCTGTTTCTACGATCTTTGTTTGAATTTGTTTTTAAAATTTGATTCTAGACCTGTTTTTGTTTACTCTGGGTGAAGAATGTCCATGGAGGCAGTCATTAATGAGTGTTTTCTCAAGGATATGTAGAAAACAAGCGATCCCTTACCTGTAAATTTTATGTAATTATATTCCGAGAGGTTCGTAATAGTATTCTTATCACAACCATTGAAAATATAATATATACATCCAAAAAACCAATCTTTCGGTTGCGGCCATATCAAGTGGAAAATACTGTTTCCCGTCCGATCAACGTT